>JARHVA010003224.1:915000-1277500 GCA_037957365.1 Torreya grandis
TAGCCTTATTATTTATGAATTAGGATATATAACCATTATTTTCCTAACCCATCCTAATGATTTTTGGTGAATCTAATTTTGGAGGCATTTAGCAAATTTTTACACTTGATTTTCTTTTTCATCTTGCAATGTTGTTTTAAAATCGATTTGACAAAAATAAATAAAGGAGTTTTAAAGAAAAACCAGAGGTTGATAATGATTATTTTTTACCCATAAATTTATATATGAAATATTTTTTAATATTTTCATATGTTTTTAGAATTTTAGTAATTCAATTTTAAACCCTATTTATTAAGAAAATTACTTAGTAGAATAATTTCTTACGATAAAACCCATTTGAAACATCATGTTACTTTAGTATTTAAATTACTAGAAATTGTGTTTATAAGTTCCTAATGGTGTCCTATAGAGAATATAACATATAATAACTTGCATAATTAATTATTTACATGTGGAGGTATTTTATCCATCACCATTTGATAAATAATTTAACAAAAATGTGACTTGGTTGTGAGGTGAGCTAGTCTACTCTTGATGCACCATGTTTGGGTAAGTTCCACCTCAACACAAATAGTTTGCCTTAAATATCATAATCCTATATAGTTCAGTGATTAGTTTTGAGGGTGGGAGATTTAGTATATTTAATGCTTACATAGATTTATTAAGTTAGTAGTTATTTTTGTAGAATCATTAGGACAATAAACTATGATGGATCATGTTCCATACTATTAGGTTGATATTAAGTTTTGATTTCATTAATCCAAGTTAACATTGATATCCTTTATTATCAATGTTGAGTGTAGTATTAAACATTGATTATAGTGTATCTAACTCAAATTAGCTTCACATATCTTGTAAAATACCTTTATTCATTTTGTTTTTTGAAATAGAAGGTGAGCATTGATGTTGCATATAAAATATGTTGAGTGTTCTTGTATACCTTTAAGGTTTCATTTACTTATTAACATGCGATTTTATGATGCATGTAGTTAATGTACATATTATTATGGTTTTTTTAATGGTTGAAGTGTTTACTTTTGTAGAGTTAGTGTTGCATAAGAGAAGAGAAAAAATAGTAGTATTTTGATGGGTTTTATTTGGGGTGAAATTTTAGGTGTAACACAAGGTCTAACATTATAGCTCTCAAAAATGAAAACAAAAGGTGTAAGTATGAAGTGTGATTAAGGATGTGATTATCTATAAGTGATATGTACCAAGAAGAATATCAAGGATAATAAGAAGTGAATAAGGAGATTGAAGTGATACATAAGTGATATAGAAATTCTTAGCAATGATAAGACACACTAAATAAGTATGCCAGCACTAAAAATTATCAGCATGAAGGACTTATGAAACTTTAAATAGTGAATTAAAATATTGGGATAAAAAATTAAGTACATAAATCATCCCATGGAAGCTATATGTAGGAAAATTAAAATGGGATTATCTTCTCACAACACATTCCTTGTTCCTCAGGACCCCTTATAGAGTTGTCTATCTACTAAAAGCATTGGGTATTTATATAACAAGTTAGGTGGAACTATATGATAAAATGAGACCTCCCATCTATGTCTACTAGAATACTTCACCCCAATGTACCTTGGCTTTATTATGAGTCTAGTTGTGGATTTTGAGCTTTGACGAGAATAGGAGATGTGTCAAATAAAGATCACATATTTTGGTGTGATTTGATTGTTAAAATGTATTTTATTTTGAATCATTTCCTTTGTTTATATTATATGGATTTTACTTCTTTGTATTTTCCTATTCCTCATCCATATGGATTTGGAATAACAAACATGGGTGAAATAAGTGAAAAACACAAGAGATCTTACACTTGGTCACTCGAGAAGAATACAAAAGACCATGGTATTAAAAATTTCCTAGACTTTTTGAAAAGTAAGGATGTAATCTAAAAATTTACCTATGTATGATTTAAATGAAGGGAAGACAAAAGGAAAGATGAGGATAGTAGAAGATCTATTCTTACAATAAGTAGTTATAATGATGGGTATACTTGTAGCTGATCATAGAGAAGGTAGTACAAAAGATAATAACATGGGCTATATTGAATATATCCAAGTCACTAGGAGGCTATAATATCTTAAAAAATATATATCACAAGTAAATATGAAATTAGTGATGATTTAAAAAAGAGGGGAAATAAATAAATGAAATAAAAACATGATAAAGAGGACCCAAAGGTATTTCCCAAGTTTTGATGTTTAAAACAAATATGGTAAGTATAATGAAAGAAAAAATAATAAAAAAATCATGTCATAGATGTAAAGTAAATGAAAAAAATAAAAGTATTAAAAATGAAATTTAAAAAATGTTATAAATGAGATATAAACCATAAGGCATGACCAATTCTCATAATGAAATGTAAATGTCAAATCCAATCATGTGATAATGTGTAGAATAATATGGTATGTAACACAATAATGTGCCCATAAATGTTGATGTATATCTTGAAATATATCATAAATAATATCTTATAGGTATTATTGTAACTAAAATCTAGCTCTGATCATGCTCTCATCTATCTTCATAGAGATTCATGCAAGGACTTTTGACACATGAGTTTTATGGAAAAATTGGGAGAGTGAGAGGAATAAGGAGGAAGACATGGTGCCTCTTATGAGGGAAAATTAGCATGAGGAACCTATGTTGGGGTATGGTTTCTATTATCTTATTTGTGATTATGTGTGGGAATAAATAAGGTTGAACCTTTTTTTGATAATTATCCTAATGAAACTTCTATAAATGTAAATGTGTATGTTATGTAAAATAATGAAAATATTGTTAGAGTAATCAACATATATCTTTATGATGTTTAACACACTTATTCCAAAGGAAATATACTTCCCTTTGTTTTGGAAATATTCTAGAGATATCTTAGGAGGTGGTAAGCTCTTGTAATTATAGGGATGTGTTGTTTCATAATAACGTGCATCAATGTACTATAGAATTTTTTGGTATTGTGTTGAAGTATGTGTAGTCATGTCATAAAAACAAGTGCACATAAGAGTAACTGAGTGAGGAAGTCTATTTGTGGTAGGAATAGAGATATGTGTCTACTATTTTTCTAAGAACTTCTATTATGCTTAAGAATATTTGGATGAATTTTATATTATGAAAATATAATATGGATCCTCTTCACATCATCTAAGTGGAGAATTAAGTTTTGGAATGTGTACGACCTCATCAAGTGAATCAACATGATCCATGAATTTATGAGTATCTCATAAGTAGGCTATGTATTTGTAATAGATAGCCTCAATGCAATTTTAATTAATGTAGATATAATATTTGGGGGAAGGGTGCTTGATGTATTATAAAATCTATCAAATTAGTAATGTCTTACATGGAATGATAAAAGAGCATAATCTTGAGAGTCTCAAAAGTGACTAGAGTAGAATGGATAAAAGTTGTTACCTAGTCCATCTCAAACCTATGAACATAAATGGAAGAAGAAATAATTTTAGGTGTAATGGAAGGATAAAGGACTAAATCTACTAAGTGAATGTTATGTACATGTAAATTAGACTCATAATAATGTTGTAAATAAGATCAATAACAAAGAAATGTTGCATCCTTATATTTAGCATAGATAACTAAGAATGGGTCATCCAAGGAATAATTATCATCATAATTAGGTGTATGAAGATCCATATGGAAGGAAAACATTATTATATCAGTTGAATAAGAATGGTGAATTGATTGTTTAGGCATAAATATTGAGGTGATAATTTTGTTAGTCTATTTCTATTGAAAGGGCACAAAGAAATAGGTGACTAAGTAATAATTTTAGGAGGGAGATATAAGGTTTTAATATTAACACAAATCTCATTGGATACATAATAATTATAATTTAATAGGTTAGGAGGTATATTTCCCACAAATGTTAAGTGTTTATTGTAACTAAGATTATAATTGATGGGATAGTTAAATCATTGATATTCAGAAAATGGGATGCTAGGAAAAGGTTCAAGGGTAGGTATTTAAAAAAACCATGATATTGGAATTATTCAAAATTTCAAGGATTAGTATATCCTTGAAACTTATATATAGTAATTTTATGGGGAAATTTGACATACTGGCATGTAAAAGAGGCAATATATCTCATGTGATGTGTACAAGATCATATAAGTAAAATGTTATGGGATAGATAGAAATTAAAAATCATGACATTATCTCTAAATTTGATAGGAGGGACCATGATTATGATCCATATGAAATTAAGGTGAGGCATTTGTCTTTAATAATATCTATGGAGTGTACTTTGGGTATATTTAAGATAGTATTAAGAGTATCCAAGAGTCTTAATAAATTCAAGGGAAGTAACACAAGTGTCTAACCCTTAATAAATCAAGGCACACGTGACTTTAATATCAAAGAGGTTCATCCAAATGAAATAATATTTCATAAAGAATCATTGAGATTATAGGAAATTTAATTGAGATGAACATCCAAGGTTTCATCAACTTGTATGGACATTTCTTCACACTTTTGGCCAATATTATCCTAGGACCCAGATAAGGTGGCTTCTTTCCCTACATGTGGAGGTTGGTATATATTCATTTAAAATAAAATTTACATTAAAAAATTATGGTGAAAAGGATAAGTATATATGAGTTAAATAAAGTTAATTTGAGAGGGAAGGCAAGAAATTTATGTGATGGGATCCTACTCATCATATCCTGAGGGTATTGAACTAGACTATGATAACGTTGCATAATACTAAAGTAATATAGGTGATAGAGGAGTTGAAGTACATTTAAATTAATATGGTCTATGATATTTTAGTTTAGTTTATGTATTTGGTTAGGTGGATCAAATGACATTAAGATATTCAATATATTTTATTAGATAGGAGGACTATAAACTACCTTGGTGTATTTATTTGTTTCATTGCATTTACTTGTATTTATTATTTGTTTTGGTTCACTAATTACTTATTATGATTAGTTTATTATATTTATTAATAATTTTCACTAGATAAGATAAGCTTTCTTAGCTAGTAGTCAACTTGGACACATATCTTATTATAATGGAGTTCTACTCCATTATTCATGGTAAGACATGATAAGATTGCTTAACTAGTAGTCAACTTGTGTTGATCATTTACACAAGTTGGACACCTATATTGTTAGTTTGGAGTTGCACTCTACTATTCTTGTAGTTAGATATTAGTTGAACTACATGTGTTGTGTGAGTTTATTGATTATTATCATGCATGCCTTGCTCTATATAAGTAATGGCTATTTGTGCATTCTACATTAGACTAATATTGAATTATTAGAGTAATTAATTATATTTGAGTTATTTATTAATTTTTGTTATTATCATAGATATATATTTATTTATTACTATTACTATTTTATCTCCTATTTATGCTTTCTATTAGATTCATTAGATCCTGTAACTAATTCTAACATGGTATTAGAGCTATCTTGAATATGTCGATTGTTAAATATGTAGATATAGGATCAATTTTTTTGTATACAAGGATAAATTAGAGCTTTGTGGAGAATTATTGATCTCACCATTGAGTTTAGAGTGCTCAAGATAGTCAAAATCATCTACATTTTAATCCAAATTAGGCACAAGAGGTGATATTGGCAAGGGTTTGATCTAGAAGCACCATGACCAAACCTAGTAGATCCTTGAAAATCAAAGCATTTCTAAGCAAAAAGGGCCCCACGGTTGTATTAAAAAGGCATCAAAACCTATAGATCCATATACAATTTGTCCAATTTGGGCACAATCACATGGAAGAAATTTTTTTTTGCTCTTAGGTATAGCCATATGGACCGTATGGACTATGCACAACAAAAAAACATTTGGTAGGCCTCACTGATCAGTAGGAAGATTTAAAAGGATAAATTTGGAAGCCAACCTTTTAAAAATATAGAGGTATTTTTGAGTGAATGTTTTTTTTTTGAAATAGCTTAAAATTTCATGCTCTTCATTATTGTACTTTCAATTTTTTCCAATTGTTTCTAGATTTTTCTAAAGTAGCTCTTGCTCGTCCTCAATTTTTCAACTCCAGAGGATCATAAATATCACATACAACCTTGTATTAAGGTCCATTTTTTTTGAAGTTAATATTTTTTTGAGCACAACACATTGGTGTAGAAAGTTTTGTAATAAAGTGCATATTTTTTGTACTTTTAGATTAGAGGGCCTAATTGAACTTTTTATAAGTTGGAAAAATTATAATCCATACTTGTAATTTCACTCAATTATAAAGTGCCAAAAAATACTTGTTGGGTGGGATAAAACTAAGTAATTTAAGAGGATTTTGTGGTGTGTTTTGTACTTTGATTTCTACTTTGTGATGGTTTATTTCTAAAGGCATCACTGGGAATCCTAAGTTCCCACTATTAATAACATATAACTATAACACTTAGAAACAAAATTCTTGGAATTCATTAATGATATTATGATATACATCTTAAATAACAACTCTTTTTAATCCACCTACTGATGCAAAAGAGTTACAACACTTTCTCTTTGAAACTACTAAGGTAATTAGATGCATTTAGTCTTACATGTCTTTAAAATGTGAATTTTCATCTTGACAAATGTACAACTCCAAAAGAGTCTTATGATAAATTATCATCATTATTTGGCAAGATAGATGGGGTTCATGGTTACTAAATGGACAACAAACTCATCAATTTTGAACCTAAAAATTATGCTACAATACAAGACTACATCATTAAAGTCATAGATCTTAGAGCCCAAATTTTTGAATGTAAAATTAATAAAAAAATATATTCAATTGACTTTTAGTACCTTACCTAAATTAGCACCTAAATATTCATATTTTGTCTCTATATTTCAAACTCATAAGCTCACATTGGGCTCATCATATCAAATGCCCACCTTTGAAGTATTCTCTAATATTCTAATGGTTGAAGAAGAAAAGTTAATAGCTTTGGGTCTAATCAAGTCATCCAAATCTCAAGCTCTAATTTACAAGTCAACCTCAACATAAGCAAGTTTCAACATCAAAATCAAATACAAGTTCAAGTAAAAAGAAGAATAATAATTAAAATAAATCATAGAAAGATAAGAATAAAGGGAAACAATCTTCCCCACAAAGAGACTATAGATCCACTAATAAGAAAGGGGATTCACAAAAAAGGACTAGCACTCCTTGACCTTATTACAAAAATGGGTTTCATAGTGAACAAGATTGTTGGAAGAAATATATTGATGAACTTAAAGGTATTCTCAAAAATAATAACATCAATAAATCAAAGGATTCTTCCACTCCTTAAAATTTAAGGAAAGGGAATGTTATGACACTAGGTACACTGACAAATTCTCCCAAGTCATGGATAACTGAGTCAGGTGATTCACACCATATCGGTTCTGATCAAGAACAATTTTCTAGATTAATACCAAGATCCTTACCTCATATTCTCATAGGTGATGATTCTGAAGAAGATGTTATAAGAAAAGGTACAGTTGATAGTGGTGTATTTAGGGATGTCTTTTGTGTGCCAGAGTTATCAACTAACCTTTTCTTTGTCTACCAAATCACTCACTTTGATAGTGGTAGGAAAGCTAAGTTCACACCCAATTCTATATCAATTAAAAAATTGGAGATAATGCCTTAGTTGTAGTGAGAAATGTTGAAAATAATACTCAAATTTATTTATTATCCCACTTTGTGCCTCAATATTCCTCTACAACTTTACTCTCACACATTGATTCAATGAGAAAGTTATGTTTTGAGTAGTTTGGTCATCTAAACTACCCTTATTTATAATAGCTTAGTTAGTAGGAGATGGTTATAGGACTTTCACATATTCAATTTTTAGGGGGGGTATGCCATGGTTATGCCTTAGGCAAACATACAGAGGATATGTTTGATAAAGGGAAGGCTTGGAGGGATACACAAGTCCTTGAACTTGTTCATAGTGATTTAGTGGGTCCATTACCTACTTTTTCTTTTAGTAAAACTTGTTATGTTTTAAAATTTATTGATGACTATTCTAGATATACTTGGGTTTATTTTCTAAAACTTGAGAGTCAAGTATTTGATAGATTCTTAGAGTTCAAAGCTCTAGAAAAGAAATAATTTGGGAAGTATGTCAATATTCTTCACATAAATAATGGGAACGAATATGTGAACAATAAGTTTGAAAAATTATGTGCTCTTAAAGGAATTGATCTTCAGAATTTATTTTCATACACACCTTAGTATAATGGTGTAGTAGAGAGGAAGAATAGATTCTTAAAAGATATGACAAATTTCATGATTCATGCAAAATCATTAGTACCTAGCTACTGGGTGGAAGTGATTAATTGTGTTACTTATATATAGAATAGAGTTCCTTAAAAAGATTTAAATGGGATAACACCTCTTCAAGCTTGGTTTAATAGGAAGCTATATGTGCATTATTTTAGAGTCTTTGATAGTCCAACATGGGCTCACATACCTTCAAACAAGCACTATACTTTAGAAAAACAAAGCCAAACTTGCATATTTATGGGATATCTTGATGGTCTTAAGGGATATCAGCTCATTGATCTAGATTCACATGAGCTTATTATATCAATAAGTATTTACTTTGAAGAAAGTCCTTTAGAATTATCTTCTAACATTTCTCATTCTTCTTCCTTAGAAGAATTAGATAGCAGTGACGATGATACTCCTACTTCTTCTAATCACAGATATGATGAGGTAATACCTCCCTAATAGGGTTTATCAAGTCATGTTCCTCCTCTTCCTCTAGATCCTTTACCATTTATGCCTTTATGGGATAGAAAAACTTTAGAAGATGCAAACCCTTTTGTTAGGGATCCATTAGATAGAAGGAGAACATAGTCACAACATGATCTTCCACATTATTACATTATCACAGCTTCTGATCCATAATATTTTTAGGAATCTATAGGGATAGTTGAGTGGGATTAAAACATGGAGGAAGAGTATACTCATTGATTAGGAACAACACTTGGGATCTTGTTCCTCTTACTAAGGGAAGAAAATTAGTATGATGTAGGTGGATATATTAGACTAGGTTTGCAACAAATGGAAATATTGATAAGTATAAAGCACACTTAGTGGCTAAAGGTTTTTCTCAAGTGTAAGGAATTAAATATATATAAACCTTTGTGCTTGTGGGTAAGATGAATTCCATTCACTTGATACTAGCTATTGGTGTAGCTCATGGTTGGGTTGTACATCAAATAGATGTGAAGAGTACATTTCTTCATGGGGATCTTCATGATGAGATATATATGGAGAAACCATAGGGGTTTTTTCATTCTTCATCATTGGTGTGTCACTTTTAGAATTCTCTCTATGGTATAAAACAAAACCCCAATGCTTGTTATTCCAAGATGGACAATTTTTTCTCTTAGTTGGGTTCTTGAGATGTCAATCAGATCTGAATGTCTACATTCTATGGCAAGATGATTCACTATTGTACTTTGTTCTCTATGTTGATGATCTCATTATTATATGGATCACAACATCCATCATCAAAAATTTTAATGCTTCACTTCATGATATGTTTTATATGATAGACATGGGCCTATTGCATTATTTTCTTAGAAATTAGATAGCACAATCTTCTTCTAGGATTACACTTTCACATTCCATGTATGTCATGTAATTGTTAGCTTAGTTTCACATGGATTATTGTAAGCTTATACTAACACCTTTCTTATTTGGAATTATACTTGAGGTTCATTGTTCCATTCCCTTGGTTTATGCCACATTATATCTCCAGCTTGTAGGTAGCCTCATATATCTGACTCATACACAGCCTAGCATTTCATATGCAATTTGGCATGGTTTCAAGCTTTATGTATACACCACATGAGCTTAATTTGAGAGCCACCAAGTGAATTTTGAGCTACATTTAGGGAACTATCAGATATAGGATTCACTATATAGTAGGTATAGGTTTAGACTTGGTGGGATATGTAGATTTTGATTGGACTGGTGATTATGATGATTGTAAGTCCACTTTTAGTTATATCTTTCACTTTGGATCTGACTCCATTTTTTGGTAGAGAAAAAATTAGCATGTTATTTCTCTTTCATCTACAAAGGCTAAGTATTATGGCACTATTAATTCCACTACTGAGGCTATTTGGCTTTAAAATATTTTCACTAAGCTTGGTGTTCCATTTTAAAATCCATCAATCATATACTATGACAACCAAAGCACTATCCAAATCTCAAAGAATTTGGTTCATCATCAAAGAACCAAACACATAGAGATCCATATGAACTTTATCAAGGAATTGATTTAGGTGGAGATCATTGATCTACAATACCATCTTATAGAGGAGTAGATTGAAGATATTTTCACCAAACCTTTCACTTTTAGACATTAGTTATTTAAGGAACATTATTTCTTTAAGTTAATTTTGAGGAGTTTTTTTCCTTTGCTTTTCCTCTTTTCCTCATCTACTTGTACATAGTACCTAATATGGCTACACATGTTGGGACTCTTATTTGCATATCCCTACCTAAGATTCACTTATGGGGGATATTGGTGAATTTATTTGATTTATTACATTTATTATTTATTTTGGTGTACTATTTACTTATTTTAATTAGTTTATTATGTTTATTAATAATTTTCACCAAATAGGATAAGCTTGCTTAACTAGTGTCAACTTGGACACCTATCTTGTTACAGTGGAGTTCCACTCCACTATTCATGGTAAGATAGGATAAGATTGATTAACTAGTAGTCAACTTGTGTTGATCATTTACACAAGTTGGACACCTATCTTGTTAATGTGGAGTTGCACTTCACTATTGTTGTAGTCAAATATCAATTGAACTACATGTGTTGTGTGAGTTCCCTGATATTTATCATGTACACTTTACTCTATATAAATTATAGCTATTTGTGTATTATACATCAGATTAATATTGAATTATTAGAGTAATTAATTATATTTGAGTTATTTATTCATTTTTTATTGTCTCAGATGTATAGTTATTGTTTATTACTGTTACTATTTTATCTCTTATTTATGCTTTTTATTAGATTCATTAGATCCTGTAGCTAATTTTAACAAACAATGTTATTTTAGTTTAGTTGATTTATTTTTGTTGGGTTGATCAAATTACATCAAGATATTCAATATATTTTATTGGATAGGATGACTAAAAACTACCTATATTGAATTGGTCAATGTAGTTGCAATGGGAGAAGTAATAAAAACAAACTACATTGAGCTAGTCGATGTAGTTTTTTTACACTTTGACATCTATGATTATCATGCCACATATCCCTTTTAATTTTTATATCTTAAATTTAAATAATTTTAGTGTCATTACATTTTTATGACTATAAATTATAATTTTTCAATCATTAAATTGTTAATTGAATTATCTCCTCTAAAGAAAATTAATTGCAACCTTCTAACACTTAATGAATTTTGGGTAGTTTTAGATTTTATTTTTTTTAATAATTAATGAAATGAGATAAAATATTATCAATAATATCATTTTTTTGGAATTAGTTAATAAAGGAGTTAACTAAGTCTTATAAACTAGAGATAATATAAAACTTAAGTTAATTATACCAATCTTGGGCATCATTTGAAAAGGTTTGGCTATAAGTTCGGTAGTAGTGAAGTTATTTAGATTTATCTAATAATTTTAAAGGTTTTAAAAAGCTTTCAAATGTAAATCATAATCAATAGATCCATAATAAATGATAGAAGGATTTATACCTCCTATGTCTATGTTTGTAATTTTAGGGATTAATGGTTTATTTTTAAGATGCTTGATGACTTTATTAAGAAGTGAGGGTTGAGGAATAAGATTATCCTATACATCTCTATGGGGTGGTTGGAGGGATTTTTATTTCATACTCCACATTGAGGTTTTTGAGGATAAATTTACAATTGAAAAAAATAATTTTTCATTTGCATTATTTGATTGGAATTATTAGTTTGAAAGGTAACCATTTGATTCATGGATTGCAATAAGATTTGATAATTATTTAGAGTTTTTACTAATAGAAGCAATTTGATATGCACTATTCATAGAATTAATGTGAGTATTAATATGATAAATTTTAGTATACCTACTATAGGAAAGACCTATCATATTAATGGCTATATTAGACATAGTATAAGAGGAAGGAAGAGAAGAAATCATATATTAACTTACCCTAATTTCTATCAGAATGGTATGTGTAGGTGAAGGGGAACATATTATAAGGGGTACCATCATGAGGTTATAAATTATTTTAAGATCCTTTACCATATGTTAAGGATTTTCATTGATGAAAAGGATAATTTTAATTGTGCATTTAATATCACTCTCATCCTCAACTATGAGCTTATGGGGATGATAACTAAAAGGATATAGAGGCTGGGAGATAGAGATTGAATTATAAATTTTTATTCTAGTAGTTACATGAATATTTATTTATCTTGGTTATTGATAATATTAAAATGAGATTTAGGAGTTTTATGGGAGCTAATCAATTCCATAATATCATGTTGTGTTTTAATTTTAGAATCGTCAAAGATATACTAATTGATGGAAAGTTGAAATGAAAAATGAAATGGGATAGATAAACTACATAAAATGTAATTATATCAACCAACTCAGTAATGTATGGAATTATAACTATATCAAACAATTAACTATAGTTTTTATGATTGAGATGTTTGATATTCAAAATGTATCAAATAGTGAAATGCAGTCTATAAGATAAATTCAAACTAAGATATAAAATTAAATGGTATTAAACTATTCAATGTAGTTACATAGGTGGGAAATTAAAAATAAATTGTGTCGAGCTAATCGATATAGTTTATTCAAACAAGATTATAAATGATGTTAAATATATTGAATCAAGTTATTTTATACTATCTATAAGATAGATTTGATAAAAATATGTTCTAATTAAACTGCATAGAGTTGTTTGATATAGTTTCATAGGTAGAGGGTTAAAATATAGGGAAGTAGACTATGTCAAATAAGTCAATATAGTGAGGAATTTAAACATATGAGACTATATTAGGTGAGTATATGAAGTATACAAACATAAGAGATTGTATCAATCTAGTAGATGAATTATACAAGCACATGTAACTATATAAATATTGGCTAGTGTATTTATAACACACAACACATAATTATATTGATGTTAGTTGATGTAGTCTAAAATAAAATATATAATAGCAAGTAATAAATTTAAAATTAATTATATTTGATAATATCATTTTTTAAAGTAAGACTAGGTAGATGTACTAGCATGATTTTTTTGATAGTGAAACATTTAAAATATACTTTCTTTTTGTTGGATAGTGTCGACCTAATATTTCATATCACTAAATACAAAGGTATAACTATACATGTAGCCTAACAAACCCATACACTAAAAGTAACTTCCTAGGGTAGTATGATCCTCTTAGGTGCACCACAAAAAAAAATGGATGGATGGTTTCCTAGAGTTAAATTAAAATCGATTCGAAGACATTTTTGATATATCATGAGGCACATGTGGAAACTAAAGTCCATGTTTAGATATCTATTATGGATATGAGTATTGGGGAGAGCCCCTCATTCCATGTTGTTTGTAAAAAATAGACAAGGATTGTAGACATAACACCACATAACCCTTCACAAGAGTATCCAAGTAGTTTGAAAACTACCAAAACATATTTCTATGGAAAACCAAACAAATGGAAAATAAAGTTCAAAAATCAATATCAAAAACTAATTTGAATCATTTAATGAATTGAAATGAATAGGTAGTAAAATTTAAATGAAATTTGTGATTATATTTTGAAAACAAAAGTTAATTTATCTTTCTTATGCTTGAAAATTAAACAAACAAAACTATATTAACATTGGCTGATGTAGTTGGACAAATACCATAGAACTATATCGAATAAATTAATATGGCCAATGTAAATAGGATTATAGATAGAGATATAAGACTATATTGAACATGTGAATTCAATTTTTCAATATTGATCATGATTAGATAACTAAATTGAGAAGCTTAGTACAATTTACTAGATATAAATGAAATACAAAACCAAGTTGAACAGTTTGATGCATTTTACTGAAAAAAATGTAATATATAAGTAAATGGAACAAAACAATATTATTTTCTAAAAATAAATGAGATATGTAAATAAATCAAACAAGTTGATATTTTTGACTATAAATAGGGTTGATAATTAATAAATACAAAACTACAAAACTATGTCAATCATAAGGATATAGTTGACTAGGAATGTTAGTCTATGATGAAACTATATCATCTTATTCAATTTATTTTCCATGGATAGATGGTTAAATATAATTAAATTGAATAGGCTTATATAATTGGTTGGAGAAGATAATAATCAGATTTAAAGATAAAACTATGTTGCACTGACCAAAATAGTTCACTAGTAAAAACACAAATACGAAACAATGTCACACTATTCAATATAGTTTCTTATAGGTGAAAATTGAGATCAAGCTATATTGACCTATTTGTTATAGTTAATTGGTATATAAATTAAATAAAAGTGGATATAAATGTTTGATGTGATTTGATATAGAGTTGAAATAAATGATTAGTTCATGTCAAGTTTACCATAATGTATGTAATGAGCTAGGATTAACTTACAACTATCCTATCTAAATACCCAAACTTAGAAAATCTAAATCAAGTAGATCCCATTGATAATGAAATTTGGATATTACCAATGGATCTGGTAAACCTATAAATGGGGGAACCTAAAATACAATATTAAGATAAAGTGTTCCAAAGCCTCTAGGAAATTAACACAATCCAATATTCCTAACTAGGTCTCTAATGAAAAATTAATCAAATATCTCAATTAAGTAATGTAAGTAAGATAATGGGTTATAAACTTATTAAAATGGGAAAGGAGCCATGGTAGGAAAATTGGGGTCTATTTTACCTAAGGTTTATAAATGAATTTTTTTAATAATATTATAGGCACACTATGTTTAAGTGTAGAGATAATTCAAACATAGAAATATGCATTTTTTAACCAATTAATTATACAATTTATATTTATTAAAAGGAAATATCTAGGGTTATAATATACTTAATTTCAATAAGACATGTTGAGTTTCAATCTCTCCCTTAGAACATGGTGTTTTGTAAGATATTTTTTTGGTTGTAAGGATATCAATTATTGAATCAAGATCTAGGATAAAAGGACACCTATTTCATCCAAAATTCCATAAGAAATCTTTTCCATCCAAGACAATATCTAAGCAAAAACTACTCCAAATGTAGACTTAGGTAGAAGTGTGAGCAATAGTAATTGAAAATGAATATTCCTCTTTATTTGATTAAAGTGGTGAACTTTATATATAGTGATGGATGAACATAATTCCTCTAAAATATTTATCTAAAAATAATATCCAACTTGGTTTAGTCCTAAATAGGCCAACTAACCTCAAACTAGGTTGGCCAGGTTGACCTAATTACAAAGTTTGCACTAGAAAGTTTATACCTGTATCCAACTGATCGATGTAGTTGGGATGGAATGTATAATGGTTATAAATACATTGATTTTTCTAAAATAGTATAAAATATAGGTCTTGAAATAGTTATAGGATACCAAATATAAGGTGATATCTTAGGGGATCAAATTTAGGGAAGTTAAAATAGATATGGGAATGATAGATAAACAACAATGCCTTTCATGAAAAATAATTTAAGGTGTGAACTCATAGAGATTTAAAATTGATATGTTGATAAAATATATAAACATCATTAAATGATAAAATTTAAAAATATTATGTGTATATGGTTATTTCATGTAATTTTATACCTTTGTTCTATTGTAATGCTAGAGAACGATGATCAACTATAGGTGATGAGGTTGTTGTAAGTATAAAAATAATCACACAGTTTTATAAAATTTTACGTATTTCAATTGTTGTATGTGGATTTTATTATCTCATATCATCCTCAACCACCTCTACTAATATTTCCAAGCCATTATTTTTTCTCTATCTCCCTAATTTGAGCTCTGATATTATCGATGTATTTCCTTGTAGCTATCAATTTATCCTATTCCATTTTCAAGTGAGTAAGAGAGGTAAAATTTTCTTACATAGTTCCTTCCTCTTGTATAATTTGTTATTCCTTTTCATTTTAGGCCTTTTAATCCAATGTCACATGGAGGATTCCCAAGAATAGGTGTCAAATGTTGACCTTATTGTAGTTGATTATTATTATTCATTAAAAAAGGGCTTGATTTCCATATTATCTGCCTCATATGAACCTCCACTCCCAATATGAATTATTTTGGAAATTTTTGAGGGTTTTTTTTCTTGAATTCATATATTTTATCCATTGGGATATTCTCTTAGGAGCAATGACTAAAGATACCTTTTGTTTATTTTTAGGATGAGATGATGAAATCATTTCATATAATTTTATATTTAGGATTTTTTATACCACTCTTTATTATTGCAATTATAATTATGATATTTTTAATATCAATTTCCTCCTTGTCTACTCATTAGGTGTTTTTCAAGGTATGTGATGCAAGAACATCAAGCTAGGAAACAACATTTTTGTGTTTTTATTAGGGAAGTCAAAAGTGTTAAAATTTGGATGTAATGTGTGTAAATATACATTTAAAGGTCAATTTCATGTATTTTAGGTCATTTAGAGTCCCTAAGAGTCATAAGAGTAAGTTTTGAGGGTGTTTGGAGTTTTCCCTCCAAAATTAGGAATTTGAAAATTCAAATAATTGGAAAGATCCTAGAAGAGCATAAATAATGCCTAAGTTGGTTAGATGATGAAATATGGATTAAATAGATCCAATAATCCTATGTAAAATGTTTTATAAGTTAAATAAGTTCAAAAAATTAAATTAGAGGTCACATTTTAGTCTTGACATCATAAGTATCATGTTGAAGTGGCAATGCAAGGAGGTTGTGTCTTGTAACCACCTTAACCAACCTTGAAGTTGGTTGAAATAATGAAGTTGTATGTGAATATTAGTATGGAATATGTTATATAGGGAGAGATAGATTAAAAAAGAATAACCAGGGAGTAATGTAGAATATTTGGTAAAAATACTTCTCATAAAAAGTCAGTATAGTCTTGTGAAGGAATTTTTTTTTAGAGTTTTGATAATCCACATGAATAAAGAACTAAAGGTTTTTTTTTATGTTTGTATATTTTGAGTATTTTTGTATTATTTCAACTCAAATAGGGTTTTGGAGATGTGTTAAGGCCATCATTGTGTAAAATTTGTGAATTTTCATGTTAGTAATAGTCTACAAACTTCTGTAACAATCAAAAGATAAAGAATCTTTATATCTTGAAATTTAGATTAGAAGTATGTTGAGGTAAGTGTTTATGAATGTATGTTTTTATTTATTGGTGGTAATAGTAACTTGTTTGATTTCAAGGTGTACAAGTCCAATAATCCTTATGAACATAGAATGTAAACCCTATTTTAGTAGATTGTGGAAAGGACACACATTTGGAGAAAGAGATGATCATTGTATTAGAAAGTTATTGATGTATAAAAAGAGGTAATAATATATTGGATGAAAATTTAATATAATATATATAATATTATATTATATTATATGTGGAACCTTTTTGTTATAATTATGATGAAGTGTTGGTATAAGTTAGAATCTTGTTGTATATAATTAGAGGTTAAGGGAGAGGGTATAAACCTAAGTAATTGATAGGATACTCTAATGAAATATTTTTTGGACATTTATAAGAGACAATTTTTAATTATTGGTAATAAAATAAACCTTGGTTCCTAAGAATTGTTCCACAGACCCTGTTCTTTCTATATGCAAGCATTGACTTAGACTTTTATGGTTCTATATGGTGAAGGAAAGTGTAGTGGTTACCATGTTTACCTCATTTTTTAGGAATGGTAAGTTTGTTACTAACCTATTTAATAATAATTGACATTTTTAAGGCATTTTAATCACACCATTAGGTGATCAATTTCATCATAGACCTATAACAACCTTTCTTTCTTGCACGATCAAGGGGTATTTTAATTGGAAAAGTTAAATAGTATATTGAAATTGAGTTTATAATGTTTGGATCAGGTGTAACACATAAAAACATTCATAAATTTTATATTTTGTTCTTTTGTAACACTACCTAACTTTATAGATTGAATTATTTTGGCTCTCAGGCCTATGCAGGACATAAAAAACCCTAGACTAGGTTTAGTCAATTTGGAGAGTTTACATTGTTAAAAAAATATGAAACTTGGTAGTTTGGAGGAATTAATATTAAAAATAGTCTTTCAAAAAAATTATTCTTTTATATACTCATTTAGTACATATATGGTCAAATATGTTGTAGCTAGGTAGAATTAGGCCTAAAAGGGCTAATTGTGTAGAGAAAAGGGCTAAAAAAGGGTGAAGAGGAGTAAAAAAATTATTTAAACTTTATGATAAGTTGTATATATATGTATGGAGATCATATAAAACTTTGTATCACTAAGAAAGGTTATATAACAGATACACCAAGGAGAAACATCCAAAATAAGGCTACTAGCCTAGAGAAGCCATGAAGACTATAATATGTGAAAAGATGTAATTAAGGGTGAGTTTATAGTTAAAATGGGTTAATTTAAGTGTTATGATATAACCTATAACTATCCATGTCAAAGTATTGAGATATTGAATCCTAAACCAAATTTTGGGTATTTGAGACTTAAGTGACTAGCCTAAGAAGAAGCTAGTAGAAGGGAGGAAGAAAGTTTAGTGAGTATAATGAGTGGAATGGGATAGAGAATGATTGATTGTGTATAAAATATGTATAATATAATAAATAGGTACTTATAAATGGAAAATAAACAAATACTAATGAATGAGACTAATAGTTAAATTGACCAAAGCTAGAGGAACAAAATTGGTGCTAAAAGATTGAGGGTAAGCTTGGCATGCTAGTGAGATCTTTTCCAAGATCAGAGATAGATAATGGATTTTTATAAGCTTATCCAACTTAACTCTAAATATATATTTTTTATAGATGCTAAACTAGGGGTAATATCCTCATATTCAAAAATTTCTCCAAATATACCTTGGGTCTTTATTTCCTCAGACATATTCAAACAATTAATTAAATTAGACCATGATGAAATATATATTTAGGTTTCCCTTTATGATATTAATTTTCCATTATTATTAGGATATTTAATATTAAATTTGGAACATTTATAAACCTATTATGCCTCAAATGGATCAAAAACTTGAAATGAGTGGTATATAGGAGAGACATTATACATTCAAAAGACATAATTGATGATTAAGGATAAAACCTCATCCTAAAATTAAGGTATTTATTTCCTATTTGTGCCTTGGGTTTTGAAATTTATTCTTTCTACTTATTCAAATAATTCACTCCTAGTTGCAATAGGGTCCTATCTTTCCATCCATTTCTCACCTATTGGTTTCAAACCAATGACTTTTTCCAACAACTATTTTATAAGGGTAATATAAAATCCCCTAATAGTTGTTATGTCATTGTGATTTTTTTTTTAAAACTCCATTATAATATTATAATTATACCCTTTCAATCTCTCAAATTAATTTATCCATCTTGAATTATGAAATATGTCTACAATTTGTAAATTATTCTTTAGAAGTGAGTGGTATATTGGCTCTCATCTCACCATATCAACATCCATATTTTATTCCTATTGTCTATAATCACAAATTTACTTGAATTATTTTTTAGGTGTAACATGACAACTTATCAATGAGGTTTTGGCTAAGTGGATTCATGTAGAGAGTGTGGCAGTGTTGTTTTATATTATAATATCATATATTTTATCCCCTTTCCCCAACTTTATAATAATGATTACCTAAAATATTTTCATATTTCATAACATTTATGATGATCAAATAAGTCTCATCTCAACAATTATATCACTTTCCGCAAGTGAGTTGAAAGGTTAACACATGTAATATAAGGGTTATTTTTTATGAATACAAAAGGGAAATAATTAAGATGAGACTTAAAGTGGAAAGAAATGATTGTTATGGATACTGACTGGGTTTGGGAAATAACACTAATACACACACACACACACACACACACACACACACACACACACACACACACACACACACACACACACACTAGTATTTAATCATGTTATACTTTATGCAATTAAAAAACATCATTATCATTAATTAACCATCATGATCCTAGTGATCATGTGCATGTATGGTGGTTGGATGATCATGGAGAATTTTATAAAAATGAGTGTCTACCTTAAAAAAATAGCCACCATTTCATTGAGGTAATAATGAGTATGAGTATGGTGGATGCTATGAGGTTTGATGGATCAACATTCCTTAGTTCTAAAAAATGAATCAATTGTAGGGAGACACCTACATGGATACTAACAACATATGTATATACCACCTATGTGGACTTGGAAATAATTTTAAAATATGTGTAGATAACCTAGCAAAAAAAATATACTAGTAGAAAGTTTTAGGTGGTTTGAATAGAACTAGAAGAGGGTCTATCAACAAAAGTAATCCTCAAATCAATAATTTTATTTCTTGAATACAACATAATGTATGATAATTGAGATATTTTTAGAGGATGCCGTTATGGTGAATTATATATTAAAATGGAAAATGATTGTGAGAATTATTTCACCATATTTTTGAATAAACAAAACAATTTTTTTTGGAATGTTCAACTTAGAATAGAAATTCACAAATTTTGGGCTTAAGTACTACCTCATAATCTAGGATAGTCATGAAATAATGAAATAAATATAGGGAAAAACAATGGATTCATGTGTCCAGTTAGTAATAGAGTAGACTAAAATACTGCATGTTACTAATAAAAATGAGGGTTTTTGAAGAATAGAACAAATTGGAGTAGATGCAGGCACCTAGTATGGAAACATGTAGTGACGAAACCCTTTAAAAGAATAAGAAATTAATTATAGTGATTTTACATTTTTTGATACATTCTGATATGAAAAATTTGGATTTGAGGAAATATTGGGGATCCATCCTTCTAAGAATCATATTATAGATAATACAAGTGAAAATAGAGATGCTTAAAAAAACTAGAAATAGTTTTTAAAAACAAAATAGTTGCAAGTGAAAATGTTGTAGGTGAAGAAAAAATTTAAACTATTAAGTAATATATTGATACCATGAGGACTTATAAATGCTACAGGTGAATAAAAAGTTTATTTTAATAGCTAAAATTCTCACATGTCACATGAAATTTTATATTTTGCAAGTGAAATAAGTATTTCCCATATAAATCTCAAAATATGCATACAAGAGATCAAGTCATAATGTTTTTATATCTATTGTTTTATCCTAGGTGATCAACAAATTGATTTTCCACCTAGTGTAGTTTTTTTTTAAATTGTATTACTGAGTGGATAGCAAGATAAATTTCCACCTAGGCTCATTTTATGTAGTTTTGGTAAGCCAACAAGTTGTGTTTCCAACCAAACCTACCATACTTGGTATCTTGCTCTAGAGACGTTGGAATGAATCATTCATGTCCAAATCTAGTCAACACCTCTTCTTGATTAGTATGTTCATTTTGTATATGTTTGAGTCTCATGTTTATGGAAGGATTTTATCTTATTTTGATCCTCTAAATGAACTCATCTTTGAAAAAGGGTTTCTATTATAACTTCATATGGTGACCATTGACCATTAATTATAATCTAGCTGGATCAATGGTAGATAACTTGATTTCTCCATTATCAAACACCTCTATTTCATAAGTTCCCAACCATCTTATTTGAAGCTTGCCTTTGTGATCCTTATACTTATAATCATGTGGTAGTGATAAATTACCTAGTTGGAATTTTTGAGACCAATGAACTTCTTATGCCATATTAGTTGTTTTCATTAAATAATTTATGTATGTTACAAGGTTGCTCTTTTTAGTTCATCAAGGGAATTGAGATGTAGGATTATTTAATTTTATGCTTCCAATAATTCCATGCTAAGGTCTAAATCTATCCGTAGAGTATTATTTTCAAACTCTATAGGAAGGACTATTATCTTACCATAAATATATTCAAATGAGGAAAATATGAATGCCATTTTCCATTTAGTTCTATAGTCCCATACATCTTCTAAACTATGATCTTCTCAATCATGGTGGTGTATGGCTATAGTTTGATATTAATATTTTCTAACTCCCTATTAGTGACCTCAACATGGCCATTTGATTTTGGATGGTAGGGGGTGCACTTATTACAATGGACTTCAAATTATTGAACAAGGGTTTCTATAAAATATAACATGATCTAAAACTATATCTTATGGAACCCCATATCTTATGAATATTTCCTCATATAATAATTATTCCACCTTCTCATATAGGGTATGAGTTAGATTTCTAACTTCCACTCATTTATTGAGATAGTCAATACTTATTGTACTATATTCCTTGCCTTGGGATGGTGGATCTATTAGGCTCATAAAATTATTCCCACTTCTAGATGGGATATAAAACTAGTTGTGGCTATAGTGTCATCTCATCAAAATGTGTGGGTTTCTTCACATGTTGTTAACAATCACATTGTCAAGTGTAAGTAATGGCATATTTGTGAAGATTAGACCAAAATTAATAAGTTGTAAGGATGTTATAGGATATTTTCATTTATTTAAAATAACCCTCATAGGGTTCATCATGGTAGGATCAGACAATATCAAACATTTCATCCTCTCTCAAACATATGTGCATGATTAGACCATGCCCAATGTGGAAGAGGTACCCAAACATCCATGAATGTGAGATAATTTTATCAACAAAATTACAACTTTCCCTTGGCAAGAAGTGTGAAGGAGTATTCCTTACAAGTAAGTAGTTAATAATATCTACAAAACATGGTGTTTTAGTATCTAAAGAAAAAAATTGTTTGTCAGGAAAGGTATCCTCTACTAATGGAATATTTACATCAAACTATAATATTGATAAAAAATTAGTAACTACATTATGTTTACCTAGTCTTTCCATAATGGTAATATCAAATTATCATAATAATAACAACAATATGATTATATTATTGATAATTACTGTTTTGTTCATTGGATATTTAATAGTAGAATGGTTAGTATGAAAATGGATGAGATATATAGTGATATAGTTTTTAAATTTTTTAATAACATATATTATTGCAAGAAATTATTTTTTTGTGATGATGTAGTTTAATTATATTCCTTTTAGATTATTACTGATGAAATAGATGGATTAGTTTAAGGTCCATCCTTTTTCCCAATGATTACTCCAAGTGTTGTATCAAAGGCATCAATATGAATATGGAAGGGTATCTTCCAATATAGACCATTTAGTACTAGGTTTGTCTAAATTAAGTCATTTATAAAATAAAAGGAATCCTATCATGCATCAACCCAATTAAATTTAGCATTTTTCCTATCAAAACAAATAATAGAGTTGTTATTTTGTTAAAATATTTGATGAATCTTCAATAATAACTAACATGGCCTAGAAATATTCTAGCATCTTCTTGATGTTTTTGGGTGTGAAGGTTATTTATTCCCACTATCTTGGCAAGGTATACTTATAATCTAGTGTCAGAAATGTGGTATCCTAGGATGATGCCTTCTTTCATGAACATGTAACATTTATCATGGCATAATGATATATTATGGAATTTAAAACTTTGGAGTAAGTTATGAAAGTTTTTAATGGATTTATAATAGGTGTTCCCTTAGACTATGAATTCATCCATGTAGACTTCCACACACTCATGATAAATATCAATGAATATGCTCAAAATAGCTCATTAGAAGGTTGTGGTAGCATTGCATAATATAAATGGAATGAATGAATAAGTATAAGTTCCATATGGACATGTAAATGTGGCTTTGTCTTGATCTTTAGGCATAATTTTGATATAATTATAGCCACTAAAACCATATAGGAATGATAAGTATCTATTTCTTGAGAGGGTGTCAAAGACCTAGTCAATGAAAGGAAGAGGGAAATAATATTTCCTCATAGCATTGTTTAATTCTCTATAATATAAATAAATATTCCATTTCCCATTTTTATTTGGAATATTAAAAATTGGATACATCCTTTAAATGTTAGAGATAGGGTATATAAATATTGCATCTAAGAGTTTTTGTGATTTAATTTTTATAATCTCTCAAACATCAGGGTTTAATCTTTATTGGAGATATATAATGGGTTTGCATTCATCTATAATGTAAATGTGATGAGTGTATAAATCTAGGTACATACCTTTCATTTCATGATAGTCACATGTGAAGGTTTTTTTAATGTCTTTGTAGCATGGTGACTAGTTGAGTTTCATGTGGAGGAGTCAGATGGTTGTTGATATTAAGGGTTAATCCTAGTAATGTGTCCACTTGTTTTTATAGGGAAGACATCAATTTAATGATTATTATAAGGTTAAAATTATATTAATTGTGTGGTAGGATTTGGTAGAATGTTTTTATACCCTCCCTTTGGTCTAAGGGTTTTTTTTTTGGAAGATATTGGAGAAGGACATTGTGTACATTATAAATAGTTATATGTACGTTGGTCAGTTATATCTATGTAATGTATGATGTTGGATGTATGTGTGTCTTCTTATTATATGTATAATAAATGGATGTGTTCAATGGTGAATAAGTTTTGTAATGACACAAGGTCATCTTCATCATTTTATATTGAAGGATATTTTTCAATTTTAGATTATAGTTGGGAAAGTGGATACAAAAATAATTTCTTTATTCTATTCTTATTGAAGATGATCATGTTTCTAGACATACAAATAATTAATGCATCAATTATAACTATCCAAGGTTTACCTAAGATCATATTTTACCCTCCTAAGTTAGCATTTGGTTGTAGTATCATAAAATAGGCTGGGTACTCCCATGCATTTACCATTATCACAAGATATTTGATGATTCCTAGTTTCACAATGAAATGGTCTACCATTTTCAGTATCGTGGGAGTTTCTCAAAGGTTTATGAGGTTGAGTTTACTCATGGTTTATTTAGTAATGACATTTTTATCTACCCATAAAATAATTAAATTATTAATTATGAGGGTCCATTGATGATAACATCTAAAACTAGGCTACATATATCAAAGTATTTTGATGGAATGGCATTTCCTAACATAATGTCTATAAGTTGTGCAACTACGTCAATGGTTTTGGGGTCTTTCCATTTTTTAACAAAGTCTTAAGAGACAGTTTTTTTGTATATATTTAGTTTATATAGGTACATCCTTGATGAATTGAAATAAATAAATTTGACACAAGCATACTTTAGCTACCCTATGAAGTCAAATTTTGATTCTAGTTCTTATTTTTGGATATTTAACCTTTCCAATAAAGGACGTTTATCTTGCATGACTTTTTTAGTAGATGTGATAGGTTTAAGAATATAATTATTATTAGGTGGTTGTGGATAAATAAGTGTGTTGGGGGCCTCTTAAATAGGTTATGTTATTATTGATAGAGTGGGATTTTTAAGAGTTTTCCAAAATAAAGCTAACCTTTGTCAACTTCTAATGAATAAGTGTGGTAGGTTATTATGTCATTAGTATATGTTTGTTGTAAAAAATTATTTTTTGGGTTAGATGTGATTTTTGAAATAAATTATGTATCTTTAATTGAAAGTGGGATGGGGTTTTGTATTGATGTATTTTTTTATGTGTGTGGTTGTGGAAGTTGTGGAAAGATAGTGTTTTGGTTATACCAAGGATGGCTTCCTCTCCATGGTTATTGCCATTGGTTATTGGATTTTTACCACTAATTTTGGTTTTGTGGTGACCATGGTTGAGTTTTGAATTGATGCCAATTATGTTTGGGTTGAGGATCATACCAATTATAGTTTTTTATTTTTGGTTGGGGTGGTTGAGCCAAAGATTTATACCCATACAAGTTATTAGAAGCATAAAATTGAGGATTAAAATACAAAGAGCTAGATGGAATACCTATATTAGGTGGTCTTTGTGATGATGATTTTCATTGGGATACATAAAATATCTACTCTCCATCTCTTCTAATGGAATGAAACTCTATTGAATCAAGATCTTCCTTCATCATGTTGGCCATTTTGACATGGGCAACATGGAATTTATAATCTATCTTTTTCCTTCGAGAGTTGAGATAGTTTTAGTTAACACTTTCTCTATTTCCTCTCTATTTATTCTCATATGGAGCGTATCTAGATAAATTTTGAAGTGACTTATGATGCCATATTTGATATCTTATAGTTTATTGCTTATTTATACTTGATCAACCTTGTTAGATTATTTTGAAGAAGATATAGGATGTGTTTTGTTGTTAGGGTTATTTTACACATATCTTAAGTATTTTTTGTAGAGGAGGGTAATATCATCAAGTGTTAGTTGAGATACATCTCCACTGCTCATTACCCCTAAAGCTTCCAATAATTCATCTGTCACTCCCTTTAAAAAGATAAAATTAAGAGTTTGGTTTAATAGAGTTTTATTTATACTTTTAGAGATAAAACATTAACCACTCCATATAATCCTCTAATGGTTCATCCATTTTTGCACTATTATGAAGATATCATCTCATCTTGAGTTTCTCCCTTAGTAATAATCTTGATATTTGGATATAAATATCTCTTTCATTTCCCAAAAAATGGTAATTGAATCCTTACCCATCCCCATAAACCATCTAAAGGCTGCATATTTTAAAGTGTCTAAGAAGAGTTTCAACTTTTGAACATCCTTGTTACAATCATAGATCCTAGAAAGAACATTAAATTTAAAAAAGAATGCATATGTATCCTCATTTATTGTACCTATAAAATTGGAAAGGGAAAAGGGTGGTATATTATTCATAGGTGATTATCCTATAGTAGTGATAATAGGGAATTCAAAGGTTAAGTAATCATTGGTATCATTTTATCTTTGGGTGTCCTTCATGATCTTTCAATAACAATTTGGAGTCTAGAGATTTGTATGATCTAATATTTGAATTCACTATCCATTTATTTAGCCCAACTTGAGTAATGAATCTTGATTTTAGGATATTATAATGGAAAGTTGAATATTATAATTTGGGGTGATGGTGTATGACTTGGAAATTCTTCCAGGATTTTAATGAATAGTTCTTGTTGTTAGACTATCTTAATTGGTTTCTGGACTATAAATTCCAAATTAATTATAAGTGTAAATAAGGATTTATATATTGTTATGAAAATGAGTCTACATAAGGGTGGGGGAATATAAATAGAGACCATTTCATATAGTTTGGACTTATTACTAGTCCAATTCAAAAAATAAATATCATATATAAGTCTAATTATTCAAAATTTTATAGTTCTAAATTATATCCAATACAATATATGAGGAATAGATCCAAATTATTACCACACTCCCAAACTAGTTTATTTGGAATATATGAAAACTATTCTTGTCCTAAAATTCCAAACACTCCAATTTAGAAGACATAAGTCCATATTATTTGAAATGGTCCATGAATACTACACTCTTGAGTATTTACTCTCTAAAATGTTGAATAAATTCCTTTTTCAAGTGTATGGTACTAGTATGGTTCCTCTTTCTTGGATTACCTTACTAATTTAGAAACAAATCCTTAGATGTTGCTTCTTCTACTTTAGGTGACCATAATGAACCAACTTATGTTGTCTTAATCCAAATTTTGATTACTATAGGTGGTTCTTCAGTTGTTTTAAGTAATTTTTTAGTTGTTACACATAATATGTTAGGTGTTCTAGGCATTGTTTATTTTGCTATAGAAGGATATTCAAATTATTTATTTGTTAAATAGCTTAATTTTATTTAGAATAATCTTCTTAAATGGCAACATAAATGTTACATACCCATGTTTCCTTCTATTTTTTATTTCTATCTTGCCCTACATGAGGTTAGTTATGAAAGAGGGATTTGTATTCTTTTCTTAATCTATGATTGCATAGATTTAAATTTATGATAAAATAATATATTCACACTTGAAATCAATAAATTTATCTATAAATCATGAATTTTTAAACCAAAAAATAGGAAATTATGTTATAAAGTAGTAAATTTATATTATAAACGAGTAATTATTTCCCAAACTTTTAGAAATTATAATGCTTGACACCTCCCCAATAATAGTGTTAAAAGTTATGGGATTAATTAACTCTCAAATTTAACCTAACGTGGTATAATCATTGTATACAACCTATCATATCTATTTTTTAGGGGTAACCACTTGGTTTATCAATCAAACTAGTACATTTAATTATTAACCCAAGGTATTTATGTATTTGGAAGGTGTTAAAAATATATATGCATAATAAACTCTATTATAAAGGTTAAGGGATTATAGGTTATGATACAAAAAAACTCTTAATAATAAATCAAATACTCACTTTGTAAAAAAATATATTATAGAATGAAACACTTGTAATGAAAGGTAAACTCATTTGCTAGAATGAAAACACACTTGCATGAAATATAGACACACTTGAATAGAAATTAATTGATAAATGTTGACTTGTTGATTTTTAGAAGCTTCCCACACTTTAAGAATGAATTATTTAAAAATAATTCACACATAATATAACTATATTAACTTAGAAGTATATGAATAAGACTTGTATAAAATAAGAACAACTCAAAAATGTGTGCACACAACTAAATATGAATATCCACATTAATGGATGTGATTATAAAATAAAATCCTCATGAGGAGGAACATATGAGTTAGACCTATTCTTCATATCTTGTTCTTGATTACAAACTCTTTAATTCAAATTAATTCTATTTCATAACAATTTTTTAGCAATGAATATATTTCTACATGTGGATTATAAAAAAGAATTACAAGACTTTATCTCAATTCTCAATTACTATTATGTTTATATTATTATCTACCCAATAATCATAATGAGAACTCCTTATTAGGTAGGGGTAAAATTATTACTCATAGTATACAAATAAAATAGATTGATGATATCTAAACTAATCAACCATTTCAGCTAGGGAAAATATTATGAATAAACTACAATTTTAGAATTATAAAAAAATGAAGAGAATGGTTAAATAGGGAATAAGGATGTTAAAAAATATTATAGAACATTTATTTCCTTATCCTAAAATATAGGGACCATTAGAGTTTTGACATGGAAAGGGATCACCTTGAAGCAGCCCACAAACCATGATACTCTTTAGAAATGTTCCTATAGCTCGCTATTATAGGTGATGGTTAATTCTTATAGGTACATAAATAATTAACATAGGTGGAATCTAATAACTTGGTAGTTTCTATGGGTGGAATCCATTAACTCATCAATTGTTATAGGTTCCTAGTCCATTTTAAAAATATATTTTAAAGTTTCATGTGCTTTATTATCAATATTGAAAATATGACCATAGAAATGAATGACATTATTTCTCATATAAATAAATAATTTAAAAATAAAATATTAACATAGATACATTATATATATTGAGTGCTTATATAAAAAAACTGTATTATACGAGACAAGTTCAAGATATGAAATGCAAGTTGTATGATGATGGCAAAAAGGTTTTAGAAGGTGTATATTACAAAAATATTAATCTCATCAATGTGGCTTGTAAATATTGTATTTTATATCCAAGACTGTAAAGTAGTTTCATTGTACATCCATTTTTCACTTTTAACCCATTTTAAATCATGAGATTATGGATAGGTTATTTTTTGATGTATGCTCTAATAAAAATCTCATGCCTATATTAATCAAAATCATTGATTTCACTATCATCAAATGTGATCTTTGTAAAAATATCTAATGTCCTTCTAAAGGTTTCAATAATTTTTTCTATTAGATGCCTATACAACTAACGAGGAGGATGCACATTGTGCATATGATGTAATTATAAGTTATCTATATTCTCTATTAAACCATGGTTTGGAAAAGGATTATTGAAAAATTTATATCTTTACATTATCATTTTATTGTGGCCTAACATTATATTTGGAGTATTTACCTCAAGTACATTATCATAGATGAGATCTTATGTTTTATGAATTAGCCTATAACATTTGTTGGTAGAATGCCCAATTCATCTATGGTAATCATAATATACATTAGGTTGAGGCTTTGTCTAATCAAGCTCAAATGGAGGAAATAGATATGTGAGATTGTAATGAATAATATTTTGTAACAAGATATGAGGAGGTCATGGTAACCTTGTAATTTTATTCCTTGGTGGGGCTGTCAATTGAAGCCTATTTAATGGTTGTAATTTTTCATTAAATATTAATTTTTATTCATATACAAAATTTTTATATTTGAATTTTTAATTTGGCTTGCTTTAAAATTTGAATTTTTTTTGTATCTAGAAGAATTTATTCAATATTTAGCTTGTTCAATGTTATGAGCTTGATTTATCTTTCTTTTACTATATGGAATACTTCATCATAGGATTTAAATTTATTTAACATGATTGATTCATGAAGTGGTGATAGTAATCTTTATGTGATTATATGTTGTATTTAATTATATTCCATAGGGATTTTAATATTTTTTTATCATGGTTATATACCATAGAACATATTCACTGATTTGCACATTTAACCCTTGCTTGAGTTTAGCAATTTTTACATAAGATAACTTTTCACCAATGTTGATAGATAAGTGTGTTAAAACTTGATCTGCCAATGGGTTTAATTCTCTAACTAATTAAATTTAGAGATCATGTAACCATCATATAGCATAGTATTTTATAATTATTATAAATAGTTTGGTGTGTAAATTTTCATTATAAACATAGTTCAAGTGTGCAACATGGAGTAAACATGAATGTTGTTTAGGATCACCTTTACCCTAATAAAGTGGTAGATAAGGTACTACAAAGAATTTTGGTAGTGGCTGAGAGGATATTTAAGGTATCAAAGGATTATGAAGTATAGTATAATAATACATTGAATAAGTAACTTTATAAACACCTTGTTATAATTTCAATATTTAGCATGTAAGGATAGGATAATTTGTTCAAGAAAGGATGTATTAGGTGAGGTTGGAAGTGGACCTTGTGTAGTGATAAAATGAGGTGTATATTATTCCATTATGTAAATATTCATGTTAATATATTACAAACCTAGTGATTCTTCCATACCCAAGGGTGTTGCCACATAAGTAATTATGGGGGTTGATATGGGAATGGAAATGATAGTGGAAGCAAGAACACCTAAATTTTGGGTATGAAATACTTTAAAAGGTACTAATTGAGATAATTTTATCTTTTCTTTACATGTAGTCTCATATTTTATTATTAATTGGACACATTTATCCACTTGTTGGGGATATTTTTGAAGTCCTTAGAAAAAATCAAGAAATTCTTGGCTTTTTTGATATCTACTCCATTAAGTTCATTGGGATCAGTTGTATTAGATATTTCAAGATTATATTAATTATCATGGATAGCTTCATTATCTTGATTATTATTTTTATAGCTAACATCATCTTTTATGTGCATATAGTTTAAATATTTTACATCAACATATTGATCAACAATATTTATGTTGTCCCTTTTGGAAGAGATCGAAAGAATTTGAATATGCTCAATATGAGTTCTACTTAATCTATCACTATACCTTAGAATAATAGAGAATGATTTTTTTTTAGTAGTATGAAAAAATAAAGATTAAAAAGGAAAATTAAGATGGTTTCAACAAGAAATTAAATTTTTAAACTTTAGCAACAAGGATTCAGGGTGAAACTAGTCAAGATTGTGCATTTTTTTAGGATCTCATATATACTAATCCTAATCATAATTATTGAACACAAACATAAAGGAACTAAATAAAAATGTTTCCACCATTCCCATAACCACACTATCTAATACATAGGTTATGTTGAGAATAACTTCCCAAGGCTAACTGCTTACTAATGAACTACAAGAACAAACAACCATAGGCTTTTTATGGCTGAAATAAAAAAACTAGGTATTTTTGATATATTTTGAGGTACATGTAAACTAAAATCCATGAAAAGTGTTGTATAATGGATTATGTACTTGGGTATTGTCCCTCACACCATGACTAATTTAAAACTAAAGGTTGATTTTCCCATAATGATAGCTCCTATGAATTTTAAAACTACTAGAACAAAATTTATAGGAAAACAAAGAAAAAATAAAATAAAAAAAATGAAATTACAAAGAAAAGGATATAAGCAAAAAGGTTTAGGTTCACCTATATGTTTACCCTATTTTTTATTTTAAAAAAATAATGTGTTGTAATAGGTGTAAAATTTAAAATATCAAAATGCTAAATATGTACAATATTCAACTATTCTGATTTTGACAAATTGCTACATATGTAAACTTTCTATTTTTGGAAAACACTAAGAAGAAATATAATTAACTTATACATAAATTTATGTTGATTGTTTGATAGTGTAAATCATTAAAATACATGACTATATAACTATAGGATTAGGATAAGGAACATAAAAAAAATATGGAAAGGTCCATTATAAATAGACAACAATGCAATGCATTCCATTTTATTAAATATGGAATTTTCCTAGTTGACTATGATAGGCTATTGATATGAAAATGTATAGAATAAATAAATTTTTAAATGATATATCAGAGGTAGAAGATGGATATGTTTATAGATAATATCATTTTAAGTGGATAGAAGCACATTGCACTTGTGTTTATCACTTAGGAGCTTATATTGGTTTAATAGGTGTAATAAAAAATCATTGCACCTTATACACATTTAAATTATAAGTAATATAATATATTTTGATTAGGATTTAGATACACATAAATTACTATTTTTCTTATTTTTTCTTTGAAACCCTTAGGTAACTTTGATAGTTTTAAAAATTGTAATAAAAATAGGGCATTGTAATGGGGCGAACTAACCTCAATAACCCCCTTGATGATTTATCATTTCCTATGTATCGAATACTCCAAGGAGGGAAATTAAACCCAAGTAGATCTCACACCTAGATTTAATTTGAAAATTTTATCCTTTGACTATATGTTTACTACTATAATATGGGTTTGATACTTGACAATGATATCTTGTGACTGATCTTTGTGAATGATTTAGAATTTAGGTAGAATAGGGTAGGTTTTATTAATGTGTATAATTTTATAAGCTTGAACTAAGTGACTAGAAAGTGAGGATAGTGAGTGACTCTTGACATGTATTTACAGGAAAATATTTTTAAATTTTCTTTAAGCCAATGATGTGAAACTCATGGGAGGACACAAATGGATGGTTTTAATTTTTGAAACTAGTCATTATTTAGTGTGGTACATGGCTATTATAAGTGGATAGGAGTATAATGCATTCTTGTCTACCTAGAATGGACCTATCTAAAATGACCAGAGATAATTATCCTCTATTGGGGAAATCTTGAAGGTGATTTTAGATAGCTTAAACATTTAACATTGATTTTTTTTGTATATCAATGACTGAAAACACATGATCAAGCCCAAATATAGATAAATGCCTTAGAGAAATGGATATAAAGTCATGTATTTTCATATTTTTTACCTAGAATAGAGGGATGAACATGAAAATTTTAGGGTTTAGGTTTTTTTATTGGATATGAGATGACGATGGCCAAAATGGTGTTCATTTTGTAAGAAAGATTTGGACTAAACACTAAAGAACTGGGAGATCAATAAGTAGCTAGAGGATATGGGAATCTAGTTTTTAAGGATATAAATGTATCTAGATCAAATCATGGAACTTAAAAAGTGATTTTGGTGTTGGTAAAAACATTGATATTGAATGAGATTCCTTTTGGTGGTACAAATCCTCTAATGTATCACTTTTCTAAATTTATGAATATTGTGATGGGTATGAACTTATGGGATATCAAAGAGGGATAATTGGAGGATAAAATGCCTTCTAAGATCAAGAGGGTCATGGTTAGGGTATTAATTTTTTATTATGTTGGTTATTCATACCCTTAGCCATGAGGAAATGGGTTCTGCCAACTGCCTTATTCCATTGCTGTAAGCAAAGTGTTTGATAAAATGAATGTATGGAGGAATATAGGGGAATAGAGGAAAAAATATAGATAATGGTACATTGCATCTAAATGGAAACCATTTTCTCTTAGGTTAAAATAATATATTATGTATTGTATCTTAAACATAAGCTTGAGCAAGTATAAGGGAAAACTTTGAGTTACAATGTCTTATTTACAAAGGCAAACACTTAGAGGATCTTGACTGGTTGAGTGTTTATGACATATATAAATATTCCCTCATCTCTTTAGTGTTGCATTTTCATGGCATAGAAGTGGGTTTAGGGAGACCTTCCACCTCCTATAATGATGCTTCATGATCTAAAGCCTCCACCCAACCAACATTCCCTACTAATATACCAAGTCCATACATAGTGTATAAAATGGATAAAGTGTTTACAATAGTGGTAACATATCTTAAGGTAAATGAAATCATTGATTCACTTAAAACAAATACAATTATATGTTGATTTAATGTCTTTTAGCCCAAATTTGATGAATTATTCCAATGGATTCATAGTCAATGGTCTAAAAAGTGTGTATTATTTTTGTGCTCAAAAGGTTTTTGCTTATTACAATTTCTTGATCTTAAATATTATCAAAAAACTCTAGATCAAGGATCATGGTTCTAGGGTAATGTGGCTTTATTAATTACCTCTTAGTTTACATATTTTGACTCCATCACCATGGTTGTCTCAAAGATGCCTAGTTGGGCCTGTTTACCAAACCACCTCTTCTCTTTTGGTAGTTTAAAGTACTCGCAATCATTAATAATGTGTTAGGCAGGTTCATTAAACTTGATAAAATCCAAATTAGTCAAGGCATATTCACCTTCACATGCACCAGTGTAGAGGTAAATTTAAGTAAAGGATTAACATTATTCATAATTTTAATAAATGGAATAAAAAATTGCACTCTAACCTTATTTTTTGAAAACACTAAATTTATATGTCTATTTTATCACCAAATAGGTCACGTATATGGATCATACTCTACAATTAGAGATCTCCAATAGGGAATAAGTGTGATGCTACCAAATCAAAGTGTTAGTAGTATTTTAATATTTGATCCCCAAAGAGAAGAGATATAATGAGTAGGTTATAGCCTCAACATCTCAAGGGAAAAAAATATATTGAATAAGTGAAGGAAATCTTACCTAAGGGAATATAGTTGTTACAAAAATCAAAGTAATAAATGTTGGGGACCCACCCACACATGGGATAAATATATTTGAACCTCCAATAAGAGGTAATAAGAGGTTGCATGAGTCAAATAATTATATATCTAAAAATTAATTATCATTAGATGGATCAGGAATGCAACCTTTTGATTTACAAATGGTAATTGGGGGAACCCCTCCAAGAGGTTGGATTGAGGTAGAAAAGAAGAAAGAGAAGAAAGATTAGTTAGAGGACTCTATGATTTTATGTAGATTGAGTAGGAAAGGCAATAACTTGGTAATTTAGTTTTACTCTGGGTTACTTGGATTTGTGGCACTTTGGTTTGTGTCCATAATTTACATCTCAAATATATTTTGGCTTGTGTGATAGGGGTGGGCACTTGTTGTTCCACCACTTGGGGTGTTTTTTATTTTGATTGGATAAATCTATGGTTTTTGGTTTTTTATCATGTTATTTAAGTTTTCCCATTGATTTTCATGGTTGGTAGCACTCCCTTTTGTACATGATCATGATTGGTTATTTTCTCTTCAAATAGAACACCACCTACTTTTTGCTTTCTTTCATCATTTTTTGTATGGGTGAGGTCGCTTTCCCTCAATATTTATCAAAAAAGAGTAATTTAATTTTTCACAAGTCATGTGGCTAGGAACATGTCAATAATTATTATTATTCATTACATGTGACCAAATTTATGTGTTTACACTTTATTAGGTACAATGACTAGTTAAAAAACCATCTGGAAATATGGTAGATTAATCCTACATTTAGAATTGTTTAATATTTAGTTTTCAAAATTTATATAATATAAGTATTCATCCAAATTTAAGGTTAAAAGTTAGGTTTTCACCCATATTTGGTATAAATATGATGGGTGAATAATTCTAGTTACATACCTCCCATTTCATGATAGTCCCATGAAAATATATTCTTTTGTCATTGGAACATGGTTAAAGTGTTAACTAATTACTTATATTGATTTTTTGTCATATTAAAATTTAAATTAACTTAAAAAGTGAGTCCATAGACTCAATATCACCCAAAAGGCTAGGTAGGTTGCATTCATGTGCAAGAGTTGGTGAAAAGTAATGATATCACTAGTAGGATCTTCAAACTCATTTGTAAAAATATGCTTAAATAGAGATTCAATGCATGTAAGGGAATCATCTATAATTTATTTTAAATAAATAAATAAATTTTGTAGACATTTTTAAATTATTATCCTTATATGGTTATTTTAGTGAAAATATTTAGTCAATTTTAAGGATATGTTAAATGGGTGCATGGTCATTTCTTCCATTTCTATCCAAATGGGGTTGTTACTTTCAAATGAGGGATGGGCATGAGAGTAAAATATTAATTTATTGGTACTATTCTCATTATATATGAACATGTTTCCAAACCTATGGCTAATATAGGTGTTTTCTATTTCCAATAAAGGTCTTGTTAGGATCATAAGATATCTTCCCAAACTAGGACTTTATTGCAAGACCATAAATTTAATTAGATATTAGAATGAATTAATGGATATAAGAAGGTCTTAAATCACCTATTTAATCCACACATTATATTTTTTACCATGTGAAGGATATTTTGGGTTTTGTGAAGGATATGTAACTAAAATTTATCTATGGTATCCTTAGTCATGACATTAATAAAATCCCATAAATCAATTAGAGTATTTTCAATGAGGATAAATTTTATATTCACATCTAGAAATGGGATATTGGGTTCAAAATATTTATGTGGAATAATATTCCCCAACATAAGATCATCTAACCTTCCAATAATGTGAATAGATTGAGGATCTTTCTTCTTCTAACTAGGCTTCTATAAGCATATCTCTAGGCTGTCCTTGGTGTGTATGGTAACACATTTGATGGAGAAACAAAAATATATGGACATAGGAAAAAAAATAATTCCCTCAAAAAATCAAATTTTGGCTGGTGTTCCTTGTGTGAGTGAGACATTCATGAAAATCAAATTTGGTTGTTACAAATAGACTATTTAATGTACAAGATTTATGGTTGAGTTCATTATTGTATGGTGGCATTAGGTTAATTATGTGTTTAGGAATATACTTGAAGGGTTATGTTACTATAGGATTTGTTGGGTTGTGGATAACCTTAATAAAATTTAAATGTCATTAATTCCATTATATATGTAAGATATGTTACCATGTCTTTATTATATATAGGATAAGATATTTTACCCTTAGGATTGGGTGGAGGATGGGTAGGTAGTTTTTTTAGGAAATGATGTTGCTGATTTTGGTTATTAAACATTAAATTTGGTTGTTTTAATTATGGTTACTATGGGAATCAAGTGTTTTGATTGGGTCAAGGTACATTTCCCCTCCATTTTTGCTACCATGGGTTAGGAAATTTTGGTCACTTATTATTTTGAGATTTTGGATACCATGTTTGGCATTGAAAATATTAATATTTATCTTGATATTGAGTGTTATACTATGGAAAATATAATTTGTAGGTGTAATATTTGGCATTGGGTTCCAAGGAGTTAGTTGATACCCATTATTATGAGGAATTTATTCAAATTTTGAATCTAAAATGAATGGTTTGGTGGTATAATTAAATTTCTTGGTCTTTGTGACCATGATTTATTTTATGCCATATATAATACTTGACCTCAATCTCCTTAAATTGCATGAATTTTAATTATTTTTGGCATTTACTCTATTATACTTGTCGCCTTTATGTGAGAATTTTGAATCTATATTCTTCTTTATTCATTTGACAATATAGAAAATAGATTATTGAATATTTTTCTATTTATTCTTATATTATTCATGTGTAGTGTATATACATATGTATCCATGTGATTAATGATATCATTGAATAGGTTGACTACTTCCATTTAGAAGAATCCATTGATAGCTTTTGATGATGATGGTAAAACTTTATTTTGATGAGTGTTCATCATATATCCTAACTAGTTTATACATAGTTAGGTGATTTATTCAAAGGAGAATTGAGACACATAACCACTACACATAAGATCAAAATTTTCGAAGAACTCTTCATTTATTTTACTCATAAACAGTAGTTTAATATTGCCACAACCTCTCTTCCCACACTATGGACTTATGATCATACTTTAAGTGATTTTTGACTTCAATTAGTATTTTATGTTAGGATGAATTGATTATATAACTTAACCCTTGTGTTGATCTCAAAGGACTATCAGGACATAGATAGGAAAATGAGAAAGTAAGGTACGTTTTAATTTCATTTTTTTCAAATTAGTCACTAAAATATTATGGTTATTTTCCTTACATAGAAATATGTGAGGTGGTCACAAATGACAATTGTGAATGAAGGAAAATTTAATGGAATGAATATTTAGTCTTATACTCACATTTATAAGGAATGAATTTAAATATTTGGAAATCACCAAAGGTTATTAATAGAGATTTTCTTTTATTTTATTAATTTTAAGGTTTATAAATAAATTATATATTACATGAATAATTATTAATTTTATTTTAATAAATAAATATTAATTAATTTTATATGATCATAAATATTTTTTAAGATTATTACTTAATTATATTTTTTCAAAAAATAATTTTTAAGAATATTAATTAATTATATTATTAAAAATAATTTAAAACTATTAATTAACTACATTAAATTTAGACTAACTTAATCTACCTACCACCCTAAGCCTACCCACCATGCATGCCAAAATTAAGGAGAAAAAACAAATAAACTTCAAGTTAAAATTAAATCACTCCACTTCCCTTAGTCATTGAACACCTTAAACTCTTCCTTGACTCATGTATCATCCATGAAAATTGCCACATCAACTTCCACATAAGAAATAATTAAACACCTTTAATGAAGGGAAAATGGGCATGAAAAAACTATAATGGAGAGGTCAACATTGGGAAAAAAGGGATAAAAAAGAACCAATGATTAAGAAAGAAATGGATGCTTTAAAATATAGATTATCACTTTGAGGGAAGGAACAAAAAAAGGGGGAATTAAAAGAAGGAAATCAACACAGAGCAGAGAGGGAGGGACACATAGGGGAAAAGGGTGAGATGTAGGAAATAATTTTGATGCATGGGAGAAGGGCATCAATAGATCTTTCCTTCCATTCTTTAACTTAGCCCAATATCAACACTGCTGTCATTCACCTTATCTCAACTATTTTCAATTAAGTGGAACCACATTCCATTTCAGTCAAAGTTTTCTGTAGGCACCAGGTAAAAATATTATTTTTATTTATTGCAAAGGAAAAGGAAAATCTAATAATATTTATTTTTATTTTTATGTAAATATAATTTTATTTAATTTATTTTTATAGTATTTTATTTAAATGATTTTTTTTTTAAAAGAGAGTATATTATTTCATTTATCGTTAAGGACATGATTTAGATGGAAATTATAATATTTTTATAATATTTTATTTAATTTATTTAAAAGGGAAAATGAATTAGTTTTATTTATTGTTAAGGAAATAATTTAAAATGGAAAATATAACATTTTGTTTATTTTAGAAAATTAAAAGAGAAAGAATTTTTATTATTATAAATATAATGATATTCTATTTGGACTTTCATTATGTTGCTTGGAAATAAGTTTAAATTTTTTTAATTTGTGTAGTTAGAAGTTATGCTATAATTAATTCTTTAGAGATTCACTATAAGTAATTTTTACATGTATACGTAGAAAATTATTGGAAATTTTTATAATTGAGTAGTTAAAATTTTATTAAAGAGAATTAATAATTTTACATTTTTGGAATACCTATTATAATGCATTTCATAATAAGATTTTAAAATCATTATGTTGATTTTCATTGTTCCAAAACATGGTTGAAAATATATTATTGTTTCATTCTTCATTTGGAAAATAAAATCTTCTTTTATTATCATTAAGAAAAAAGTAGAATGATAACATATATTATTCATTTTAAGGTTTAAACCTCAATTACAACCTTCCTCTCAAGAATATAAAGGATTTATTTAATGTTAAATTTAAGTTAAAATAGCATTCTTAAACTTATTATGAGTAAGTTATCTTTTAAAGTAAAATTATCAAAGAGATGTTGTCAAAAACCCGACATGAGGACTAAACTAGATGATGATGTTATACATTTGCTTCTACCTTTCTACACAAGAATTTTATTTTTAAATTAAAAGAAATCATTCAATTCAATCATTATTTAATTATTTTAAAATCTCAAACTTAGAGAAATAATTTAGGGTTAAAATAAAACTATGCAACATTTGATGCAATTGGTGCCTCTAGCTCACGTTTATGAGTAATGCAATCATGCTTGAGCTACTGCATCCATAGCCTAATACATTTATAATAATGACATATGGGCATTATCACTATAAACCATTAGGGAAAAATAAGGATCATTTCCTATCTTTAAGACCAAGGGGTGGAATAATCCCTCTTGGACAAAAAACACTAATCAAGATAATAAAATGACTTCAACTACCTTATATGATTCTGACTTGTGAACTTATGAACCAAAATGGAAAATGTAAATTTCTTACTCAAAACTTGGTATCACCATAAAGGAGCAACAAAAATCAAGATTGAGAGTGTTAAACCAGTTATTATCAAGATACCACCAACCATATGGATCTCAGATAATGAAACTATAGCAATAGTAATTATATGGATTAGGTTATCTAAATCAAGGATCAAAACCATTGTAAACAAAAAGTGAAAGGGGGATGTAGCTTGCAATGTTAATTTCTATTTTTTGTTAGGATTTAAGGCTAGTTTAGTTTAAAAAGTATTTAGTTACTTAAACTAATACTTTTACGCTCCTATTTGGGTAGTAATCAAAGACAAACTATCTAGGGAATTGGGCCCTATAAAGGGATGCAAACCTAGATTCATAGTTCACATGAAACATAGAAAATAAAATAGAACTACATGAATACTACACCTTGATCTTGTTTAAAAGCAAGTATGTAGGTAGTTTGGGAAGTGAAGGATGCTTCCAATACATAGGTAAGTAGGATGGGGTTGAGGTTATGCACTAAACAAGATTAAATTTAAATGAAAATGGTAGGACCATTATAATAAGTCCCTAGTTTAGATAAACAAAGTAAAGATAAGAAATATATGATATACTTATAAAGATCCCAGTTGGATCATCATAGTTCTCAAGGCTTTAGGCTAAATTCTAAGGTAGAATGCAACTTCTGTTATATGTTTTATACATGCTACTATCATGAGGACCTTGATGCTTATCTAAGTAGAGATGAGTGATGAACAGTGAGAGACTCATGATCCAGTTGATCTTGATGAGTCAAGCCTCTAGATAGATCATAGCCTACACATGTGTATATATCTAGCCTGTTTAGTTAGATGATTGCTCATTTGGCAAAAGAATGACTAACCCATTTGGTTAGATGATTATCTGGTTGGTAAAGGAATGACTAACCCATTTAGTTAGATAATTACCTATTTGGTAAGGGAATGACTAACCTATATAGTTAGATGCTTGACCATTTGGTAAAGGATAGCCAATAGGATAAGATATACTTGAGTTATATGCACAAATAAACATTAAGTACATTAAAAAATCTATGTTTTAGGATAGGAACTATGATCTCTACATTGTGGTGTCATAGCAATGGTCTCTATATTATGGTATTAGATCCTAGGTATAAAATCTAGGCCTTAATCCTACTATGACCTATGCTTAGTGAAAGATTTATTATTAATGTCAATTTGTTGAGAAAGTTGAAAACTATGTGAAACTAATTTGATTTAAAGTAGATGTTTAGACATGACTCATGAGAAAACTTTAAGGAAAGGAAAATGGAAACTAACAAAGAACAAGGGGAAAATGGATCTTCCCTCTACTTTGAAACAACCCATTTACATTTCTAACTTGGATACAATACCTACAATTCAAAGTAAACTCAAATCTTTGAAAGTGGAGCTAGTCAAAACAAAACTAGCTATGGTTGAAACTTTAGTCAAACATTTTTTTAAGAGGCCCTCAATAATAAGATATTTTATAATTGGAATGGGTTCTGATGCACGATATATAAGCCCTAAAGTGTGTAAGGAATATAACTAATATCACCAATATGTGGTTCACTCAGACGATGAAGATCTTAAAGAAATGAAACTAGATGAAGAAGATTCTATTTAGAAGAATTTTGAATCAATGTTATACAGACATCTATATGTTATAGTCATAACACTTATCCTCTATAAAGCTAAGAAATCTATGTAATAAAAATTTGAAGAAGATTATCAAATGCTTACTTTTTGTCAATCCTATTTGTGACTGTAATCAATAATAAGAATGTATGAGAAAAATTAGATTTATCCAAAAGAGAGTTATGCTATCAATTGTCTTGAATACAAACTTAGAAGATTGTGTTTTTTATTAGGAAACCAAATGGAAAGACCTAAGTGATCAACTAGGAATCGAAGTGAAAATTTGAGATATGTTAAACCCAATAATGAAAATGTTGAACAATACGTTCTAAAAAATAGAGAACTAGTGATAGAAGCCCTCATCATTTTGTTGACTAAGTAAAGAGATAAAATAGACTCACTTGAGAAGGTGATAAACAATCTTAAGTCAAAGCAATAAAATTTAGAAAACATATTATAGCCTAACCTTGATAATCCACCTGAAGAAAATCTAACACTAGTCAATTAAATGGAGGTTGTAGTTCCCAGAATTGAAGTTCCACTTTTTGATCTTAGTAAGGATTTGAAAAAGATTTTACCCTCTTATTTTGATGGGAAATAGTTAAGTGAAGGTGCTAAGAATTGGCTAAATGAGATGGATAATTAATCTGACTTGAGAAACTATAATGATTCAACTAAGGTGTTGTGGGGATCCTACCAACTGGTTGGAGAGGTAGCTAGCTGGTAGATTAACACAAAGGAATTAAATAAAATAACCAAGGAAAATTTGACATGGGATTAGTTTGACCATCATTTCAAGAAGAGATGTTTACCCTAGTTATTATTTGATGAAAAGACTACTAAATTTCACACCCTAAGGCAAGGGGCATGTCAGTCTAATAGTATTGTGATAGATTTTCCAAATTACTTAAGTATGTGCCCATGTACCAGAAGGATGAAAGAGGTCAGACTAGAAATTTCATCCTAAGATTGAATACAAACATAGGGATGGAATTAGATATGCACATCCCTAAGAACATGAATGAAGTGATATAAAAATCTCTCAAACAATAATGGAAATTGCAAGCCCTAGCTATGGAAAGACAAAAATTTAACAATGACAAAAATAGAGCCTTCAATAGGAAACCAAATTTTAGGGGACAGTAGGTTGTGGCTAAAAACCCAAGAGCAAATCCAACAGGCAGAGAACCCCCACCAAATCAAAATCAGAGAAATAATTTTGGAAGGAAAAATAATAGGGGAGGAGATAATAATATGAATGATCAAAGGAATTACAATCACCCAATGTATCCTCCATATATTTTTGGTGATGCCTCAAGGAACTTAGTACCAAAAGGCCCACTAGGAGGATGTTTTTATTGTAGAGGAAATCAATTTTCCCAAGAATTCCCAAGGATTCAGGGATAGAGAAGAGCCAATCAACCGTAGAGGGGACCATAAAAAAGGATTAATGCTATAGTAAGGAATCACTGAAATAGATATGAGAATGTGCTAGTTGAAGCTACAGGTATATTATTGGGTAAATTTATTTCAATTCTCATTGATACTGGTTCATCAGAATGTTTCATTTCTCTAGAATTAGTAATAAAAATGTCTCTTCTAGTAAATTATATGAATGCATCATGGATGGTCCAATATGGGGATAAGGTAGTCAAGGAACTATCTCAATGTCTACCCAAGGTAAAAATACAATTTATAGATTTTGAGATAAGTTTAGACCTATTTTTAGTACCTTTAGGAGCCTATGATGTAATAATAGGGATGAGTTGGCTCACCAAGCACCAAGCTGAAATATATTGTTATAGAAAGTTAGTCAGGTGTTATAGTGACAAGGGATGGTGGGTCATGATTTAAAGGAGTCATAGGCCCATAAAGGTAGAAACCATATCCTCTATGCAATAAAAGGAGAGAAGGAAGGGATCTCTAATTTTCATGTTAATGATAGAGGATAAGGATGAAATAAAATATGGACTAACTTTGGAAGGGTATCCATTCCTAAGGGAATTTGAGGATGTGTTTCCTAAATAATTACCTAGAATGCCTCCTAAGAGAAAATTTGATTTCTCAATTGATATTATACCCAAAGCTGATCTAGTTCTAGAGCACCCTATAGAATGAATAGAACTGAGTTGATGGAACTTAAAATTCATCTATAGGAACTCTTGAGTAAAGGATTGATTAGACCAAGTGTGTGTCCTTGGGGAGCACCAATATTTTGTAAAAAAACTAAGGATGAAACTATAAGATTATGTATTGATTGTAGAATGTTGAATAAGGTCATGATTAAAAATAGATATCCCCTACCTTGTATAGAAGACCTTTTTGAGCAGATGAAAGAAGCAATGGTTTTACCAAAGATAGACCTTCGATTAGGATATCATCAGCTAAGAATTAAGGAAGAGGATATTCCAAAAACTAATTTCAGGACCAGATATGGAAAATATGAATTTATTATAGTACCATTTGGGGTAATAAATGCTCTTTCAACATTTATGAACTTAATGAATAATGTGCTCCATAATTACCTAGATAAGTTTGTCTTAGTGTTCATAGATGACATTTTGATATACTCTAAAAATGAGGAGGAACACTTAGCACATATTCAATTGGTTCTTCAGTGGTTGAGAGAACTTAAACTATATGGTAAGTTGTCCAAATATGCATTCTTTAAGAAGGAAATTCACTATCTAGGGCATATCATATCCAAAGAAGGAATTGTAGTAGATCCAGACAAGATAAAGGAAATAATGGATTGGCCAATTCCTAAGAATATATCAAAATTAAGGAGTTTCATGGGAATATTAGGATATTATAGGAGATTTTTTGAAGGCTTTTCTAGGATCACCAACCTGATTACAACATTGCAAAGGAAAGGTAATAAGTTTATATGGACAAAGTAGTGTGACAAATATTTCCATATTTTGAAGAAAAAGTTGATGATGACACCCATATTAAAGGTACTCAATCCAAATGGACATTTTATGGCTATAACAAATGCATCCATCAAAGGATTGGGAGGATTACTCATTCAAATGATGGCATAATAGCATATGAGTCCTAAAAATTAAAAACCCATGAAGTAAATTATGCCCTTCACGATATAAAATTGGTGGTAATTGTTCATGCCTTATATAAATGGATACATTTCATTCTTGGGAAACCTTTTAAACTATAAATTGACCATCAAAGATTAAAGTACATATTCACCCAACCTAATCTGAATGCTAGGCAAAAAAGGTGGTTGGAGTTCTTAAGTGAGTATGATTTTGAAATTAAGTAAATCAAGGGAAAAGAGAATATGGATGCCAATGCTTTGAGTAGGAGAAGACACTTTATGAATATAATAATGCTTAGATTTAATATAAAATGGAAAATAATAGAAGGAAAAAAGCAAGATCATTGGTATAATCAAGTTAGATTAATTATAGAATAAAATTCAAAAGACCCAAGAACTGAAGGATATACCTTGGATGGTGAGGGATTGATTTGATATAAAAATAAGATCTACATTCTAGATGTAGAAGACTTAAGGAAGATAATTTTGACTGAAGCTCATGATTCACCCTACTCAGGCCATCCAAGGGTAGACAAACTATATGCCAATATTAAGAAACTATAATTTTGGTAAGGGATGAAAAGAGATATAGTATTATATGTGGTAGGATGCTTGGAATGTCAGAGGGTTAAAGTAGAACACCATCATCCTATAGGACTTTTATATCTGCATAATATTCCATAATATAAATGGCAAGTTGTTAGTTTATATTTCATGTAAGGATTACCTATGAAACCCTATAAGAATGATGTTATTATGGTGGTAATTGACAAGCTTACTAAGTGGCACATCTCATACAAAGGAATTTGACTGATGATGCACCAAATTTATCCAACTAATTTGTGAAATAAGTGGCTAGATTGCATGGAGCTCTAGAAAGGATCATATCAAATAGAGATTCCATATTTACTTCAAGGTTTTGGATGACCCTATAGTTAGCTTTAGGTACACAGTTGAACTTTAGCTCCACATTTCATCTTAAGATGGATGGGAAAATATAAAGGACAAATTAGGTTGTAGAATACCTCCTAAGGATTTATTGTATGGGTCAGCAAACCAAATGGGAATCTTATCTTCTGTTGGTATAATTTTCCCATAATAACTTGTTTAAAACATCTTTAGGTATGGATCAATTTGAGGCTCTATATGGGAGAAGTTATCAGATGCCACTTAGTTGGGATAACCTTGAGGACATAATAGTGATCGGTCTTAAAATGTTGAAAGACATGGAATAATAGGTGAAATTTATAAGGCAAAGGTTGAAGGAAGCATCATATAGATAGAAGAGTTATGCAGATAGGAAGAGAGTTCAAAGAGGATTTGTGATTAGTGAAAAGGTGTTTTTAAGGGTTAGATCAAACAAAAGTTATATAACCTTTGGGAAGAAGGCAAATTTATCCCCTTTCTTTATAGGACCTTTTGAGATCCTATGGATAAGTAACCTAGTAACCTATCGATTAGGCTTACCCCCATAGCTGAGTCACATTCATGATGTCTTCCATGTGTCACTTCTTAAGAAATATGTTCTTGATAACAAACACATTTTAAATTGGAATGCTTTGCATGTATAATAATTTGATAGAATAATAATAGAGCCATATAGAGTGTTGGAGAGGTATCAGTACAAATTATACAATAAAGAGGTTAATCAATGTAAGGTTTAGAGGGATCAATATGGTAAAGGAAGTGCAACTTGGGAGGACACCAAAGAAATGAAAAACATGTTTCCATTTTTATTTTAAATTTATGAACTTAATTAAACTCTTGTAGTGCATTAGGACAATGCATAATTTAAGGTGGGGAGGATGGCATGACCTCTCTTCGCATAATGTGCAATTGTGCTCATACTTTAAGTGGTTTTAGACTTCAATTAGTATTTTATGTCAGGATGAATTGATTAGATAACTTGACCCTTGTGTTGATCTCAAAGGACTATTAGGACATCGATGGGAAAATTTGAAAGCAAGGTACATTTTAATTTCATTTTTTTCAAATTAATCGCTAGAATATTATTGTTATTTTCCTTACATAGAAATATGAGATGTGGTCATAAATGGCAATTGTGAATGAAGGAAAATTTAATGGAATGAATATTTAGTATTATACTCACATTTATATGGAATGCATTTAAATATTTGGAAATCACCAAAGGTGATTAATAGAGCTTCTCTTTTATTTTATTAATTTTAAAGTTTACAAATAAATTATATTTTTCATGAATAATTATTAATTTTACTTTCATAAATAAATATTAATTAATTTTATATCATCATAAATAATTTTTAAGATTATTACTTAATTATATTTTTTCAAAAAATAATTTTTAATAATATTCATTAATTATATTATTATAAATAATTTAATATTATTAATTAACTACATTAAATTTAGCCTAACTTAAACTACCTACCACCCTAAACCTACCAACCATGCATACCAAAATTAAGGAGAAAAAAAAAAACTTCAAGTTAAAATTAAATCACTCCACTTCCCTTAGTCATTGCCCACCTTAAACTCTTCCTTGACTCATGCATCATTCATGCAAACTGCCACATCAACTTCCACATAAGAAAGAATTAAACACCTTTAATGAAGAAAAAATGGGCATGAAAAAACTATAAATGCAGAGGTCAACATTGGGAAAAAAAAAAGGGAGAAAAAGGCACCAATGCTTAAGGAATAAATGGATGCTTTAAAATATAGATCAACACTTTGAGGGAAGGAACAAAAAGTGGGGGAAGTAAAATAAGGAAATCAATGTAGAGCAGAGAGGGAGGGACATACAGGGAAAAAGGGTGAGATGTAGGAAATAAATTCAATGCATGGGAGAAGGGAATAATATATCCTTCCTTTCATTCTTTAACTCATCCCAAGATCAACACCACCACCATTCAATTTACCTCAGCTATTTTTAATTAAGCAGAACCACATTCCATTTTAGTCAAAGTTTTTTATAAGCACCAAGTAAAAATATTATTTTTATTTATTGAAAAGGAAATATATTATTTATGGTTACAATAAATTTTTTAAAAGGAAAATATAATAATATTTTTATAAATTTGTATGTAAATATAATTTATTTATTTATTTTTATAGTATTTTATTTACATGTTTTTTTTTAAAAAAAAAGAATATATTACTTTATTTATCATTAAGGAAATGATTTGGATGGAAATTATAATATTTTTCTTTATTTTCATAATATTTTATTTAATTGATTTAAAGGGAAAATGAATTATTTTTATTTATTGTTAAGGAAATAATTTAAAATAGAAAATATAACGTTTTTGTTTATTTTAGAAAATTAAAAGAGAAAGAATTTTTATTATTATAACTAGAATCATATTCTATTCATTCTATCATTATGTTTCCTAGAAATAAGTTTAAATTTCATAATTTATGTAGTTAGAAGTTATGATACAATGAATGCTTTAGAGATTATTTATAAGTAATTTTTACATGTATACGTAGAAAATTATTGGAAATTTTTATAATTGAGTAGTTGAAAATTTATTAAAGAGAATTAATAATTTTACATTTTGGAATACCTATTATAACGTATTTTATAATAAGATTTTAAAATCATTATAGTAATTTTCATTATTCTTAAACATGGTTGAAAATCTATTATTGTTTCATTCTTCATTTGGAAGATAAAATCTTCTTTTATTATAATTAAGAAAAAAAATAGAATGATAACATATATTCTTCATTTTAAGGTTTAAACCTCCATTACAACCTTCCTTTCAAGCATATAAAGGATTTATTTAATGACAAATTTAAGTTCAAATAGCATTCTTAAACTCATTATGATTAAGTTATCTTTTAAAGTATAAAGATCAAAGAGATGATGTTGTCAAAAACCTGACATGAGGATTAAACTAGATGATGATGTTATGCATTTGCTTCTACCTTTCTACACAATAATTTGCTTTTGAAATTAAATACAATAATTCACTTCAAAAATTCTTTACTTATTTTTAAATCTCAAACTTAGAGCAAGAATTTAGGGTCAAATAAAACTATGTAGTGTTCCATACAAGTAGTGCCTCTGGCTCACATTTACATGTAATGTCATCATGCTTGAGCTACTACATCTATAGCCTAATATAGCTGCAACAATGACATCTAGGCATCATCCCTATAAACCATCAAGGAGAAATAAGGATCATGTTGTGTCTTTAAGATGAAGGGGTGAGATAATCCCTCTTAGATAACAAACACTAATAAGGATAATAAAATGACTTAAAATACCTTAGACAATTATGACTTGTGAACTTATGAAATAGAATAGAGAAAGTATATTTCTTACTCAAAACTTGGTATCAACAAAAATGAGAAATAAAAACTAGGATTGAGAGTGTTAAACTAGTTATTATCAAGAAACCACCAACCATATGGATCTCAGATAATGAAACTTTGGCAATAACAATTGTATGGATTAGGTTGTCTGAATTAAGGATCAAAACCATTATAAACATAAAGTAAAATGGGGATGCAGCTTAAAATGTTTATTTCTATTTCTTGTTAGGATTTAAGGCTAGTTTAGTTAAATAAGTATTCAATCACTTAAATTGATACTTTTACACTCTTGTTTAGGTAGAATTCATAGAGGAATTGTCTGAGGAATTGGGTCATAAAAATGGATACATACCTAGATTCATAATTCACATGAAACTTAGAATATAAAATAGAATTACATGTATACTACACCTTGATCTTGTTTAGAAACATGTATATAGGTAGACTAGGAAGTGAAGGATGATTCTATTACATAGGTGAATAGGATGGGGTTGGGGTTGGGGTTATGTGCTAAATAATATTAAAGTAAAATGAAAATGACAAGACCATTATAATACAGCCCTAGTTTAGATAAACAAATCAAAGATAACAAATCTATGATATACTCAGAAATATCTCAATTGGATCATCATAATTCTCAAAGCTTTAGGCTAAATTTAGAGGTGGAATGTGACTTTTGTTATATGTTTTATACATGATACTATAAAAATGACCTTGATGCTTATCTAGGTAGAGATGAGTAGTAAACAACGAGTGACTTAGGATCCAGTTGATCTCGATGATTCAAGTCTCTGGCTAGAGAATAACCTACCCATGTGTGGATATCTAACCCATTTGGTTCGATGATTTCCCATTTGGAAAAGGAATGTCTAACCCATTTGGTTAGATTATTTCCCAATTAGTAAAGGAATGACTAACACATTTGGTTAGATGATTGCCCATTTGGCAAAGGAATGATTAACCCATATGGTTAGATGCTTGCCTATTTGGCAAAGGATATATGATAGGATAAGATGTATCTAAGTTATATGCATAGACAAACATTAATTACATAGAAAAAAAATCTATGTTTTAGGATATGAATTGTGGTCTCTACATTATGGTATCAAAGCAGTAGTATCTACAAATATATTGTTGGTCTAGTTTGTTTTATATATACATTTATAGGGAAAACTAAAATATTTTTAGATAGTCTTCCAATCGTTCATATTTCATTTGTGACATTATAAAAATATCATTTCTCCCTAGTCATTTTCATGTATAGTAGTCTTGGTATTTGGAAATGAATATTTACTTTATATATTTTGTAAATAGTAATCACATATTTACCCATTCCCATGATCCAATAGAGGGTTATATATTTGAGAGTGTCTAAAAATTATTTTAGCATGTGGTTGTCTTGAATGTATTCATAACTGTGGCATAGGATTTTAAACTCAAAAATAAATGTATAAGGATAGTCATGTGCCATTCCTCTAAATCTAGGTATGGTAGAGTAAGGGATGTTATTCATGTGTTTAGTACCTACTAGAGTGATGAGGTAAAATTAAAAACTAGTAGGTTCATTGATAGATTTTTATCCTTGAATATCTCTCATGATGTTTTGAACTACTCATGTACTAGAGACCTTTACAACCCACCTCTCAAAATCTATATCAATTATTTTGGCCAAAGGTGATTAATGAATCATAATCTTTAGGTTTTCTTGGAGAAAATTATTTATTTAGGATGGGGTTGATGGAATGGATTTTGCTATAAACTATTTTATAAATTCAATGAATATGTCATATTTCTCTACTAGTTTGGGTGTTGTTAATAGCTCAATTGGTACAAGTAAAAAAATATTTATTTTTAGGGCTATCAAGGATTAATATTATGTTTTTTGAGATATGTTTAGGTGAGGTTGTGAAGGATTAAATTCTTGGTTCTAGGAATAGGGTGGATAAATTGTAACTCTTTGGAATGGTACTATAATATATTTCTTAGGAGTGTGAGGATCATCATGTTCCTTAGCTTCATATGGCTCTAATAATTCCACCAAAAAATTCTCAGATACAACCTCCTTTGACAATGTTTAAGGTGATGTGATATGCTTATAAAATAAAGTTGAATCTCTTAGGCATGAATTCACTTAATTAATCTCTCTCACACTATATAAAACCAATAGATATTTATTTCTAAGTTGTTTTACCCTATCCTATCTAGGGTTAGTAAAAAGGGAATTTTTTATTTCTAATTTCTACTTGTACATAAAATAAATTCAATCTAGAAAGAAATAAATCAATTCTTAGTTTCCCAATATTTTATTACTTTGACATCCTTCCTCGAAAATAATGCCAAAGATAATTGTGGCATACATTTGTTCAGTTGTCATGCTTGAATAAATATCTTCCTTCAACCTAAGGTGAGACTTGTAAACTATATGAACCTTCATTTAGTTTTGAACCCAAGAATGTAATACTTTGCAAGGAGTATAGATTATATATACAACATTAAACTAATTTAAACAACTGAGTGGACTAACACACTTGCTTAAAAGTAAACAATCTTGCATTAAATTAAAACCCACTTTATTGGAAAGGAAAGTACATGAAACTAAACACACTTTACTTATAAAGGAAAGTACATAGAAATAAATGATAGAATCTAAATATTAATTAAATTAGATGTTTCCTACATAATAGAATTGAAAATATGCACATGAAATTAAATTATTGTAAATGAAATTAAATAGGAAAAGAAAAGTATGCACACTTATAGAAATGAAATTTGAATAGAATACTCACACAACATAACATAAACTAACCAATAGATATGAAACATAACCATTAGATCCTTATGAGTGGGCCCTACCTTAGTTGGAATGGAGCTTGAATTACCTCCTCCTTAATAAAAAAATTAAATCAAAGTAACTAATATTATTGATAACCTTTTTGTAAAAATAAATGAACTATTATAAGCCTGTTACAATTCAAATTAGAATATTTTGTTCTAGTTCTTTATTCTATAAAATATTGATTTTAAATTCTATATATTTCTATAGCCTACAACTCTTATTTATATAGAAGAGGTAGGGGAATTATTAAATAATACTTAAATATTATTTTTAAAAACTATGAGATTATAACAAGTTAAATAACTAGAGATAAAAATAGGCTTAAATGTAATTAAGAACATAATTTCCATCTGTAATGTGAACATAACCAAAATTCATCCAATGTAGATAACATATATTGAAAATGGTATAATTATATGTGCATAGCTTCTACACCATCAATTTTAATCCGTGTTTGTTCTTTTGCATAGCATATGCACATCTCACCAAATATTGCATGCTCCTTTGAATAAATTTGGTTGATAACCTTTCAGACAAGTCTTGTGCTAGTTCACAAAATTTTGTGTAGCAGTCATCTTAGATCATATCTATGCACCTCACCTTTCCTTATATCACAACTATGTACCTCACCTTTCCTTATCTCACAACACTACACTAAGTATTGTGCCTACTAGCCAACTTCTATACCCTCACATGCCTTGCAAATCTATGCTAACTTATGTGCTTTCTTGTTGATTCCCATGCTCTTTGTAGCTCATAGATCCACACACTTTTCTCTTATATTACCTATAGTCTCAAGACACTTTGAATTCTTTGATTCCATAGAACATCTACATGTTAACTCACCAGATCCACATGATTTAGGAGGTTCCTTAACTGTCATCTAGCTTGGAAGATGAACCACCATAACCATATTCTTGTTAACTGATAGTAGTTGTAACTAATATTATATTCTACTTGTATAAATATGTAATATAAACATTTGGAAAGAAGTTTTATGATTTTACATAGTCATAATAGAGATAACATGCTTTACATTTCTAATCTACAATACATCCACTATAGAACATTGTATCAATTTTCCCTCTTCACCATTATTGAATAAAAGTTGAATTTCCTATAAATAAGAATTTTATTCCATTAAATGTGTTTGGTTAATTCTATCTAAATTAGATTTACTCATTTTATCTACACAACCAAACTCAATTGTCCTAACACACTTGATCCTAGGCCCCATGACATGGATCATTGATATCAGATCAAAAATATCTATCATATTTACATGCCTATAAACACATGATCACAACTCAATAAGGAATGTTTGTAAATTGGTTCCATTTTATAATATCTAAAAGAACACCATAGGAAAATTAAGATGGCTGACACCTAGAATCAACTTGAGGGAAAAATAAAAGTTTAAAAGCTCATTTTTGACACTCTAAAGGCATTATGCACTATACTTTTTGTCCAATTACATGACTTTCTGGTATATTTTAACCCAACATATTCCTAACCACCTCCATAATTCACTCAAAAATTATTTAAGAAACATACCCCCTTTAAAGTATAATTCAATCTCAACATCCCTTTGTTCAAATGTAAGATTGATGCTAAAGTAGTAAATGCATGGATTCAAAAACTCGAGGCATACTTCTCAGTAAATTGCTTCATTAAGGCTGAGAAGGTAACCTTCATAGTGATGAAGATGTCCATCATAGTGGTTCACTAGTGGGAGGTTTTTAGTGCACATCATACACAAGAGTGCATTCTAATATAATCCTATAAAACTTTTTTTGATGCATTAAAGGAGTAATATCACCCTCTGTGCCACCTTAAGGATGAATACATCAAGTTCCAATAATTGTGCCAATGTAAAGATCAATTTGTCGAAGACTAAACCAGCATATTTCATGACTAATTTGCATGCCTATGCAAGAACCTAGATGAATCATGTAAGGTATTGAATTACATCAGTGTAATCTAACCTTACACTCATACAAAGATGGAGTTATTGACTTTTAACATGTTGGGGCAAGCATATCACAATGCCACCAAAATTGAAGTCAATGTAATGATGAAGTAACATGTTACCTATTTATTCAAGACAATGCATAAGGCCTTACATGTGCACAAATCCACATAATAAACTTCTACACAAGAGTAATAATAACATAATTCTCATAAAGAAGAGTAACACTAAAAAATTTCTCAACAATCAAAGGCCCCAACATCTTTTACGTCAAACAAAGGAAATAATAATAAGTATAGTGATAAGTGGTGCCATCACCATTTCTCATCCACCCATAATGATTCTAAATGTTGTGTACATCAATATTTGATCACCTAATATACATTCAGACTCACATCAATGGATGACACTAATCTAGTTGTCTCTTGTTTAATCACTAGCACCGCTACAATTGACATCTTTAAGGAGTGAAAATTCCTCTTCCACACCAAGTTTTGGGTAAAGGGTTAATCTATTCACATCATCATCAATAGTGGTATCCAAAATAATATCATTGGCAATCCATGGCTTAGTGTCTTGGTCTTTTCACTAAATCACACTTCAATCCATACTCTCTAGGGTGGTTATAGTAGGGTAAGGATATATAGGTCCAATAATAATGCACTTTTTAGTACAAAATCAATCCTATGGATGATAGTGTCACTTGTGACATCGCACATTTGGAAGTTTATGACATTCTATTGGAAATAACATATTTATATTATTATGAAGTTACATATCAATCTAAGCCATATGATTGGACTATTTGTATGTAATATCATTTCTACAACCTCTTTGAGTGAGCACCCATGACCAAAATCACCTTCATCTCTACCAAGTAGTGTCACAAGCTCATATTGCACATGCATAAGTTTGTGTTACTCATGGTCTACCATGACACACTTTCACAACATAAAATGACAAAACAAACCCTTGTAGCATGCAACACTCACATACCATCACAACATTAGTATCTATACAAGTTATTGGTGTAGTAAAGTGAAGTATTCATAGAACCTAAAGGCCTTCCAATGCGCTATGTAGTAAATCACCTCATTGATGTGGATCTTGGATATCCTCTTCCAAATATTCCCCTATATCATAGATCAGTTTAGGAAAATGATGAAGTCTAATGTTAGATAAAATATTTCCATGATCAATGTAAGATCAAGCCTAGTTATTCACCTTATAGGATTCTAATAGTCCTTATGCCTAAAAAGGATGGGTCTTGGTGAATTTACATTAACTATCATGTACTCAACAAAATCATGATGAAGAATTAGTATCAACTGCCATACATTGATGACCTCTTAGACCAGTTCTAAGGTGTACAATACTTCACCAAGATAGATTTGAATTTAACTTATCATCAGGTTTTAGTTTATCTTGAAGATGTCTAAAAAATAGCATTCAATACATGAGAGGGATTTTATGAATGGTTGGTCATGCCTTTTAGCCTCATCAATGTGTCAACCACCTTCATGTACTTGATGTATGATTTACTTAGGCATTTCGTAAACTCCTTCATCATTGTCTATTTGGATGGCATCCTCATCTTTAGAAATACTTGGGAGGAGTATATGGATCACATCTTACACATCTTAAACACTTTGTACTGACACAAGTTATAAGCTAACTTATCAAAGTGTACATTTGATGATGCATATATCCAATAATTAGGTTGCATCATTGATTTTACTAGTGTTAGTGTAGATTTGAAAAATATCAAAGTGATCCAAGATTTTCCTACTCTATATAATCTTAGCAAATCAAGGAGTTTTCTTGGAATTGTTAAATTCTACCACATTTTCATCCTTTGTTTCTTGCACATCTCTCTCTTGGGATCTTTGTTAGCTCACCTATGCCAAATATAAGTTTAAATGGAATCCTATGCAATAATATGGTTTCAAGGAAATAAATCAATGCCTCTTCATAATGCTTATTCTCTCAATGCTTGACATTATGTACTCTTCTTATATCCACACTGGTGTATCTGACTATGCACTTAGTGTAGTGCTCATGTAGAATGGACATCTAGTCACATACCACTAAGAGATGTTTAGTGACATGGTGCATAAGTACTTCACCTATGAGAAGGAACTATATGCTATTATGTAATCCATAAAGCAATGATACCACTACATTCTTAGGAAAGAGATAGTTGTTCATTTGTACCATCAACCACTTTAGTTCTTGAAAATGTAGAATAAATTAGACAATTTTCACCATATGAAATGTATTACTTACCTAAATAAATTCCATCTCATTATAAATCATAATAAATGGAAGGAAAACAAGGTTGTAGACTACCTTAGTCGACCATTAGTTTAGGTGCTCATCATGGTGCTTAAGCTAGATGTTAATTTTTTAAATGTTCCAAATCAGACCAAAACTTATACCATTATATAGGTCTCATTGAGACCTTTCCAATGGTATGTGTAACTTCCAAAAAAAATCTCATATGCTCCTTGTGTAGTTGGTCAAAGTTTTAGTCAAAGCTAGTCAACAAGTGGTCAAAGCTAGTCAAAATGAAAAAATTGACCACAATAGAATATTAAAAATACATTTCCATGATGTATATCTCATTTTAATCTTTCCATCATATTTATAGTTCAAAAAATAGAGCTCATATGTGCAAGTTATGACTAGTCAAAGTTATGGTCAAACCCGATGATGTGACAATAAAGTGAGGTGGCAATATAGATCAACCCAAGTCATTAATATTTGTAAATTTCACCTTAGTAATGGGGGATAAACATAAAACATCATAAATTGGGTAATAATAATCACCCCATATTTTTTAATTTAATGGATAATTTAAAATCCCATAAAAATCGGGTATGGGATAATTATGAATTTTATTTAAAAAGATTGTGGATAATCATCCCAATTGGAAAAAGTGGACCTCCCAAAAGTATATAAAGGGTTGAGGGGTTATTTTTAATTTATTTGGAATTTGAATTAGAATTTAATGAATTCATTCCAAAGTCTCAAAGCTCTCATGGTAGGGCCAGAACTGAGAGCCAAAGCCAAGAGCTGAGAGCCAAGAGCTAGAGTCAAAGAGCCAAAGTCAAGAGCCAAAATTCAAAGAGCTAAAGAGCCAGCGCTAAAGATCTTAGAGCTAGATCTAAAGAGTGAAGATAAAAATACCTATATCTAGAGATGATTCCATCTATATGTTGTGTGTCTATATTTGAGTTAGTTTGATGCCATTTTCAATGCCTCAAAGTAAAGCTTTGTAGATTGTGTAATGGATAATATAGAGACCAATCTACATATATCCTAATTTTTGAAGGACTTAGATATCTTTACACTTCTTGATGTAAACTAGGGATTTGTCCTACACTCTAAGATGATTTTAATGGTATGTTGAAATCCCTATGACAATTTTTGTAAGACCATTTTATAAGTCAATTTTTGAGACCTTTGGTAGAAATCCATAGGATTGCAAGATTACATTCATGTGATAGTAAGGTGGAAGGTTTGTTCATGGGTTTATCAATATTTTTTAAAGATCTATTATTTGATTTATGTACAATCTTAGAGTATCCATTTGACAATTGTGAGGGTTGGCCATGTACTCACTTTTTAAGGAAATGGATCAGTTTGTACTATAAGTGAACCTAGAGATGCAGGCATTATTGAACTCCATTATAAAGTGCTTATCATTACTTGATTATATTTGTACATTATCTTTCCAAATTTTGATTAATATTATTTATTAATCATTATTGAATGCATAACTAGTCAACTATGATATATTAACAGAAAATTGAGTACTTTAGGATTTAAGATAAATAAGTATTAAAAGTTCAAATTTAGTTTCTTTTCCTTGAGTGTTTTTCAAGAAATTATGTAATTTGATGAAAGGATCCAAGGTAAACTTTCTACACACTAAATCAGTGTAGAGTTTGTAGATGAAGTTTGTTATCAGAGCAATTTGTATGCTTGGTTAGCTTTTAATTGTGTAGATTGATATTAGTTGTTTTTGGTTTAAATTCTAGTATTATTGTAGATTTGTTGGGCCTTGATATTCCATTTTTAGTGTATAGTTTGTGGGATTAGGTTTTTTATAGGGAACATGAAGCCATGGGTAAAGCTTTGAAAATAGAAAGGATTGATGAGATCTAAGCAATTAACTAACAAATTTAGAAGAGAATTCTTTTCATAGAGCTCATTTTTACTCCTTAGATGAAGATATTGTCTGTTTGAAATCCAAGTTACAAGACAAGGTTGAGCTCTTGGCACAAATGTAGAGTGCAGAAAGACACAGCCCTTCTACTATAAATGAAAGCACTATGACTGATGAGTGCATTATAATTTGTTCATCTGGTAATTCCTTTTATTCAATTTTAGATGTTTTAGATATTGCTTTTGTTACTTTTGAGAAACACACTAAGGGCATTGGATCTAAACTATTATTGAAAATGGGAATTGATGGAAGGGGCCTTGATAAGAATGACCAAGGTATTACTAACCCAATATAGGTAGATCATAGATCTCACCATACATGATTGAGTTATGCTAGTGATAAATTGGATATTGGAGAGAGTTCCTCCATTGTTGAAAGAGGACAAGATTCTGACAACCAATATCTAAGGCCACTAGTAGAGTAGAAGTCCTCCCTACAAAGGAATGATGAATGGTGTAAGAAATCAGGTAAAAGAGGTATTGAGATTCCACCTCCTCATTCTTATATTAGAAAAATAATCAATAAGAATGTGAATTCCAAGAATTTTGATTTATTTTATCCATATAATAAATTTGGTTTTGATATTCAGAAGATGTTACATTCCGTTCCTTGTACATTTTACAGATTGAATAACCATTGTGCCACATATTTTTGGAAAAGAAAAGCTTTAATAAAGCAAATTGTAGGTGATACAGACCATTCTTGTACTATGAAAGTGATAAATGGTAAATGGTTAACCTCACCTAAGAAGAGGGATGTTTACACTCATTGTCACATGAGTGGACATCAAGTTGAGAAGTGTTTAAAACTTAAACCACCCTACCATCCTTGTAATCATAAGAAGAAGATGGTTTATAAACCTATTGATAAGGTAATTAATGAAGTTTTATTCAGTCAACCCATACAAATGTTAGTAAATCCACTAAGAAAATTGAATACCCTGAACAGGAGAATCTAATAAAGAGGTTTAGCAAATAGTTTCTTAATTTCATGTTGTCATGATTTGTGGATTAATGTTTCAAAGAATTATTGGGATTCCTATTCTATGTTGACAAAGGAAATTTACCTTGCTTTGATATATACATTTTGGGAACACATCGAGATAGGTTCATCATGCAAAGTTTTTAATTCTCACATTTATGTTTTGAAAAGCTCTATTTTTGGAATCGTTAGTGTTAGCTTTATGAGTTTCCTATTAAATTATTAAGGAATTTAATAATTTAACTCATTGATCAACTTGGGAGATTTGACAATAGGTACATAGGTTGTTCGGTAGGATTAAAATTTCCTACATTACTTTTTTCAAAATAACTGCTATTCTAGAATGCATCTATTTATGTCATATTTGTGATTGGATGCATGATAAGACCCATTGAGTTAATGTATTGTGACATGGTCACAATCAATATTATATTTTGTTTACATTGACAAACTTTTCTTTTAGTTACATTGGTGATTATTCTAGTATTTTATAGCTCACCACTTATAGGATACGATAGTGGGCAGATAGTTTGACATATTGTGAGCTTATTGGTAGTTACAGGATTTAATATAACTCATGCTTTGTTTTAGGATTTTTAAATTTTTGAGCTATGAATCATATATCTCCACTATTATCACCATGCTATGACTGGGTTCTATACTTGATATGTTGTAGAGGACCATTTAGCAGTAGTAGAGGAGATCGCTAGGCTTATCTATGTAGAGACTCTTATGAAGTCATACAATAGAGGAAATCATTGCATTTTAAAATCTAGTTTTGTGTAGAGGCTATTGATGGTCATGCAAAAATAGAGGATTTATGAAAGTTTTGATTAATTGGTTATTCCAAGCATTATGGGAATAGTTGTAGAACCTGAGTAGACTGATAAAGACCCATCAAAATTCTTTAGAACTAACTAGCATTTCAGAGGATTAAGTTGGGAACTAACTTTTGGTGGACCAAAATCCCTCTTAGTAGGGAGGATTGATCTAGAGGTCAATTTGTAAAAGGTCTTAGATTAGAAAAAAAATTAGACCATTGCTGAGGGTTGATTGATACTTTTCCAATGGTATGTGGAAATTAAAAAATAGAGCTCATATGTTCCTTATGTAGTTGGTCAAAGTTCTAGTCAAATCTAGTCAACAGTGGTCAAATCTATTTAAACTAAAATAATTAACTATCATGAAATATCTAAAATCCATTTCTATGATGTATATCTCATCGTAAGACTTCCATCATATTTTATGGTTCAAAAAATGGTGTTCATATGTACATGTTATGACCAGTCAAAGTTATTGTCAAACCTGATGATGTGGCAATAAAGTGACATGGCAATATGGCTCGACCCAAGTCATTAATATTTGTAAATTCTAGATTAGTAAATGGGGATAAACATAAACCATCTTAAATTAGGGAATAATTATCTCCCCATATTTTTAAATGTAATGGATAATTTAAAATCCCATGAAAACTAGGTATGGGATAATTATGAGTTCTATTAAAAAAGATTGTGGATAATCATCCCAATTGGAAAAAGTGGCCCTCCCACAAGTATATAAAGGGATGAGGTGTTACTTAGAAATATTGGGAATTATAATTATAATATAAAGACTTCATTCCAAAGTCTTAAATCTCTCATGGCAGATCTAGAGATAGAGCTGAAGAGCTGAGAGCTAGAGCCGAAGACCCAGAGCCAAGAGCTAGATTCAAAGAGCTAGAGTTGAGAGCTAGAGCTGAAGAGCTAAAGAGTTAGAGCCGAAGCACTGAGAGCTAGAGCTAAAGAGTGAAGATCTAAAGATCTAGAGCTAGATATGATTCTAACCATATGTTGAGTGTCTAGATTTGAGGTTGCTTGACATCATTTTCCAAGTCCTCAAAGTAAAGCTTTGCAGATTGTGTAATGGCTAATATAGATACCAATCTACATATATCCTATGTTTTGAAGGACATAGAGAGATTTACACTTCTTGCTGTAAACTAGGGATTTGTCCTAGACTCTAAGATGATTTCAACGGTATGTTGAAATACCTATGACAAGTTTTATAAGACCATTTTATAAGTCCATTTTTGATAAATTTGGTAGAAATACATAAGATTATGAGATTTCATTCATGCAAAAATAAGGTGGAAGGTCTATTCATGGGTTTACCAAAACTTTCTAAAGCTCTATTTTTTGAGTTGTGTGTAATATTAGAGTATGCATTTGAAAATTTTGAGGGTTGGCCATGTAATCACTTTTCAAGGAAATGGATTAGTTTGTACTATAAGTGTATTTGGAGATGTAGGCATTGTCTAACTCCGTTATCAAGTGCTTGTTGTGAGTTGATTCTATTTGTGCTTTATTTTTCTACATTTTGATTAATCTTGGTTATCAATCATTATTGAATTCATAATTAGTCAAATATGACATATTAATGTAAAATTGAGAACTTTAAGGTTTAAGATAAATAAGTATTAAAAGGTCAATTTCAATTTCTTTTCCTTGAGTTTTTTTTGGAAATTGTGTAATTCCAAGAAAGGATCCAAGGTGAAATTTCTATACACTAAATCAGTGTAGAGTTTACAAATAAATGCTAAATACACATAGCCATAAATTTATAGAGTATTTACCTCTCTACATAGCTAACCAAGACATCACAGTGACTTACACTAGCCTCATGTAAGGTATATGTGTTGGAGTTATTCTTATCTAACTAGATTCTTTAGAAGATCAGACATATCTATGTTCCAATTGATGTACCTCTCTAATGACTCACATGGGATTCACACTATACCAAGACCTTGGGATAATTTAGTGTGACAAAGAATAACCACATTCTAGTAACATTTATTCTAGTTGTACATACATGCTGACATCAAGTGCCATGCCAAGTCTTACATTCTTTGTTGCATTACCAAGCCCATGAATAGGAAAATAGGACTTTACACACCTATGTCAGTTCCATCCAGACCATAGGAATCTATTAGCATGGGTTTCATGACTAGACTACCTATGATGAGATGATAACATGACACTGTGTTCATTTTAGTGGATCATTTTTTCTAAGATGGCTATCATGGTCATTTGTAGAAAAGACATTGATGTAGTTCGTAATGCATAAGATTTATTCAAGCATGTTTGGGATTATTTTAGGATACCAACCTCTATCATCTTCAACCATGATCCACACTTTATGAGTCATTTTTAGCAAGCATTGTGAGGTTTGATGGGTACACAACTGGATCAATCAATAACTTTTCATCCTCAAATAGATGAGCAAACTAAATTAGTCCTTAGCACACTTTTTCATATTCTATAAAGGTATAACTAAATTCATGATCATAATTAGGATGATAATATCCTATGCATTAAACATGATTACAATAGGGCTCTTCATAGATCCACTAGTCACAGTCCATTCTAGACATATCTTGGGTTTCAACCTTTGACACATCTCAACATCTCCTACTATGCACCTGTAGGCACTGAGTTTCATGAACATGAATGTGAACTGGATAAATATGATAAGTTTCTATTTAATATTCAATTTATTTACTAACAAATTCAAGAGATTCTTTTTGCACCCAAGAAAAATATAAGGAGTGATAATGCACATCACACACCTCATGCATTTTGAGTTGGTGATATAGTTTGGTTATAACTTCAGAAAGAGTGATTCAAAGGTCCACACTAGAAGATAAAGCCTATACACTATGGTCCTTATACCATTCTACGCATAGTTGGTGATAATTCTTTCATTCTCAATCTACCTCAGTACTTGGGCATGCACCTAGTCTCCAATGTGGAGCTTGTCAAGCCTTACACTCCACCACTTCTTGAGCTAGTATGATTGAGCTAGTATTGACACAAAATCCTTATGATTTGGATCCCAAAAATTTTCACCCTACATAAAATGCCAAAATCATTGAATTGATAAACACATGTACCCACCATGACATGTCAAATTTTCAAAGTGGTCAAGGTTAGGCAATTCACTGATCAATCTAAGTGGTACAATTCATAGCGACTTCAAGTAAAATTTACATAACTATGCACCAATGTAATGGAGACCATTACTCTTTAAGAAATAATGAATTATCTATGTATAGATTTTGTGCCATCAATTTCACTCCCCATTTACTTATCTATGTAGTGCATGCACATCTCATCGAATCTTACATGTTCCTTTACTTAAAGTTGGTTGATAACCTTTCAAACAAGTCTCGTGATAATTTATTGACTTTAATGTAGTGTTTTTCTTAAATCATAATTGTATTACTTACCTTTCCTCATATCATAGCTATGCACCTCACCTTTCCATATCTTCTAGTACCATGCTAAGTCCTACACTTGCTCACCAACTTCCACACCCTCACACACTTTATGGATCTACACTAACTTTTTCTCTTGATTGTTGATTATTACAACATTTATAGCTTGAAAATACAAATTCCTAACTCTTGTGTGCCATACAATATCAATAATCTTTAAATTATTGGATTCCATAAAACATATACATGTCAAATCACCCTATCCATATTCTCTAGGAGGTTCTGTAACTATCATCCAGCCTAGAAGATGAGCCATCGTAACCATCTTCTTAGTAACTGACAATAATTGTAATTTATATTCTATCATACTTGGTATAAATATGTAATATACACATTTGGAAAGAAGGTTGATTTTTACACAGTCATGACATAGATAGCATGCTCCGTGTATCTACTCTATAATACATGCATTATAACACATTATACCAATTTTTCCTATCCACCAGTAATGCATAGAAGTCTAATTTACTATAAATAAGACTTTTGCTCCATTTAATGTGTTTGGTTACCTCTATTTGAATTAGCTTTATACATTTACTATGCATAACCAAACTCAATTGTCCCTCACAAACTAGGTCATGGGCCTTGTGGTTCGGATCATATACCAACTTGGAAAATTATTAGACTAAAATAAAATTTTTATATCTATATGTATATACATAAAACATAGACATAGACAAATACACACACACACACACACATATATACATATACATATACATACATACATATATATATATATATATATATATATATATATATATATATATATATATATATCACACAAGCACACACATATACTATCTATAATATATGTGCATATCAATAGAGTATGATTTCAACAGGTTGAAATATTATGAAAAAATAATTACTATACAGAATATCGAATGGTAATATGAGGATAATTCATGGGCCTCATCAAACACATTTCTTTGTAGAGACTGTGTATTCTATCAGATGAATTTATGATTATGTGCCACAAGGTGTTTCCATCCCATAATAAAATCATATAGTCAAGGCATTTAATAATAGTCTAGGGAACACCTTGACAAATATCTATGATGTTAGTAGGAAATATTAGGATGATAGAGTTTATATAGTACTGTAGGAAGTTAGCACAACATAAAAAATATTTAAAAAGTATAGAACTTTTTAGTTAGTTGATAGATGTGAGGCAATGTTTCCCATAAAGTTTGTGGTATAAACATTGCACATTTATCACATTGTGTGATTGGATAAGACCATGTTAGTTGATGCAAGGCTTTATGAATTAATGTATCACAATGAGAAACTAGTTATTAGTATGATGCATTAAAAATAATGAGAAGAGCCATAATAAGATCTAGCATGATAAGCTTGTTAGGATAAAATTGTTTTGTATAAAGAAAAAAGTGTTAATTTACTATTAAATGTATGAAAATAATCTAAATAAGTTTTAGAGGAGATGGATGGGTGTTTAAATAATAGAAAATGTCTTAGATACTGGGGAAAGCAAGTTTTACACATTGGATAGAGAGATCTTTGGGGAATTTAAATGGAAATAGGTTAAAGGACTATCATGCATGACTCTCCACACAATGGACTGATATGTTCATCAACTAATAAATGACAACCCAAAATATTTCTTTATTTATATGACCTAATTTCATTAATTACACTTTGTAATTATGCATTTTTATTCATAAAAAATATTAGATTATCAACTCCATGTAAATTTTTATATGAATACTAAATATTTTAAGGAGGGTTATCTCATAAATATTGTGTTAGGAAAAAAATTGAATAAATTTTTACATCATATTTTGTGCCCAAATTGAGTATAAATAAATCAAATCATGGTAATTATACACATGGTAAGACATTAGTGCATGGGGATGTGGTACCAGCTTTAGGAGAGATGAATATATAAAATTATGTAGAGAAATTATGAATTGAGTTTATAAATCTAGCAAGTGACGTGAAAATTCTTAGGTGATAGTCACTATTTGATTTAACTCAACTAGAAGGATTTTTTGTAGATGTTATAGGAGGAGAATATGGAAAAATAACTAAAAAATAAATTTACATGCATGGTTATAGTAATTATGCATTTCAATCCATGGATATAATACTTATGTATGATCAAGTAGATGAGGAAACATAGTGAAAGGCAAAATAAAGTAAATAAAAATGACATGTTTATGTAAGAAAGATATTAGAGAGAAAATGGGATTAAGTCTGTATTTTTTTTAAATAACCATTAAAATAACTATTTAAAAACATAGGATGGAGGGATTAGATGGCCTTTAATTAGTTAGATTTGAATGTTGAGTAATTGTATAAGGGTTGTTATAGGAAATTAATACACTCAAGGCTATACAAATTAAGAAATGTTCTATCATAAGGACCATTTTAAAACAAAATTATTGATAACCATATAAATTTAGAGAGACAAAGAGTGACTTGTGCAACTAAAAATGAAGTGTGAACCAAATTTTGTAAGAAATATGTGTGAAGTGGGATAGTTTTAAATTGATGTGATATGAATAGTATTGAAAGATGATAAAAGAGGAAAAGAAGACAAACACTATATAATCACTATTATATAGGATTAAAAAATTCATATACTTCATCACTTATAAGATTAATTTCATTATCTAATAGGCCTACAAGATGCACATAAGAAGAAACAAAAAATGTTGAGAAAGAAGAGGTTTTCAAGTTAGTATTAATGGGAATTTTAGATGATGTTATCATGGTATAAAAATGGAAAAAAAGGAGTTATACTTAAATTATTAAGGCTTTCAATCACATATATAAGGGCCATTAAGAGCCTATAGAAGCAAATTTATAAATTCTTTAGACTAATGAGGAAGGGAGAGTGTAGTCATATAAAATGTAAAAATTGGTAACTTGAGCATGGATAATGATACCCAAACAATAATTCCCTCTTGCTTTCTCTCATGACCCTCATAATCTTGTTTTCACTAATTCCCAATTATCTATATGCTTGCAAACTTAACCCTAGTAGATCAAGGACACTCTATTCATGACCAATCCATCCCCCTAGGTCCCATATACCTAGCACAATAACACATAACTAGGACAATAGCACTGGTGAAACTATTATCCACTTTCTACATTTTTTTCCAAGATCATTTATATCCCTAATGATTAATTACTTTTGGTTTCCCATACTTATCCTTGTTGGCCTAACGCAAGCAAATTCAATCTATGACCAATAGATCTCTATAAATTCCCATTCAAAGATCATTTGGAGAGGGGTTGGAAAATATTATCAAGAAATAAATAATAAAAGTGAAACCTCTCAACCTATCTTCCCTATTCTATACATATAGCCATCTAGTATAGTCTTAAGTACATCTAAATCTCTACATCAATCCCGAGACATCCTCAAGTACATCTAATCTAGCATTTCTTACATTCTCATATTATAATTGCACTAAGAACTTTCAAAAGGAGAACTAAATATGGGTTTATCCCTCTTTAAAGTATTGGTATGTAGGAAACGTGCCTACACATGAGGTGTGAAGCACATCTAGTGCATCCTACACATACTAACCCCTTTTTCCCTATTTTCCAAATTTTTGTTCAAGTGCATTAAAGGCATAAAAATTGAAAAAATAAGCTCTATAAGAAGAAATATTGATATCAAATATTTGAAAATTCATAGATAGTGTCACACAGACCTGTTGAACATAACCCAGAAAAATTATCTCCTCAAGACAATATTGATAGATAAGGACTATAGCATCGATGCCACTCTTATCTACTTTTGGTGCTCTTGTCCAATCAGAAAATGAAATCTATAATCTTATTTATGATATTTTATGAAGCTTTCATAATGAATATCAAACCTTGTTTTAGTTGTATCAATACAAAATAAGATTTGTTTAATTTTCTCTCTCATTACTATTTTTAGAAAAGGTCAAATTGTAATTAAATTTAACAAATTAGTAGCTTATTTATTGCATGTTATTTACTGATTTATGAATCTAGACCCTTTAACTAAACTAGGAATACAACCCCAATATTCTCAAAAATGTTAAATCATTTGGTGAACCTGACTTACTTTGAATTACACATAAAAACCCTAAAAACCCTAGGGTAAATTCTTAGCTAATTTTTCCCATAAATTTTTGATTTTTTTATGAATATTTATAGAAAAAATTCATTTCAAATTCAAAAATTTAGTAGTAAATTTTAAAATAATTTTATTTCAAACCCTAGTTGTATCAACTAGCTCCCAATAATTTTCCAATCATTTTTCTAATTTTTTTTTTGCATATTAAAATAAAAAAATCACTTCAATTTTCAAAAATTCATAGTTATTTAAAAAAAATTATTTTCCCAAGAATCCTAGTTGTATCTACTAGGTCCCATTAAATCAAACACTTTCCCATAAATTTCTAACATTTTAATTGCATACTTAACTCAAAAATTCAATTTCAATTTCAAAATTACATAGTATTTTACAAAAATATTATTGTCAAAATCATAATTGCATATACTAGGTCCGATTGCTTTTTAAGGTATCACCTTATATGTTTGTAAGCTCCATATCCTTTTTATGCACATTCCAGTTCCTTTTTTAGATTATATTCATTAATATTTTCTACTGTTATCCATTTTATTTTCCTTATGCCACCTAAGTGCCTTGCATCTCTTACTTCAAGACAAAGTGCAAGACTTAGTGGAAATCCTCTTAAATTCACCTAAATTATTTCAACTCAACCATATACTATGGACAAATAACCCATTTAGATCTAGATATAGATTCTACACATCCAAATTACACCAATTCCAATGAGAATGATTCAAATAATGAGCAATATGAGAATACCAATGATGATATACACACCGATGCTCATGCTCCACCACATTGGACTATTGATATGCTTTCACTCATTATTGATAATGAGGTTGTAATAAAAAAAGATTTGATCCTCTAAATTTTTAGAGAAATACTTGGGTAATAGCCTTGAGATCATAATTTTATATTAAAATCTCTCATGGAAATCAAAAAGGCTAAACAAGATGAGTTTTTTTTATTCCTACAGAGCAGCTAGTTGCAAATGACACTACATGGGAAACTATGTCTTAATAACCCCCTATAGTAACCCAACCTACCTCTATGCTACCAGATAAAACTAGTACATCCCTATCTCTTGATGAGACAACCCTTGTGTACTAGATAAGATCTCTTCAATCTAAGGTACTACATCTTGAGCAAGGTGCCACTAGACCTACACAGGCTTTGAAATCTTATGTTATTTTGAATACACCATTGGCACATCACATTGCTTCTACACCCTTGCCACAATGTTTTGTTCAACCTAAGATTACTCTTTATGATGGAAAGGGTGATATAGAGACACATTTAAGATAATTTCACACATCATGCTTAGACTATGTACCAAATAACTACCTACTTACCAATCTATTTCCATGGAGGCTAAAGGATTATTCTTTATAATAGTTCTATAGTCTACCAAAACAATTAGTCAATGCATTTAATCCTTTAGCTGACATGTTCCTAACACACTTTAGTATCAACATTGGTAATAAGGTTTCATATGCTCAAGTTGTACAATAGAAATAAAGGTCAAATGAGCATCTCATATATTATGTTCTTTGATATAAGACTATCTTGGCTAAGATGACTAGCCCCATAGTCAATCAAGAGTGAAAAGATCTCTTCAAATAGAGTCTTCTACTAGATTTTCATGAATCAATTATGTTTAATAGATTTTCTTCCTTCATTGAATTGTGTCACACCCTAAAGGAAAGATAAGTCAAGTTAATTTTAGTGGGCAAACTCAAGTACACAAGTATCTTAGATAAAACAAACAAGAATAAAATCAAAGTCCCATACAAAGTAAATGTTAATGATAAAAAGAGTTAGAATCAACCTATAGTTAATATAGCTTTAGATCCCCCTCAATGAGTGAGTGGTTTTATCAGCACCTCCTCAGCATACATTTACCAATCTACTAGTTTCTCCAGCCAAAGTTTTAAAGTAGCTATTAGATTGTAACATCATATCTCTCCCTCCTATTCAAGAAGTTGACCAAACAAAGCCTCTTTAATGAAGGTATGATGAAAATTCATTTTGTGAGTTTCATAGGGCACCAAGCCATACAATAAATAGATGCATCAGTTTGAGACACAAGATACAAGATTTAATAGATGGAAATCATATTTATCTTGGCACTTCATTTGATCTTCCTTCCATAAATCAAACATAGGATAAAGCTTTGAAAATACTTTTAGATCATTTTCCATAGAATTTAAAATATTAGACATGGGACACATTAAGGATTCACCATGTATATCATGCGCATCCACCACCAGCTACATACAAGGCACCTTCAGTTGAGACACATCTTTTGAGCAATATGATTAGTGTATACAATTCTAGAGTTCTATCTAGACCTTCCATCTCCTTAGATTAGGAGATCATTGAGGATGATTCTGATTACCATGCACTCTTTGTTATATCTCACATTCATAATCATCTTATTCATAGTGTTCTCATATATAATGGATCTAATGTGAATATGTGCATTATGACATTATTGCAAAATTTGGGATATTCAGAGTAAGGTATTATATTGATAAACATAATTATTAGTGGATTTAGTGGGAATATATAGAATTCATTAGGTGAGATTGTACTTCCTCTATAGGTTGGTCTAACACATGTCACCCCATCATTCACTATAGTTCCTAGTGTAAGAGTTTTCAATATGTTATTTGGTTGACCATGGATTCAAAAACTTTGAATAATACCTTATACAATTCATAGATGTGTGAAGTTAATTCAGACTAATTAGGTTATTACAATTGATGGAGTTCTATATGAGTTCCCACTCCCCACTTCAGATCCATCTTCTACAATACAATCACAAGTTTTGATATAGCTTCCATTTATAATTTCTCTACTAGTTATAATTTCTCCTCTACTATAGATTCATACATAGTTGAGGTATTCATCACTAGTATAGAGGGTTCATACACCTCCACAACTTCAAGATTTTAGACAACTTCTTGCTATAGTATTCATACCTAGTGTAGTATCATTGAGATCTCATGCATTTACATGTAGAGAACATGTTCAAAGAGCTTCTTCTACTACTATATGGGTCCTTAAGATCCCTACAGTTGCATCCACTTCTTAGAGTTACAAGGGGACCCCATATTTGTTTTCTAATTTAAATATTTCAGATCATTTATAACATATACAGATTTTAGAGCCACAGTCTCAACATTTTCATCATGCTTCATGATCATGCATGATCCCTCTCTTTGATAAAAGACACCATGATAGGGAGTTCCCATGAGATTCATCAGTTAGTATCATCTCTTCTTAGTTTCACTTTTACATATTTTATTATTCTTAATTGTACATAGTTGAAAATTTTAAAAAATGAAAAAATAATACAAATTTTCAAAAATACAAAAACATTCACATAATTCAAAACACAAAAACATTTTGATTGTATGCATCATCCATGCTTTACATTTATACTATTATGTTAGACTTACATTTACTATTTTATGCTATTTTTTGTTGATTTATCTACATTATCATGCTTCACTTGATTTTCTTTGGGTATGTGCAGTGACATCCAACTCTTTGATTTCTTCACTCTACCCATTCGAGACATACATTGATATACATACCCACTAGGAACATCTTCTACACGACTACATAATCTAGGTTATGTCATTCCTACAACACACACTCTAGTTATCATTTTGATGTACATTATTTAATATATTACATAGATTACTCTATCAACCCTCATTAATACATAACACTTATGTATTTATTTACATATACCTAGTCTTATACTAACGTGTCTTGCATACATTCACTTCTTACTTTGATTAGTTATATGCATTTGTAATTCTAATTTCTTACATGATTTATTTTATTTCTTAGCATATCTTGATGTGATTATATTTATTAGTTCTTGTTTATCTCATGTATGTGCCTTAGTACATTTGAAATTGTTCTTTGACTCTATTCATGTGTGTGTGTTAGGACATTTGCCAATGTCCTTTTCTTGTACTCCTATATGTGATTGTGGATTTCATGTCAATTTGATTTTTTCAATTGTATGTGTATGTGGAATTTAAACATGCCTTGTATGCTTATTTTCTAGTTTCAATGACATGTGCACATGTCCCTTATTTGATTATCCCCTTGGCCACTCTTGTATGATTCTTTCATTATGTGATTTTTGCTTGATTGCTTTCAATTATTTGTAATGTCATGATCCATATCATGCATTATTCATGTTTTATTGGATACCATGATAGACATCATGCTCCATCCCTCCAACTAACAACTAAAAACTAATAACTAACTTGAATTTAAATTCTATTTTAGTGCATTACACATGTTATTACATTGTTATATCTATCTAGGCACACCCCTATTGATCTAACTATCTCTCACTACAACCCATGCTATATCTTGATATATATTGTTAATTATCACTACTATATCATGTATTTGTGTAGTATAACACAATTTCAAGGCTCTTTTTTTGAGTTTAGTCATTGTAGGGTCACCATTCCTACTCTTACAAGAGGAGGCAATAAATAGGGGTTTTTTCATAGATATCAAAACTCTTACCAACTAAAAAATTCTAATTTTAGGACACCTTGAATAGCAATCGAACATCAAATCAATCAAAATAGACCAAATAGATAGTCAAGAATCAAGAACAGTCATCAAATTTGGCCTAGGACAACAATGATGAGACTATAATATAGAGTTGGTGGCAGTACTATAAATTTTTATTACTCATCCAAATAAAGAAAACTAGATTTCCTAAAAATAGACAAAAAGGTAAGCTCAATTATAGTTTTGTCAGCTACAGTTCAAACAAGAGTCAGTAGTTCTAATATAGTTTTGCTGAGAAAATATAGATATAGGGGGCATCATGCATAACATGATTAATCTCACTTTTAGTTTCAAATAGGGTAGTTGGTAAAAGTTTTAGATAATAATCCATGTTTTAGACACTAGTAATTAGGGGAATGTGCATGGCATATTTGTTTTCTTTATTTCTGAGTTTAACATTACCCAAGAATTCTCAGTAGTTGCATACCTTAATCCATCTATAGGTGGTTGGCATCATTTTGGTTTGGATTTCATATAATCATATCTTTTGAGTTCTCGAGTGGCTTCCACATAAGTTAGATTCTCAGTTTTGGAGTGGCTTTCATATAAGCCTAATCTCCATCTTTTAGAATGGCTAAGAGTGGCCTAGTTTCTAGCATATATTTAGATATCCACCATTATAAAATCATAGTACATTTAGGGGCTTCATGTGCCATCTCATATGATACACATTCCATACTGGTATCAGTTTCTAGCTTCACTTCATGAGGTAATGATGGAGCCAAAGGATTAGCTAGCCTTTATAATCTTTAGCCACCTGTTTAGAGGGATTAGACACATAGTCCAAACATTGATCAACACATGCATGGCCAACTAGCTTAACTTAGTAGGTGAAAATGGAGCCAAAGGTCCAACCTTTGCATTCTTGAGCCACTTTTAGGGAATTGAGTACTCAGCTCCATTCATTCTATTACTCTTGGTAAAACACACATTTAACATTACTCAACATCACTCAATATCACAACAAGTTTTTTATTGGTTCATGTACTTGGTGAGGTGTATTTATTCCTTTCTCTTCCTCTCTTCTATCTAGCTTTATATGTTATTATTTTATATATAATTTATCTAATAATAACTAATCTACTCTTTATTTTCTCTTTTAGATTTACGCTTCACAGTGTGCTCTCACTATATACACCCAACATCACATAGCTTCATGAGCTTCACCCTTATAGGTAATTTCAAGTACACATTTAATTTTTTCCTTTATCCTAGTATTTTACTTTGATGCATCACTAGAATAAAAGTGGGGTACATGTAGTCATATAAAATGTAAAAATTGGTAACCTGATCATGGCTAATGACACCCAACCCATAAGTCCCTCTTATTTGCTCGCATGACCCTTATAGGCTTGTTTTCATTGAATCCTAGTCATCATTATCCTTTTATACTTGAACTAAGTGGATCCAAGACCCTCTCTTCATGACCAATCCATCCCCCTAGGTCCCATCTACCCAAGACAATAGTGCCCACCTAAGATAGGAGCATTGGTACCACTATTTTCTACTTTTGGTGCTATTATCCAAGCTAATTTTCTAGCCCCAATGGTCAATTTATTTTGATTTCTTATCCTTAGCCTTATCAACCTAACATGAGCAAATTTAATCCATGGCTAATATATCCATATAAAACCCCTTTCAAAGATCATTTGGAGAGGGGTTGGAAAATATTATCAAGCAAACAAAAATACAAGTGAAACCACTCAGGAAATCTTCCCTATTCTCTACATATAGACATCTAGTATATGCCTAAGCACATCTAAATCTCCACATCAGTCCCCAACAATCCTTAAGTACATTTAGTCTAGCATTTCTTGTATTCTCATATAACAATTGCACCAAGAACTTTGAAAGGGAGAACTACATATGGATTGATCCCTCTTCAAAGTATTGGTATGTAGGTAGTTTGCCCACACATGAGGTGTGAAGCACAGACAATACATCTTACACACACTAACCCATTTTCCCTATTTTTTAAAGTTTTTTTCAAGTGCATTAAAGGCATAAAAATGAAGAAAATTAGATCTATAGGGAGCACTATTGATAACAAGGCTTTGAAAATTTAGAAACAGTATCACACAGACTAGAAAACCAAAACCTAGAAAGATTATCTCCTTAGTACAATAGCACTAAACAAGGACTATAACACTAGTGTCACTCATGTCTACTTTAGAAGATCCTATCCAATTAGAAAACAAAATCCAAAATCTTATTTATGATAATGTCCTAGGCTTGCATAGTGAATATCAGACCTTGTCTTAGTTGGATCGATATAGAATAATATAAGTTTAATTTTCTCTCTCTCACTACTATTTTTAGAAAAGGTCAAATTGTAATTAAATTTCATAAATTAATAGATTATTTATTGCATATTATTTACTAATTTATGAATTCATACCCTTTAACTAAACTAGGAATAAAAGCCCCAATGTTCCCAAAAATTTTAAATTAGAGAAAAAATATGGTGGAATAATGTTAGAGGGATATAATTTTCCTCAAGTTGTGGGAATTACCTTACTTTATAATTTTGGATGTGTTGAGTATTGTCATTGATGTCAAAGGTGAATAATCCTAGTCTAGTAGTGTGTGATGTGACAAGATGCATAGGGAAGTGTTACCATAAGAGAATGTTTTCATTTGAGAAAGAGAAATATAAAATTTGAAGGAAACTAATGCCTTATGGTTGCATGAAGGTACATGTCATTAATGTTAAAGTGCATAGGAAGCCTAGTCATGAACCTAATCATGACATGAAGAGGTATGTGCATGAAAATGAATGAACACAAGCATGTGAATGTTGTATGTCACCATTTTAACATGTATGTGATTTATTGAAGTATTCATAAGAGTTTTAGGGTGAGATTATAGGGGTAGGACATTTAAACTAAGCCTACACCCAGACCTATCTTAGACCCTATCTAGACTAATGAGGTATGAAGATCAGATTCCAAGGAAAGTATCCATATGTGATAATGGAATAAGGTAAGATAAGTTTTTTTAAGCATTATAACAAAATTTGATTTCATTTTTTGAAGGAAATTGCATGAATCAATGTTTTAGGCATTTTGGAGTTCACATAATGAAGTATCAAGACCCAAAAAGCACTTTCAAACATTCTTTGACATGTGTAACCTTTGAATGGAAACTTGATGTGTTAATTATACATTGGTAAGGGTATTATATAATATATACATTCATTTATTTTGTATTTAATGGGTAATCTTTTATGAAAAATCATTAACATTGAAGCCTATGTTAAACCTCCCTAAAACACTAATAAGGACCCAATGTGAAAGATATTATTCAAATCAGCTTATAATGGATTAAAATGACTATAGAAAATATTTTATCATGTATTAAACTATCCCAATAACCTCTAAGTGGTGGTAGTTAGTGGGATGAGAGAGAAAATAAATAGATAGAGGCTTATTTATCAATAAATTATTATAGCTCTCAAAAGTTATATTGATCAAGAAAAGAAAATGGATGGGAGAATAATTTAAACACTCATTTTTCATATCCATTATTATTTATGGATAGTTTATAGTATTCAAATTTTATAATTTGGTCAACCAAGTTAGCCAGTTGTAGGTAGACTTTACCGGTGCAAATAGTGCAAAACCTAGGTAGAGATGAGAAGATGGATTTAAGGGTCTAAGAATGTTAGATTGATAAAAAAAGTGGATGAAGATTTTATTTATGAAGTTTTATTAATTTTAATTATTTTAATATATTTTTTAGGTTAGTGTATATGGTGAAAAAATTTCTCACAAAATGGTCTATTTGGTTAAGATAAGACTGTGTGACATATGGTCAAGAAATTAGTGTACAAGACAAATATTTGACATTATACAATATTCTATTTATATGTAAGTATTATTTGGAGATATCATAGTACCATTTAAATTCATAAATATTCATTACAAGTTTTTGACATAAGTGTCAGAGGCCTAAGTCACCATGACTAGTTTTTGAGGTAAATTGGTAATTCTAAGTGAGTGAGTTACAGAGATGTTATTGAGCCTTTATCTCCTAAGTGAAAGTGTTAAAATAATTTATTCATGAACTTGATTTCATGATGATACTATCCACATGTTTTATTTAGTATATTTTAATAAATTAAGGGTGTTTAATCTTCATTTTTCAAGATAGGCTTTTGAGGCACACAAGCCTAATAGGGCAATTTGTCTTAAAGGATCTTTTATACTATGAGAAAAAGATACCGGTCTAAAAAATCATGAAGGAATTAATTATAGGTAATTTTATAAGTGATGAATGGTTTTTATTTGTTTGATAAATCCATTTGGGCCCAAGAGGATCAAGTTTTGGCACTAAGAGGATATACCTAATGTAATTAGGTCTCCATGAGACCTAAAAGTGAAATGAGGCCTAATAGAGTTATTATAGACCAAAAGTGGATCAAATATCATTTTAATCATGTTAATAATATGTTATAATATCTATTATATTTCCAACCTAAGAATTTGAAGGTGTTTAGCCAACTAAGTGGTGTGTGACCATGATAATAGTATATATACAAGGTAATTTAGGCATATTTTATATAAGAAAAAGAAGCAAATAAAATATTGCTTGGTAGAGAAGGAGGTATTGAAATTAGATAATAATATAATATTAAATGTGTGGTGATCATAATTTATGAGGTGACTGAGTTGGCGCTAAGTCATTTAGGAAGTCAATGCTTCCTTACAAGTAGGTGCTTGTTAAAGTTTACTCAAGTGGGTGATTTACTTCATTAACGTTAGTGCTCCAAGTGCAGTTAGTTCTCAATAAAAATTTATGTTGTTTTATAGGAATATAGTCCATTTTTATGGATCATAGTGTGTTTTCTTCCCCATTGAGGGTTTCCCACTCATATTTGTGTTTTCTTGTTTTATGTTCATGTGAATAGTCTTTATGCATTTCTAGATCTCAATATTGATTTCATAATTCATGAATGATTGGATATAACTGAAATAATGTTTTTGGTACACTATTTCACCCCTACTATTAGTGATTGTTCTTCCAAAAAGAATTTTTAGATCTTGGTCCTTTGAATTAGGTTTAACATCTTAAAGGAGATCCTAAAAGCATAATCATGTCTAGTTATCAGGTACAATAACGTTTCTCAAGCAATATGGCTCCTCTCTTTAGTGGGACTAACTATACATTTTGGAGCATAAAAATGAGAATTTATCTAATTCCCTTAGGATATGACATATGTCAATCTATTTTTGATGGATTCACTCCACCTTCTACACCACCAAATGATGCAATAGGTAAGAAGGCAAGTGAGAATAACTCTAAGGCAATGAATGCCATCATATGTAGTCTTTTGGAGGTATAATTTGTAAATGTAATGTATTATGATATATCCAAAGTGATTTGGGAAAATTTGTAGACCATATATGAAGGAGAAACCAAAGTCATGTTTGAAAAGTTAAAAACCCACAGAAGGTAGTTTGAAAGTTTGAGAATGAAGGAGGATGAAAACATTGAATCTTATCTATTAAGAGTAGATAAAGTGTTAAATGTCATCAGAGGTCTAGGAGAGAAGTTGGAATAATTGATATTAGTACAAAAGGTATTGAAATTCCTGACATCTAAGTTTGATTCAAAGCTGTCTTGTATGGAGGAGATCAAAATTGTAGCATACTACAGATGGATAAGCTTCATGACATGTTGAATACCTATGAAATGAGAATAAGTGGTGGATGAAATTATAATAAGTAAGATACATTCAATTATAATAAAAATTCATGAGGTAAAAAAAGCCAAGGGTTATGTTGACATAGACATTGATGATGATAGTATAGAAGCTATGTTTATTAGAAAACTAAGGAATGGATCAGCCAAGTATAAGGATAAGTTGTCATTCAAGTGCTTTAACTATGGTAATATTGGTCATTTTTCATCTAAAATTCATACCAAGGATAAGAATGATCATGATTGATAACATGATAAACATCATGGTGATGATAAAAAGGTCTATAAGCTTGACAAAAGAAAAAAAGGTTTCAAAAAGTTTGAAGGCAAGAAAAGGTCATTCAAAAACAAGAGAAGTTTTTATACCAAGAATATAGTAGCTTATCTAATTTAATTGACACAAGTAAATATAATAGTGATGATGATATTAATGATCATAATAATAAAACCTTATTCATGGCTATATGAATAGATAATGAGGGCTATTCAAAAGGTAAAAGTATTATAGATGATTAAGATGATGAAGTGAACCTTAAGGCAGAATTGGTGAGTGATATAGGGGAGTTAAAGTTATAAATAAGGAACACTTACAAACTAATATAATTGGTTAAGAGTTATGAGGAATAAATCAATCTCTTTGAGGAAAAACCTAGAAACATCACCATTGAACATGAGGAGATCATCAAATAGTTAGAAACTTAGATTGAAATTATCACTACAAATATTAACACCAAGGAGGAATAATGTATCAAGTTTGGAATAGAAATGAAGTCCTTGAAGGTAAAATTAGATGAATCAATAGTCAAGTTGAAGACACATTAGAAATTTTAAAATATTAGTAAAGTTGTTAGTGATATTTTGAATAATCAGAGGTTTTCACGTGATAAGATAGGTCTTATATTAAAATAAGACTAAAAGGAAAATAAGGAGAGTTACACCTAAAATAACTATGTAAAAACTCTCAAATCTAAGACTCAAATTGATAATCAAAAAGTTAAAAAGATTATGACTCCTGCAAAAGACAACAAAGGTAGAGGTGCATCACTCAACATTAGATAAATAAGGTATGTGAATTCATATAGTGGTTATTATTTCCCATGAAATCAATATGAACATAGGGATATGGATTAAAGACATCATGATCGAATCAATTCCACGTGGAGGAATAGGATGAATACTCATCTCTATAGTATAAGCATAATTTTGTGTTATAAGTGTGATCAAAGAGAACATATTGAAAGGGATTTCAAGATGAAGCATGTGAGGAAGATCAATAAAAACAAAAGGTTATATAGTTATATAGCTGAGAGGTGGATGAAGAAGTTAGACCTTATGAACAAGGTAAAGGAGGAATAAAAGACTAAAAGAGAAGAATCTATGTTATCTCAGACTGCCTTTCACATCCAAGATGATGGCATGAAATGGGGTATATATAATGGTTGTTTAAGCCATATGATAGAGGATATTAGAAACTTAATCTCAATAAATAATAAATTTGTAAGAATAATGAGATTTAGAGACAACATAACTATTAATGTAGTTGGTAAGGGTATCTTAAGTTTGGACAATGGGAAGACCAAGATAGAGAATGTGTTGTATGTGAACGGTTTGAAACATAACCTACTTAGTGTATGTAAAATGTGAAATCAAGGACACATACTAACCTTTCTCGATAGAGGGTGTGATATAAGGAGAGATAAATCAAGAAGGCTAATTGCCAATGCTAAGATAATTGAGAATAATCTATATGTTTTGAATGAGATCAATAAGGAGAGATGCTTCATGATAAATATGGATGAAATTTGGCTATGGAATAGAAGGTTATGCCACCTAAACTTTGATAGTTTTGTCAAGATAAGATCTAAGAAGTCTGTGAAGAATATGCCTAAAATCACCAAACCTTCAAACATACTTTTCAGGGCATGTCAACATGGTAAGTAGAATAGAATGAGGTTCAAGTCCCAGTAGTAATCTAATACAAGGCCTTTATATCTAATACACACTAATATTTATGGGACTATAATAATCCAAAGTATTTTAGTAGATAGATACTTCATGTTACTCATATATGACTACACAAGAATGACTTAGGTAGCATTTTTAAAAGAAAATCCATAAGCTCTTGACAAGTTCAAGGCATTCAAAACTCTTATTGAAAATGAAAAGAATGGGAAAGTAAAGTTCCTAAGATATAATAGAGGAGGATATTTTCATTCCAATGAGTTTTATGACTTTTATGAAGTTCATGCAATAAGGAGACAATTCTCAATAGGTAAGACACCTCAACAAAATCAGATAGTGGAAAGAAAGAATAAGATAGTTCAAGATATGGAAAGAACTATGTTAAATGATTCAAGATTAGCTTATGGATACTATAAATAATTAGTGATAATTTAAATCTATGTTATTAACAAAGTATAGATAAGGACTAATGGTAACAATACCCCTTATGAACTTTGTAAAGGTAGACTTATTAATGTGGAACACTTTAGAGTGTTTGGAAGCAAATGCTTCATCAAAAAAGATGAAGAAGACTTAAGAAAGTTTTATTCTAGTTATAATGAAGGTATATTATTGGGATACTCATTAGTGGCATCAGCCTATAGATATTATAACAAGAGGTTAAAAAAGATAGTGGAAAGTACCAATGTGAAGGTTGATGAGACAAGTTCTAAGAAGTCGCACTCACACTTAAAGGATACATCAGAGAGTATAGACCTCAAGAATGAAGAAGAACCAATATAGATAGATGAGGAAGAATAATAAGTTGACAAAATACAAGACTTAAAAGGTCCCTTAAGACAAATTCAAAGAGATCATCTTGAATCATAAATTATTGGCAACAAGGATGCAGGTATAAAAATAAAAAGTCTGGTAAGTAAGATAAATCAAGATAATGTTACTTTACTATATAATATTGAGCCTAATAACATTATAGAAACAAGAAAAGACCATTTTTGGATAGTTTATATGAATGAGGAGTTAGACCAAATAGAAAATAATGAGACTTAGGAACTAGTTCCTAGGATTAAAGACAAGAATGTCATTGGTAGAAAATGGGTGTTTAGAAAAAAATTGAACGAAGATGTAAAATTCACTAGGAACAAGGCTAGATTGGTATAAAAGGGGTATGCACAAGGTGAATGGGTATAATTTTAGGATACCTTTTCTCTAGTATCAAGATTAGAGGCTATCAAATTATTTCTAGAATAAACAAGATTCAAAGGGTTCAAGGTGTACAAGATAGATGTCAAATATGTCTTTCTGAATGGGAACTTGGAAGAGGAGGTGTACATAGATAAACCTAAAGGCTTATCACTATAAGGTAACAAGGACTATGTTTTTAGATTGAGGAAGGCTCTTTATTGTCTAAAATAATCTCTTATATCCTGGTATGTATATTGGATAGGTATCTATTAGACCAAGGATTCAAAAAAGGAGTTGTAAATAGTAATCTATATATAAAGATAAAATATGACCATCAGTTGATAGTAGTTATCTATACAGATGACATCATAGTTGGTGGAAATAGTGAAAATATGAATAAGACCTTTGCATATGTGATAAAGAAGAAGTTTGATATTTTCATGGTGGGAGAACTGTCATTCTTTCTTTGGCTAAAAATAAATCAATTAGAAATAGGTATACTCATCTCATAAGATAAGTACATAAGAGAGATGTTAAGGAAATTTGAGATGGAATATTTCAAGGTAGCTAGCACACCTATGATCTAGGATGTAAGTTAAGAAAGGAGGATGTATCACCAAAGGTCAATTATATATCATATAGGTCAGTGATTAGAAGTTTGTTATACACCACCACCTCTAGACTTGACATCATGTAAGTAGTATGAATTGTGGGAAGATTTCAAGAAGATCTAAAGGAAAATCATCTATAAGTATTCAAAAGGATATTTAGGTATATTAATGGGAATATGGATTTTGGGTTGTGGTATCTAATGAGCAATAAGTTTAACTTAATAGCCTATATAGATGCATACTAGGAATAGAGACTAGATAATAGGAATAACACTAGTAGAGGAGCTTTCTACTAAGGAAAGTGCCTAGTTTCATGGATAATAAAGAAGAAACCAACAATGTAATTATCTACTTGTGAGATCTACTATATTTTAGAAAATTTATGTTTCACTCAATTCATATGGATGAGACAGACATTAAAGGACTATAAATTTGAGTATGATAGTCCTAACCCTATCTATTGTGATAATATAAGTGATATTAGCATCTCAAAGAATCCTATCATGCACTCAAGGACTAAGCACATTCCCATCCAATATTGATTCATAAGAGAACATGTAAGTGAAAAAAGTGTTAAACTTGAATATGTTTCTACAAAGGATTAGATTGTAAACATTTTGATCAAGCCACTTCAAAAGGCAACATTTGAAAATCTAAGATAAGAATTGGGTGTAATTTCTACACCTAGCAGTTATTAAGGAAGTCAAGTTCTTAAGGGGAACTAATTAGGTGGTTCATTCTCTCCAATAATAAGAGAGTATTTCTAAGAATGTATGCATGGAGATAGGGGGAAAATGCTTATATGGTGCCTCATAAACTCAAAATCATATGTGTTGAGTTTTTTGGTTGTAAGAGGTATGATCCAAAAAGTTAAAGGTATCTTTTTGTTATTAATGTAAAAGGGGGAGAAAGTTTAGAATGGGGGAGAAATATCCTATTGAGAGAATTTTAAAGAGTTTTGTACATCAATGAGAAAGGGGGAGATTGTTGAGTATTGTCATTGATGTCAAAGGTGCATCTTGAGAAGGTTGATGTCAAAGGTGACTAAGCCTAGTTTAGCAATGTGTGTTGTGACAATATGAATAGGAGAGTGTTGTCATGAGATTATTTTGTCATGCAAGAGAGAAAGAGATAATTTGAAGGAAACTAATTTCTTATTATTAAATGAAGGTATATGTCATTAATGTCAAAGTGCATAGGAAGCCTAGTCTTGAGCCCAATCATGACATGAAGAATTATGTGCATGAAAATGAATGAACATGATCATGTGAATATTATATGTAAATATTTTATAATTCATGTGTGGCATTTAAGTATTCATAAGAGTTTCGAGGTGAGCTTATTGGGGTAAGACCTTTGAACTAAGCTTACACCTAGACCTCTCTTAGACCCTACCTAGCCTAATGAGGTATGAAGATCATATTTTAAGGAAATTATGCATTATGAACATGTATATAGGTAATATAAGTTTTTTTAAGAATTTTCACAAATTTTGAGGTCATGATTTGAAGGAAATCACATGAATCAATGTTTTAGGCCTTCTTAAGTTCATATAATGAGGTCTCAAGAATTTAGAATCACTTTTAGATGTTTTTTTGGCATATGTAACCTCTATGTGGGAACCTAAGATATTAAGGATAGATTGGGAAGTGTCCTAGATAAGATATATAGGCATTGGTTTTAGATTTAAGGGGCAGTCCTTTATGAATAATCATTAACACTAAAACCTATGTTAAACCTCCCTAAAACCTTAATAAGGACATGATGTGGGAGATACTTTTAAAATTAGATAATAATGGATTTAAATGAATATAAAAAATATTGTATCATTTATTGAACTCTCCTAGGTACCTATAGGTGGTGGTGGTTAGTTAGATGACAGAGAAAATGAATAGATACAAGCTTATTTGTCAAGAAATTATTGTAACTCTCAAAAGTTATATTGGTCAAGAAAATAAAATGGATGGAAAAATAATATATACAATTATTTTCTATTTCCATGATGATTTTTTTATAGGATATAGCATTAAAATTTTATAATTTGGTCAACCAAGTTAGCCAGTTGTAGACATACCTAATGGTGCAAATAGTGTAAAACCTAGACAAAGATGAGAAGATGGATATGAGGGTATGAACATGTCATATTAATGAAAAAAGTTTAATTATGAGATTATTTTTGAATTTTTATTCATTTTAATTCTTTTAATATGTTTTTTAGGTTAGATTATATGGTGAAAATTTTGCTCACAAAATGGTCTATCTGGTTCAGATAAGACTATGTGACATAGGGTCAAGAAATGGATCTACAAGACAAATTTTTTACATTATACCTTATTATATTTATATATTAATATCGTATATATATCATAAAACCATTTAAATTAATTAATATTCATTAAAAGTGTTTACACGTGTTGGAGGTCTAAGTCACCATGACTAGTTTATGAGGTAAATTGGTAGTTCTAAGTGAGTGAGTTGGAAAGATGTTATTAAGCCTTTATCTCCTAAGTGAAAGTGTTCCAATATTTTTTGTATGATCCTAAGGTCATTGATAACCTGTATACATGTTTTATTTTTCATATTTTAGTAGCTTAAGGGTTTTTAAGCTTCATTTTTCAAGACAGATTTTTGGGCACATAGGCCTAATAGGGTAGTTTGTCCTAAAGGAGCTTTTATGGTATGAACAAAATCTATAGGTATAAAAAAGAATTGAGGAGGTCAGTATATGTCATTATATAAGTGATTTAATTGTTTTTATTTGTTTCAAAAATCCATTTGGGCATAAGAGGATCAAGTTTTGGAATTAAGAAGATAGACCTAATGCAACTAGGTCTCCATGAGACCTAAAAGTGAAATGAGGCCTAATCGAGTTATGACAGACCAAAATGGGCTCAAATATCATTTTAATCATGTTCATAAGATGTTATAATATATATTATATTTATAACCTAAGAATCTTAATGTGTGCAGCTGACCAAGTGGTGTGTGACCATGACAATAGTATATATACAAGGTAGTTTAGGCCTATTTTATGTAAGAAAAAGAAGCAAATAAAATATTTCTTGGTAGAGTAGAAGGAGGTTTTGAAATGATACCATAAAAAATATCATAGGTGTGGTGATAATAATTCATGAGGTTACTAATTTGGTGTAGAATCATGTAGGGAGTTGGTGCTTCTTTGCAAGTAAGTGCTTGCTAAAGCCTAGTCAAGTGGGTACTTGACTTCATTGGGGTTGGTGCTCTAAGTTGAGTTGGTGCTCAATATAATTTAATATTTAATTTATATGAATATATTAAATTTATATGGATCACATTGATAAAGTGACCATGTGGTTTATATCCATAACCCATGGTGTGAGGATGTACTTTTGAGGAAAGACATCATAATTACAACACAAAAGATAAGTCAGACTTCTAGCTTCATCAATAGTGGTGTAGATACACACCTAGAGTTATAAAATATCATTAAGAAAGATAATTTATTTTTTTAAACGAGTTTAATTTATCCTTATTTATTTGTTTTACATCATACCTATAAGTATAGTGGTACAATTGATCACTCAAAATCTATATATGGGGTTGAGGTTTAGTTATACCTCTAAAGCTATGGACTATCTAACATAAATGGTGGGTAAAGATAGGGTCACTATAAATTTTACATAGTAAGTTGTGGACAAGATAGTAAAGTATGTGTAAATGACACATGATGTGGATAATATAACTTTATGATGGGTAAAATTATTAATTATTATTCTATTAGATAAAGTAAGCATTCATGCAGAGATCCCTTTAATAATTCCCATAGCCAAAAATAATCTTGTGGATATGTACTAGTAGAGTTATTTTGTGAGTAGAGGATCTCAAGTTATATGAAGAAGATGAAATCATGGTATGTAAATTTTCTAAAGATGAAACACAAATATCTAACAAGATGGTACAAGGATAAAATAAGGTAGTGAGGTTTGTGATGAAATCCTAATATTCATTAATATTGGTAACCAATATTGTAGTAGATTAGGGGATTAAATTGTGTTGCCATAATTTTTATCTAAAATATGTTTTGATCACACTTTTTGAATATTAACATGAATAATAAGTCTAAATTACATCGACATCAATGCAATAGAAACAATGTAAAATAGAATACACATGGAATGGAGAAGGAAGGTAAATTTTGAGAAAACAAATGATGAGGAATAAAATGAGGATTAAATGACTATGAGTGAACTAATCTAGATAAAATATATAATGGCATGTGTTATTTAGTCCATGCAGTAGTTATACCTATTTGTATAGTGGACAAATCAAAGTTACTAGTTGACTAGTCAAATGTTAGGCCCTCGATTACAAAAAAGAAGAAGATAAAATAAATGAAATATATAGATTCTCATAAGAAAATAATAAATTGTGATAAAACATATTAGGCTAAGGGATAAGAGGAAATATAGAAATAAAAAATGATAAAGGACAAACATGTGAAAATGAAGTGTAATAATAATGAAGATAAGAAAATAGTTGAGGATGAAAAGAGGGATTAGAGTCTTTTACTCTCTAAATAATAAAAAAATTAATATGAATCACCAAAAAATTAAAATAGAAAATTTAAGGTTGGAAGGCCTAGAGGAGCAACTATCCCTGGGCAAGTGTACATGCAAAGGAATAATGAGGATATAAGTGTATTAGACTATCTAAACCTTAAAAATAATGAGGAACACTCCTACACTGTATATTTTTAAGAATACCCATGGGAGATTGAGAATAAAAATGATGAATAATAAACCATTTAAGGTCAAATGGGAAAGTTTCTATGGAACTACCAAGTGAAATCTAATTTTGATATAGTTTATGAGAGGGCATAAATGATGAAAAAATTGGTTTTTGTTTGAGGAAAAGTATTTTATGTGATGTGACATAATAAAATGGAGAACACATGATACATGAATTAAAGGTTTCCATGATGGTGTAGACATAAATTAGGAGCCCATTCTTAGAAGTAGAATAAGGGAAAAGAAAGGAAGTGACCAGGTAGAGGGAGAAGCAATTGTCTAAGGTCAAAATCAAGCTAGATAAGGTAAAATCATTTATAAGTCATTATATGGGGATTATTTATAAGGATAGGACATATTTATAGATTTATATGATAAAATCTAAGCTTTTTATGGAAACCATGTTGAAACTATTAAAATAATCCCCCATAGCCAAAAGGACTGCATGGGAGTTAATTTCTATGAAATTAGGTAAAGCACATAGATTATCACAAGAGGCACATGAGGAAATGAATGGTATTGAGAAATAAATCCAATAGAAAAGAAATGATGAATATAAATTTTATTATAACCTAAGGCACACATACATATAGGTAGACACATGATTTTATAGGGATAAGGAAATTCTAAAATAACTACATAATAATGCCTCAAAGGAGAAACACCTATTAACATCGATAAGGATATAAAAATATGCATGTAATTAAAAGATAATATGGATGCATGGATACAAAATTTTGATACCTTATTATTTTATTACCAAGACAAGTAATAAGTGAAAATGTGGTAATTGATGGGGTAGTTGATAGTATTAAACATAAGGGAAAGGTATGAAAAAAAATAGTTTTGGAAGAAAAATAGGGTAAGTAAGATTTGAAATAATATCTATAAACCATAGAAGGATATAATATTGGTGTAAAATCTATTATTACACAATTTTTTTATTTTAAATAAAGATAGTGGTTCATGAAATTTAGAATACACTAGAACTAAGAGCATAAGTTCAAATAGACTTGCAAAAGAATGGAAAATATATTTAGTGTCCGAAATGTTGAGAAAAAAACATAATAAGTTTTAGGTGTCAAAAAAGTCTAAGCAAACATGCCATGAAAAGTTAGATGTGTAAGATCTATTGATTTTGCCATGCATCCAACATAAAGAGTTTTGTATGGAACCTATAGAAGACTCAAAGAATAGTATGTAATGGAAACATGTGAAAATAAGAGAAACACAATGATATAGATATCATATTTTATAAATATTATCAAATGACACAATATTTATTAATTAATAATACTTTCCAAGAAACACTATTCTGAAGCTTCTATATAATCTAGAGTAAGTGATAGTTTAGTACAGACTAAGCAAACTCTAGCAAATCCAAAGGAAATATAATTATATCCCAATTATAATGGGTAGGTCCAAAGGATTTGTTTACTATTTTGAACAAAATTCAAAATAGGTCAACCCCCCATAGTTTAAAACTTATATAGGCCCCCCTAGAGTGTGAAATGGCTCCCATGGTCCTAATGAGATCATTTTTAATGTTTCTAGCCTTTGTCATATTCATTTTCACTCCTTATGTCATTTCATGTCCCTTAAAGCCACTATTTGCGTCATTTATGAGTCTTGTATGATTTTTATAGAAGTAAAAGTGGTCCAAGGTGTTTCTCAATGTGATACATGTCAAATTCTTGTTATATATGGTAGTCCTAACTAAAAAATTGTAGGTGCTACATTGAAATCAAGAAAACAATTGAGAAAAGGTAGTTTTTAGTAGAATTATGACTTATGCAAGAGTTTTGGGATGTCTGTAATGATTAATAATGTATCTTTCATACCCATAAACTCACTTACACACTTGGTTATCTTTAAAACATCTAAAAATGTCAAAATAACATTCTACTCCTAAATCACTCTATTTTGTAGGTAGAACTAGTCAACCAATTTTGGTTTGGTAGGCCAATAGGAGAGGAATTAGATTGAATTATATTAAATGATGAAATTAATATTTTTAAACTCCAAGTTCATGATAAAATTTATAGTATTGGTTACTCATCCTTTACGAACCAATGTTAAGAAGTTTGTTGCTATTCTTTGCATGATCATCCCCACCACCTCAAGGTTTCTCTTTTGTTTGCCTAGTTAAATATAAACTAGTTATTGTACATGATTATAAAGAGTGTGAATAATCTTATTACATGGTTATTGGTTTGGTTTTTGTGTTTGTTGAGAGAGAGGTACATAGAACACCTCACATTTATAGTGAGAGATACCATTGAGGTTATAGACAAGTTCATCAATTATAGAAGGTTCTTATTCCTATAGTGGTTTAAAACTAAGGTGACAAATTATTTTTCATGACTCTCATGTCATTATGGACACCTATATTTCTAAAACTAAGTTTTAAAAGTGTTTCATATGAATTATAGTCATAAATCCAACACAGTCAACTTTTTTCATGACTATCACACACAGTCAAATGAAATGGAGCCTTACACAGTCATGGTGGTCAAGAATAATGTTTTAAAAATGTTGAGATTAATTTAGGGTGGAAATAATGAGTTTTACCCTTTAAAACTATTATAAATTGGCTTGGAAGAACTAATCTAAAAGATGTTACCTTGTATCTTGTACATGCACCCATAGTGGTTTGATCGTGAATCCAAAAGAGGTCTAAACATATTGGAATGAAAGAATTTGAATTTGTTTAAGTCTAACAATATGGAGATGGTAATTTTGGACAATTTAAAGAGGTCTAGGTTTGGTTGTATAACTAATTCACCATATACACTATTTATATCCTACCTTCATAGTCTTGTATATTGATGTACATGTATAAGTGGTCCCAATAGAGGAGTGAGAAATTAAATGTGAGGTGTTTGAATCTTTTTTTAACATTCATTGAGGTCTATAAATATTTAAAGTGTCATAGTAATCATGGTGGAGTCATAAAGTGGAAAACATACCTATTATACCCCTCCACAAGTGGGTAAAGTTACTTTAGGGACACATTACTTAGAGTCTCTAAAATAGGGATTTTTCCCTGATTTTGATCCTTTCATAGTAGAGTATCTAAGGTTTAGACTAGTCTAAGTTTCTTCATCATTTAACCCAGACCCAGGGGCAATGTTTTGATGTCAAATATGGAATGATTGGTCATGAGAGGGTGAAAAAATAAGGTTCCCAATGCATGAAATCTTCCATTGTAGACACTCAATCATATACAATATTTTTGAAGGCTATACGGTCTCATGATGCAATGTGACCAAATGAAAACATGGTCTACACACCAAGTGATCTCATTTGATGATAGAATGTGTTAGTGATGCAAATAACATTTCGGTGAATTGAATCACAAGATTATGACAATGATAAACACCTAAAGTAACCTCTCTTTCTCTCAAAATGATCACCTATATCTAGAATATGGGTTGATAGGATAATAAGAGTATACAGTTTCAATATTTAGACCTATGGGTAGAGATGAGTTCAAACACTTAGAGATGACTCCAAGGACTTAAAGGAGCACCTAAAAATGAGACACATTATATTTCAACATCTTAAAAGAGCCTCATTTACTTTGGAATATACACATAGTATTATAACTTTTCATTGATGGCATGTATCTATGCATTGTCATTGATGTAAAAGGAGGTATGAGATCTTGAGTGTTTAAGAAATAAGGCATAGTAAAGTCTGATAAAGTGAGTGAGCTGAGACTTGTGAGTGGTATATGATATTAGTTAAAACATAGTGTTGTTGATAAAAATATGAATGATATTTAAGGTTATTAATTAGGGGTAGATCATATGAGAGGATTTTGGATAATGTGTGCATATGTGTATAAGGCAAATAAGCTTTTGAGGTCAGGTATTGAGGCTTAGTCCTTGTATGATAAACCTAGAGTGATGAAATCAGCCTAGTAACATTTTGAGAAGTGTGAGACTAATATGAATAAGTTTATTATTATCTTAGCACATGATAGGTTTTCTAATAATGTTTATGAGGTGTTGAAATCATCTATAGTGGTGAGAGGGTCATACTCAAGACCTGAAGTGAATTGTAGTTGAAGGCCTAGTGTGCCAAGCCACCTAGTGAGGCTAAATAGAGGATGAAGATCATATTAAAAATAAAGTGTTATTATATTATCATGGTATAAAGGTATACGACATGTATATTACTTGTTGAGAAAAATAGAAGAGGTTCTTAGGCATGTTCAAGGGTTTACATATAATTGGTAGTTTAAGAACTAACATGCATAAAGACCTAGTGTCATCTAATGAGAAGTCAAGGTGAGTTTTAAAACTTTTTAAAAACATGTGAGCATATATAAAGGTTATAAAATTTTTCTCAAACATTTGGACCAAGTTTAAGGTCATGGATTGCAGGACAAAGCTAAAAAATGCATTTAAAAGGTCTCCAATGCTTATAAAATGAAGAGATGAGAACTCGAGAAGGAAGTGGCCATTAAAATTTTACATGGTGTATTTATCCTTTTTATATAGATTGGGAATGGTCCTAAGAATTATTTACAATAATTATTTTTTAATTTGAGGGATAGAGTTGTATGAATAATTGTTAAGCAAGTTAACTTGTCTAAAACCCTATGAAAACCCTCTTAATGACTTGATTAGAGAAAAATTATTGGAAAGTGCCCATAATGGTTTATTTGATAAATTTTAATGATTATATAATGTAGAGGACTTATAAAATAATATCCATGTGGTATTGGTGTGTTAGGATAGTGAGTGAAAGCTACAGAAAATTACTTGTTTCTAATTTTTTTGATGCTACAAGCAGGGTTGATTAGTCTAAAACCCTCTCAAAACCCTCTTAATGACTTGATTGGAGAAAATTTGTTTGAGAGTGCCTATAATGGTTTTTATTATCAATTTTTATGATTATATTAGGTATATGACTATTCCAGGCATCTCCAAGTGGTAGTGGTGTGTTAGGATACTTAGTGAAAGCTATATAAAATTACTTATTTCTAAATAATTTGATGCTACAGGTAGGGTTGACCAAGTCAATACACAAAAATTAGTGGAGTTTGAATTTAAATACGAATTATTAATGTTCATGGTGTTATTTTGGTGATTTAATTCACTTGTGACAACCATTTTGGTCACCCAAGATGACCTATCTCTAAATTGGGGTAATAGTGAAAATAGTGAGAAAAACTAGTCAATGTGAGAAAACATTTAAGGATTGGTTTCAGGTGATTAGGGATGAATCCATTTTATTGAGTTAATTTTAAAATATATATAAATATTTTACATGTTGATTATATTCTTTATATTTTTTTTATATGGTAAAAATAGTGCTCTTAAAATGGCTTGTCTAAGTGGAGATGGGCAGTGAAAGAGTGAGGTTCAAATATTGATCTATTTGTTTTATATTTGACATTTTTATTCTATAAATTTGTGTTTTAAGTTGATATAAATATTTTTTAGGATAATATAAATGTATTTTAAGTTTAAGGCAGTGATCCTATATGTATGGGAAGTCATCTTCATGATTGTTTCTTAAGCCAAAATGACTACTCCATGTGTGCTAGGTGAGATGAAGAGTTCAAGACTCTATGAAAAGATTAAATACATAAAATGTACTTTTTTATGTTTTTTGACATTTAATTAAAATTTAATATCTTGATGGAATGTTTTAAGTTAATATAAGGTGCTAATATGTGGAATCCAAAATGGCTTATCCAATTATGTTAAGACTGTATAAGAGAAAGTTAAGAGATTGGTTTATAAGACCAATGATTGATCCTATAATAAATGATCCATATATTTATGATGTTATATATATCACATAATATCTATTTATGTGTATGATATTTCTTGTATTTAATCTTAAAAGTGTTAAACATGAACTTCTACATGATAGTGTTAATAGGCTTATTGAGAGTTTTGAGTAATCATCTAGGAGTGATGAGTTGGAGGTCCTCTAACCTAATTTTAAGAATAAAAATCATATTAATATGTTATTTATATTCATAATTCTCATTTTAATTCAAATATAGTCATGAAAAGTGCTAAATATGGTGTGGAGAGTCCAAGTTTATTGATTGTGTGTTGACTGTGTTTGGTAGCTCTAAGTGAGCTTCTTATAGAGGAGGTTTAGAGTATATAAAGGTTGAGTTGAATATTAAAGTGTTTGTAATAATTAATCTATGGTCATTATGTGTCTATGCATATTAATTTTTTTAATGGTTTTTTTGTCAAAAGTGTGATTTTGGTCTAAATGTTCATGACTCATTTTCAATGTGCATTGGTAGTTTTAAGTGAGCATATAACAAAAGAGTTATTGAGGCTTATTGGCCTATGTGGTGATGTATAAAATATATGTATAAATTTTATAAATAATTAAGGTTATATTATTATTTTTCTATTACATATTTTTTTTATAAATTTAATTGTATGCTTTAGTTTTGTAAGGTAGATTTTATGGGTGTGTGCAGTGCTAATGGTGAGTAGGCCTAATAGCTTGGTTCAAGGGGTGAATGAATAAAATGGTTTTTGGTACCAAAATATAGATTAATATGGAAATATTAAATTTATATTATATTTTTTTAAATCATTGGTAAAGTAAAAATGTGGTCTACATGGTCTAAGTGTAACGTGTGCCTTAGAGAAGGCCTAATTCCTTTAGGTCTCTATTTGGCTTGATAAGGTTTTAGTCCTTAAAGGGAATAACCAACATATTTAGTAGTTTTATATCTCATTTAATGTGTTTTTATGACAAGGATAATAAAATCATGGAAAGTATTTTGGCTGACTAATAGGGGTAAGACCAAGAGTTGAGTATAAAAATAAGGCCTAATTAGCCTATTTGTGCTAGTAAGACAAGAGAGGATACAAATGAAGGAGAAATCATTTGAAAAAGAATGAGTAGGTAATTAAATACCATAATATGGAATAGAGTATATTTTTTTATTTAACATATTTTTTTATTTGGCTGACTAGGTCAATAGATCTAATGAGCCTATAAGAGGTATGCTAAGTAAGCCTAGAAGGCTGGTTGAGTGAGATTAAAGAGTAAAGATTGAAAAAAAAAAGATAATAATTATTTTAAGATTATAAAAAGGTGTTATAATATTATTATATATTATATGTGACTTTTTTGGTGATAATTTACCTAGGGGGTTAGATCCTCCTTGCAAGATAGAGCTTGTAGAAGACTAGTTAAGTTGGTGTTTATCTAGATAGGGGTTAAAACCCCTTGTGAAGTTGGTGCTTCACTAAAATTTGGATATTGAAATTATAATACTATATTATATATGTATTTTTTAGTGGTTTTTATACCCAAATAGGGTTTACCACATATCTCTTATGTTTGCTTGTGATATGTATGTGTAACTATTTGTTTATGCATTGATCTTTTATGTGAATGAATGCTCCATGGAATGATGAATGGAATTGAATAGTTATTATTAATCAAATTATTCACCTCCACTCAGTATCTAATTCCAAAAAAAATAATTAGATAAAGACCTTTGGAGGAGGCTTGATAGCCTATAAGAGATCCTGCGTAGCATAAAGTGTGATGAGGATAATGTTCATCTTATTTGCAGTGATGGTGCTTACAAAGTGTCTAAAGAGTTAAAATAATGTAAAGGTACCATTTCACACCTCAGAAGGACTATATATAATCTAATTCAAATATAAAAACCAAGATTGGAAATATTTAGGGACTCTGAAGACATATTGAGATAAAGTTACAGGTCAAGCCATTCTAAAGTGGTCTACTTGTTTATCTAGAATGATAAAAGGAAGATGTTACTTGGTTTAGGTTTTAAATCAAATTGAGGTTGTAGAATATTATATTTTCCTTGATATAATATGATATTAATTCATCTATATAATCATAAATATATCTACAAATCAAGGATGAATTGGTCTTTAAGTTAGAGAAATTGAGTTGATTCTTTGAAGTTATCATAGATGAGTAGAGTGTTTGTTAGAATCCTAAAGTATGTCGTTGAGACCTATTTGAGGTATTTTTGAGCCTTAATAAGGTATAAAATTATGTACTTATTTTTATTTGTATGGTGGATAATCATATATGCTTTGAGGTAATAAAATCCAATATAGGAGTTATTTTGAATCATGAGTGCACATAATGTTGAGAAACCAGTGAGTGTAAGATGACTATAGGATTGGTTATTTTTGAGTCATTATCATTAGAACTCAAGTGATATTAAGTAATTAATAGTATTTATCATGACTTTTTTATAGAGATATACAACAAATAATGATGTCTCATAGACCTATCTAGCATATTACCTTGTAGAAGTTGTTATAATCTAGTCAGAGCCATGATGACTTGAAATATATAAAGAGAAATTCATTGATCATGAGTCCCATGAATGAAGATAAGTCATAGATTGGTATGAAATAACAATGCTATTTAAAATAGCATATTATTTTCTTAGGAGGCTTAAAACATGGTTTTAACTATGTGTATATAGAATACATGACTAAGTTATCTAATGAGACATGGTCTTCATGTGTTGGTGACCTCATAAGGTTATAGATGAAACATAATGAAAGGTTTGAAAGTGCCATAATAGTAATATGAATATGACCAATATTTTGAGTTGCGTAAAGGAGATCTTAGTGTGGAGCTAGTATGTTGATCATTAGTGTCAATGCCTTCATTTAAGGTATATTTTTATTATAAGAGATATGTTTGTTTAGCTTGATATGATCTAGGTGGAACATGCAGTTAGGGAGCTAACTAAGATATCTTAAGTAAGTATGTGAGAATAAAATATTGGTCTATAAGACCAATGCCTTTAAAGGTATAAAGTAGTGATCATATGATACATGATTTAAATTTGATGAATAATCAAAGTTATATATCAAATTGGTTAACCCATAGAATATATAAGCAAAGTTAGATGGTCATTCTTGAATCATGACATGAAGATGTTCTTTGAACAAAGTAGACCTCATATAGGATATAATGAATAAGGGAAACCATTGAAGGTGAATCTCATAAGTTGTTTATTGAATCTATCTAGGTATAACATGAAGAAAATAAGGGTTCCAAGATCATGAACATGACATAAGTGTCTTAAGAAGTTGATAAGGATGAAGAGGAAGATGTGAGGAATGACATAGACTAGGTATTTTCACAAGACCAAGTATGATTGTATGATAATCAAGAAGGTACCTTGTAGTGGTTTGAGTCATGATTACCTATAATGCATGAAGATAATTTGCTTGACGTATTATACCTGATGAATATTATGCTCAGATGGAGAAATCATATTTTTCCTATAGGAACAATGCTAGAAAAGTGGTATGTAGACCTAGTTGGTTAAGGTGATCTGTAAAAGGTACTATGAGTTGATTCAATCTCTAATGTCTTAAGGAGTTTTTTTAGGACTATGGATCTTTCATAAGGTGGAGCATAGAGTTAGGGAGAACTAAGTTAGATGTATGGAAAAGATTTAAGATGAGTTTACAAAGACAAAGGGGGAGCTTGATAATCTCAATGAAAAGATCAAGTATTAGGATCAATGTATTGTGTTTAGGTGACACCATGAGATGAGTATATAACCTTTATCATTAATGTCAAAGGGGAAGAAAGACTTGATGGAGACATCTATCTTGAAGAAAAATGAGAATGGTTTATTATGGTAGAGTCTTTACCATCAATGAAAAAGGGGGAGATTCTTGTAATTTATCATTGATTTCAAATGTTTATTCACTATCATTCATTTCAAAGGAAGTATGAGATATTGAGTATTTAATAAGGCATGCATATTAAATTCTAATAAAGTGAGTGAGCTAAGACTTGTGAGTGGTATGTGGCATTAGTTGAATCATAGTGATGTTGATACAAATATGTAATAGTTTAAAGGTGAGTAGTCAAGGTTAGATCATATGAGAGGATTTTGGCAAATGTATACACATGTGTATAAGGCAAAGAAGCTTTTAATGTCAGGTATTGAGGCTCAATCCTTTCATGACAAACCTAAAATGATAGAACAAGCTTAGTACATGTTGAGATGAGAAGTGTGAGAAATTTATGAATAATGTTATCATTATGTGATCACATCATATGTTTTATAATAATTTATATGAGGTTTTGAAAGAATCTACAATGGTGAGACAGTCATACTCAAGACTTAAAGTGACTTACAGCTGAAGGCTTAGTGTGTCAAGATACTTAGTGAGGCCATATGGAGGATGATAATCAAATTACAAGGTAAGTTTTATTATATGATCATGGTATAAAGGTATATTACATGTATATTACTTGTTGATAATAATAAAAGAGGTTATTAGGAGTGTTTAAGGGTCAACATGCAATTGGTAGTTTAAGACCTAGCATGCATAAATACATAATATGGTCTAATGAGGGTTTAAGGTGATTTTTCAAAGTTTCTAAGCACATGTGAGTATATATCAAGGTCCAAAAGGTTGTTTAAAACATTTTTACCAAGTTTGAGATCATGGATTGTAGGACAAAACTCAAAATGTCATTTAAAGGTCTCATATGCATACAAAATGAAGAGATGAGAACTCAAGAAGGAAGTTTATGTGTTCATTAAAACATTTAAAGTATGAATGGTGTCTTAAAACTTTTAGGAGAGATGGGGAAGGTTCACAAGAGGTATTTAAAATCATTATTTTGGAATTTGAGGGATAGACCTATATGCACAATTATTAACGAGGTTCACTGCTCTAAAACCCTCTCAAACCCCTCTTAATGAGCCAATTGGAGAAAAAATGTTGGAAAGTGACTATAATTGTAATTTGGATCAATTTTTATTAATTTATAAGGTATAATAATTCTCAAATCATCTCTTAGTGGTAGTGGTGTGTTAGGAAAATGAGTGGAAACTATAAAAAATTGCTTATTTCTAAATAATTTGATGTTACAAGTAGGGTTGACAAAGTCAATGCATACAAATCAATGGAGGTTGAATTTAAATAATAATTATTTATTTAAATGGTGTTATTTTGGTGATTTAATAAACTTGTGACAACCATTTAGGTTAGATAAGATGACCTATCACTAAATTGGGGTAATAGTGAAAATAATGAGAAAAACCAATCAAAGAAAGCATTTAGGGATTAGTTTCAGGTGATCATGTATAAATACAACTAATTTAGGTCATTTTTAAATACCTATACATATTTTAAATGTTGATTATATTATTTATAATTCATTTTATATGGTAAAAATAGTGCTCTTAGGATGGTTTATCTAAGTGGAGATGGATACTGAAAGAGTGAGGTTCAAATATTGATGTATTTATTTTATATTTGACATTTTACCTCTATAAATTTGTGTTTTAATTTAATATATTTATATTTAAGGATAATATAAATATTTATAAGTTTAAGGAAGTGATCCTATATGTATGGTAAGTTATGTTCATCATGATTGTTTCTTAAGACAAAATGACTACTTCAGGTGTGCTAGGTGAGATGAAGAGTTCAAGACTCTATGAAAAGATTCAGTACATAAAACTTACTTTTTTTTTTTATGTCTTTTACATGTAATGACTACTTCAGGTGTACTAGGTGAGATGAAGAGTTCAAGACTCTATGAAAAAATTCAATACATAAAACTTACTTTTTTTATGTTTTTACATGTAATTTAACTATAAAATCCTTATTTAATGTTTTAATTTATTCTAAAGTGTTAATATGTGGAATCCAAAATGGCTTATCCAATTGTGTTAAGATAGTATACGAGAAAGTTAAGAGATTAGTATATAAGACCAATGGTTGATCCTAGAATAAATTATCCATATATTATATTATTTCTTAGAGATCACATAATATATATGTATTTTCATGAGATTTCTTGGAATCACTCTTAAAAGTTCTAAACATGAACTTCTACATGATAATGTTAATATGCCTATTGATAGTTTTGAGTAATCATCTAGGAGTGATGAGTTGGAGGTCTTCTAACATAAGTTTAAGAATAAAAATAATATGAAGAATTTATTGATATTCCTAAGGATAATTTAAATGTAATTAGAGTCATTAAATTTTTGTAAATATGGTGTGTAGAGTTAAAGTTTGTTGACTGTGTATTGATTGTGTTTGGTAGCTCTAAGTGAGATTCTTACAGAGGAGGTTTAGAGTATACAAAGGTTAATTTTAAGATTATATTGCTTATAATAATTAATATTAAGTCATTATGTATCATAAATATTAATTGTTTCCATGGGTATTTATCTAAGGTATGCTTTTGGCCTAAATGTTCATGACTGAGTTTCAGTGTGCACTGGTAGTTTTGAGTGAGCATATAACAAGAGAGTTATTTAGGCCTATTGGCCTATGTGGTGATTTATAATGTAAATGGATAGTTTTTTAAAATCACTAAGTTTATATTAATGTGTTTTAGGACATTTTTGTTTGATAAAGTTAACTTTATGATCCAATTTTGTAAGGTAGATTTTATGGGTGTGTGAAGGGCTAATGACGAGTAGGCCTAATAGCTTGGTTTAAGGGATTAAATGAATAAAATGGTGTTAGGGACACAAGGAGAGATTAATATTGGAATATTAAATTAATATTATAATTTTTTAAATAATTGGTAAAGGCAAAAGGTGGTCCAAGAGGTCTGAGTGTAACGTCTGCCTTAGAGAAGGCCTAATAGGGTTTTGGTCCTTAAAGGATATGAATGACATATATAGTGGTTGTATCTCTCATGTAACATGTTTTTTGAACTATTAAATGGATAATTAAATCATGTAAATTATCTTTGTTGACCAAGATGGGTGAGACCAAGAGTTGAGTATAAAAATAAGGCCTAATTGGTCTATTTGTGCTAGCAAGATAAGAGAGGATACAAGCAAAGGAGAGAGAATTTTAAAGAGAAGGAGTAGTTAATTTAGGACCATAAAAGGTATAATAGGATAATACATGGTTATCTAACATAGTTATTGCATGTGTATGATTAGGTCAATGGACCTAATGAGCCTAGAAGAGGCATATTGAGCAAGTAATCCTAAAATGTTGTTTGAGTGAGATTGAAGAGTAAAGAGTGAAAAATAAGAGGTAATAATTGGTTGAATATTATAAATAGGTGTCTTAATATGATTAGATATCATAGGTGACTTGGTTGGTGCTAATTTATCTAGGGGGTTGGAGCCTCTTTGTGAGATAGAGCTTATAAAAGACTAGTTAAGTTGGTGTTTATCTATATAGGGGTTAGAACTCATTGAGAAGTTGGTGCTTCACTAAATTTTGAATCTTGACATTATAGGAATGTATTAGATATGCATGGTTTAGTGGGTTTTGTCCCCAAAAAGGGTTTTCCACATATCTCTTGTGTTCTTTTGTGATATGCATATGTAATTATTTATTTATGCATTGATATTTTATGTGAATGAATGATTAATGGAATGATGAATGGAATTGAATATTTATTTTTAATAAAATGATTCACCCCCTCTTAGTATCTACTTCCAACATAAATAGTTTGCTATAGTAGGTAGTTTAGCCTAAGCAGTGAAGAAGGGTGAGTTGAGAAGTTGGCAAAGGTATGTAGTGTGAAACATTGTTTGAGACTACCTTAATAATTCTAGTAATAGTCCTCATGATATTCTTAGATGACAAAGAGTATAGGTTAGGTTATATTTTCAAAGTCATTCTTAGGTGTTCATGACCCTACACATAATCAATGTTACACAGACTAGTCTTGAGGAATTGGAGAGTTGATGACCCTATAAAAGTAATCTAACCTTGATATTTTGCATACAAGGTCTATATGAAATATTGTATCCTTTCATAGCCTCAATTTGGATAAGTAGATAGGGGAAGTTCCCTCTGTTCTACCTTAGATAGAGGTCACCCTCATAGAGGTAAGACTATAGGAAAGATATGATAATGATAAGGATATGAGAGGTCTTAAATCATTGTAAAATGGTATGGTAGGTTGATTTAAACATGTAAAAACATTAAATAATGCCTTTAAATATTGATAAACCACTCAAAGGTGGTTATGAAAAACAAAGCAAAATTAGACCTACTAGGCCTTGACTAGACCAAAAGCCCTAAAGGGATTAAATATAATTCCAAGGAAATATACCTATTCCATCACATTTTATAATATTAATAAGCATGTATAAGGGTGCTTGGAACCATTGGATTGTAAATATATTAGTTTGATTAGTCATTTTTTGCTCAAACATATCATAAGGTACACATAATCCAAACAAGAACTCGATAGGCCATATTTGAAAGCTCAAACCCATACAAAAAAGTTGCATGAGACCATAAGGATATGTAAATTATTTAAGGGAGTCATAAAATTCTTTTAGTGAAATTTATTCATTGGTTCAACATCTAATTTTTATGAACAAATACTAATAATCTAAAACGCTAAAAACCCTCCAAAACACTTACCTAAGACCCTATTGATAATAAGAGAGTAAATATGAATCCATGAGAAATAATATTACATAAAAATGTTTTTTTTAATGAATAATACTCTCTTAATCTCATTCCCATCTAGTTTTTTTATCCTCATATGGAGAGGGTAGAAAATAGGTTTCTTGATAGATTTTGTGTGTTTTATAGGCTTAAAAGTTAATTGAAGGATGAGAATAAATTAATAAGGTAATTTGGTACTTAATATAACTCTTCATGTTAATTTATTACTTCATAAAATCAAACAAATAGGTATTCTAAGTCTTTCATTTCTAGTAGTCTCTGGTAAATAATGGAAATGAAGAGTGACTACCAAGTGAAAAAGTGATATGTCCAATTGGGTGGCCTTTTAAAGTCTAATTCATGGAATGGATGGAAATATGGATCTTTATAGTTATCATATCACCCCTTCCATGGATTTTATTGAACAACTAAAGACCATCTTGGTTCCAAATGTGAAAACAAACCTGCAGAGCTAGTGATGGTGATTGCAAATGGTGAGAACAAGTGTCCAAAAGAAGACAAATCATTAGGGACACATTCAAGTAATATTAAATCTTGTTTCTATCCATTACTTAATATTTCATATGTTTCATATCTCCCTGGTCTAGTTTAGAGTAATCAAGAGAGGCCTAATGATAAGGGAAGTTTTAAGAATCCATTTGAGGACCTTTACGCCTAATGATACTTTACATGGAAATTTATCCAAGGAGACATTTCATATATATATATATATATATATAGCTCAAGGGTGACAAATCAACTTGTAAAGGAATGATAATAAGTTATATTGTAGTTAAATAAATTATATTATATATATATATATATATATATATATATATAATATAATTTATTTAACTACAATATAACTTATTATCATTCCTTTACAAGTTGATTTGTCACCCTTGAGCTCCACTTTCTTCTCTCTCTTCTCACATTCTATAAATGCAAGCCATTTTGGCTCTTATTTTTTAAATACACACCTAGTATGGTGAAGCCCTATTGGTTTAATATTATACTTTGACTTTGAATAAGATTTTTAATCTATTTTTAAGTTCATAAAAATATTTTATAAGTTTTTAAAGTGATGTAGGGTTAGGTCTACTGATAAGCATCTACCTTGCTGCTCTTTATCATTTCATGTTTGGTGTAAGAAGTTCTCATTCTAATAGGTCTAGTTTAGAGTAATCAAGAGAGGCCTAATGATAAGGGAAGTTTTAAGAATCCATTTGAGGACCTTTACGCCTAATGATACTTTACATGGAAATTTATCCAAGGAGACATTTCATATATATATATATATATAATATATATATAATTTATTTAATTACAATATAACTTATTATCATTCCTTTACAAGTTGATTTGTCACCCTTGAGCTCCACTTTCTTCTCTCTCTTCTCACATTCTATAAATGCAAGCCATTTTGGCTCTTATTTTTTAAATACACACCCAGTATGGTGAAGCCCTATTGGTTTAATATTATACTTTGACTTTGAATAAGATTTTTAATCTATTTTTAAGTTCATAAAAATATTTTATAAGTTTTTAAAGTGATGTAGGGTTAGGTCTAGTGATAAGCATCTACCTTGCTTCTCTTTATCATTTCATGTTTGGTGTAAGAAGTTCTCATTCTAATAGGTCATATGGAGTGTATATAGTGTATTTGAATCCCTTGAAGTGTATAAGTACACTTTTAATTTTAAATTAATCTATGGTTGACTTCCTTTGAGTATTCTTATTTAGATCACCTCCATATTTGAAATACTAATGTTAGAGTATTCTAGGACTTTGAAGCTAGTGTTATAAATCATGTCTCTTAGTGTAAGAGTATGATGATCTTCTAGAGATATTTATGGTGTATCACCCACTTATATTAGTTTACTTTGATTCATATTTTCTATCTCTTTCCATATAACCAATCAATTAGTGTAGGTGATAAGCACTTAAGGATCAATCTATGGAGTTATCCATTAAACCTAAAGGTTTGCCTCTACTATTGGAAACCCATAGGCCTATAATTATTCCAATGTTTACAAAATATTAGAGTGGGATTGAAAAAACTCATCTATGGTATAAAATTTGGTGATAAATTTTCTAGCACACTATATAGGACATTATCCTAAAGACAAGTTATCAAGGTGAATGTCGGTCTTGATAACATCATAGCTACATATGGTGTTATACTTAGTATTTGATAACTACATTTAGGGTACATATTATTGTAGAACATTATTTTGTCATATCTTTATGCTCATACTTAATGGTCCTTATTAGGTCATCTTCTAGTAGATTTTTCAATTCTATTAATCCACCTATTCAACTTGAGCTTCCTCCTGAAGTTAAAATCCTCAACCTATTCTACCCTTTGAAGATAAAAAAGGATTTTCTAGCTAAGAAGACCAAGAAAATGAATAATAATTTGAAGGGAACATGTCTAAGCAACGTGCCTTCCTAGGATTTAACACTAAAAATCCTATCCATCTTAATGCATAAGATGGCATAAGTTACCTCCTCCCATGAGACCACCTACTAGCTTTGTGTTTCCCACATAATTGAGGGTTATTGGTATTAACATAGACATAATTAGACAATCCATGGGTGGTTACACATTACCTAAAGCACATGACCTTGATATTATATATGAGAATGGACTAATAAAATATAGTAATTTGCCTCAAAAAGTGTCTATACCTCTATTTCCAAATAATTTTTTTATTGTTCCAAGTGTTTCCAAAATTATAAATGCCAACACCAAGCCTAGATCTACCCCTAAGAAGGTAGATGATGTCATGTATAAAGATGAAAGGTTTTAGTTTATAGAATATAGGATTAGGTAAAAAAATATTCAATAAGGTATGAATCAAAGACCCTATCCCTATCCTCAATAATATGGGTAAGGGAGAGGTCAAGGGTAGCTTAACTTCAATAGGCCTTCTAATGTATACAATCCTACTTCCACCTCTAAAACAAGAGAAATTGTATCGATGGATAGAAATATAATCCAAGGAGAGGATTGATATCAAGGTCAATTCATGAATGAAAATAGAGGAGGAAATTAGGTTTTGGTTGATCAAGGAGGAGTCACTCCTAAACTATGAGTATAAGATGAAGTCTTTGTGCAAGAAAATGAAGGGTGGAAGCCTCAAGGAGTGAGTTTTACTAACTTCATAGTTTAGGATACCTATGTACTCAATCAAGGTTATTATACTATAGAAAATAATATATCTAAAAACAATGCTCTAGGAAATGATAATGGTGTGCCTATAAGTTCAACTAATCCTCCTATAAGGCAGCAAAGCATGACTACAAGCTTGACAGTCCCTATAACTCTTGCACCTTATTTAAGTCAAAATTTTAGAAGGGTTACTTCAAGTGATTTGATGTATCAAGATAAAAATAATTCCTTACATTCAAGGACTCAGAAAAAGGTAAATAATCTTTCTCTAAACATTGTATATTCATTGAAAAATGATAAGGCATCTATCTCTCTTTGGGATGTCCTTCACATGCTTGGCCAAAAGGAACTCTTATAAAAGCATCTATCCACAATTAATGTTATCCATTCATCATCAAGACATATTCATGATAATTTTTCTCTCACTAATGATCCTAATAAAATTATGGAACCCTCTTATAAATTTGAGAATCCTCCACCCTTATACCTCACTCTCATTATGGGGGACAAGCTCATTCATAACTGCATACTTGATAGTGGAGATAACACCTCAGTTATGCCCAAGGTTATAGCTAACAAATTGGGTCTAGAGTATGAACCATATAGTAACAAGATACTAAAACTTTATGGAACACATTCTAAGTTGGTAGGGATAATCAAAAGTTTTAAAGTTTTTCTTCATGATTGCCCAAGATTCCCATTGTCCAAGACATTGTGGTTGTTGACTTACCTTCCCACTTTTCTATCTACCTCTCAAGGGATTTCATTGAAAAGACAAGAGTCTACATCTTATCTAGTTGTTCCTTCATGACCTTCAACATAATGTGTGGAAAAAAAGTAACCATCATAACTCAACCACACATTGAACCCTACATTGAAGCAAGTTCTAATTTGAATTATGTCATTAATGATCATGAGGAGTGTGTTGTGGATGATGGAACATATTCTAAACTTGAGGTAATATCTAATCTAATTTTTTATGAGTATGGTACAAACACTTATGGACATGATGTGTATACCTATTTTGATCAAATTAATCTTGGCACCTACATCATCTATGAGGGAGAATATAAGCAATCTGAGGTAAGCATTGAGCATTCTTTGTCACAAGTTATTGAAGTCAATTACATGATTCATGTGTATTATGAATATTGTTTTAAGATCATGATATATTGATATGGTGAGAATAATAATATATTTTTACCTACAATTTATGAAGTAACCCATGAACATGATAGTCATGAGGAGGAAGATGACCTATGGAAAAGGTACAATGCCATAAATCAAGAGTTTGAGTAATTGGATAAGACCAATTATCCTCTTAAGAAGTGAATATATGATGCTAAGTTTTTTGGTGAACCTAACAAGGAGGATTTTAGTGTCCTATTGAGCTTAGTAATAAGATAGAGGAATTTCTTGTCAAACATGAGGTTGAATATCTTACTACTATAAAAGAATTTGTAGTCTTGAAAGAACATAATGAAGCTAAAGTAGAAGTGTTTATTATTGAAGAATAGTCAAGACCTCAACATAAATATGAATTAATTGTAGATGTGATTGAATAAAAGTAAATCAAGTTTGATAGACTCATACATCAAGAACATCATGTCAAAGAATAATGTAAGGTTGAGGCAACTTTGATCACACCAAGACTGTAGTTTGAGAAGTATCAATGAGACATGGCAAGATCTAACAAGGAATTAGCTTCAAAAAAATATCTTATATGGAAATAAAGAGTGTCTTTGAAATCTTAAATTAGTCCACTTATAGATGATATAAGAACCAAGGATGGTAAGTCATTTCACCATCCACATAAAAAAGTGTCTATTGACAAACATGCTTCACATCCTACATTGCTTTAATAGAACACTAAGGATGCAAGAGGAACCTTATTTGACACTAGTTAAAACATGATGAGTTTTTTTCACCTCAATTTTGAGGTCTTTTAAAAATTAGGATAGGTGTGTGTCTTTATTTCTATTGTGTGTTTGTGTTCCATAAGTGTTCTTGAGATCACATGTGTGTTTCCTTTAGTGTTTTGTTTTTTGTGTATTTTAGTGCTTTTGGTGTGGTTTAAAAGGAAATTCAGTGTCAAATTTGTGCATATATGACTCCATATCCTAATGGATAGGAGTAGTCTACTGGTTTTTGGCAGAGCTGGCTTGCCACCCCTAAAAAATCACCAAGAATGTTGACTATTTTAACCACAACTCAAAATAGGTAAACCCCCTATAGTTGAAAACTTATATAGGGGATACATAGAGTGTGAAATTTCTCCCATGATCCTAATGAGATCATCTTTAATGTCTCTAGTATTGGTCGTATTCATTTTCACTCCTTATATCATTTCATGTCACTTAAAGCCACTATTTGGGTCATTTATGAAGCTTGTATGGTTATAATATAAGGAAAAGTGTTATAAGGTGTTTCTCAACATCCTAAATGTTAGATTATTGTTAGATATGGTAGTCCTAATTTAAAAATTATAGGTGCTACATTGAAATTAAGAGAATAGTTAAGAAAAGGTAGTTTCTAGTAGTTGTACATCCTATGCAAGAGTTTTGGCACATGTGGAAGGATTCATATTGTCTCTTTAGATCCCATAAACTAACTTCCACACTTGGTTATCTTTGAAACACCTAAAAAGGTGAAAAAACCATTTTTCTCCTCGATCACTCTCTTTTAGAGGTAGAAATTTTCAACCAATTTTTGGTTTGGTGTGTTTAGTAGGATAATAATCAAATTTAATTTTCTTTAGGGATTAACTTACCCTTTCTCTAGTCCAATTTCATTGTATGATTTCCAATATTTGTTACTTGTTCTTTATGAACCAATGTTAAAAAGTCTACTTCTATTTTTCTCATTCTCATCCTTACCACCTCAAGGTTTCTCCTTAATTTGTTAAGTTATATACAAACCAATTGTATGTGATTATGAAGAGTGTGAATAACCTTCTCAAATGGTAATTGGTTTGTTTTGTATGTGTGTTGAGATAGAGATAGGTTGAACACCTCATATTACTAGTGAGAGATACCATTAAGGTTGTTAATAGGTTTCACCTATTTTAGAAGCTTCTTGTTCCTATAGTGGTTTAAAACAAAGGTGAAATCTAGTGTTTCATTCCTATAATGTCATGATGTCTACATCTCTTTCCAAAACTAAGTTTAAAAAGTGTTTCATAGGAATTACAATCATAAATCTAACACAATCATATTTCTTCATGACTATCACACATATTCAGGTGAAAAGGAAGCTTGCATAGTTATGGTGGTTAGGAATAAGGTTTTTTAAGTGTTGAGATGGATTTGAGGTGGAAAAAATGAGTTTTAACCTTTAAAAAGGTTATAAATTGGCTTGGGAGAACCAATATAACACATACTACCTTATTACTTGTTTATGCACCCACAATGGTCTAACTATGACTCCAACAAAGGTCTAAGCATATTAGAATGAAAGAATTTGAGCTTGTTTTAAGTCTCCCAATATGGAGAGGGTTAGGTTGGAACATTAAACGAGGTCTAATACAATATACACTGTTTATATTATGCCTTCATAATCCTATAGCATGATGTACACCTATAGGTGGTCCCAACAAATGAGTGAGCAATTGAATGTGAGGTGTTTAAAGCTTGTTTGAACATTCATTAAGGTCTAGAAACATTGAAAGTTTCATAGTTATCATGGTGGAGTCATAAAGTGGCAAACAAACCTATTCTGACCCTCCACAATTTGGTAAAGTTACTTTAATGACACATTACCTTAAAGTCTCCAAAATTGGGATTTTAACTTGTTTTTGATTATTTCATAGTAGAGTATATGAGGTCTAGACTAGTTAATTATCTTAATAATATATACTAGACCTAGGGTAAATTCTTAAAATGATTGATCCTGAGAGTGTGATAAAATAAGGTTCCCAATTCATGCAATCTTCCACTGTAAACACTTAGTCATCTATAGTATTCTTAAAGCCTAAACAATCTCATGATGCAACATGACCAAATGAAAACATGGTATGCACACCAAGTGATCTCATTTAATTATAGAATGTATTATTGACCCGAATAACATTTGGGTGAATTAAATAATAAGGTTATAACAATGAACAACACATATAAGAACCTCTCTTGCTCTCAAAGTGATCATCTACATCTGGACTATGATCTGATAGGATACTGAGAGTATACACTTTGGATATTTATACCTATGGGTAGGGATGAGTTCAAACAAGTTTTAAATGACTCTAAGGACTTTAATTAGTACCTAAACATGACACACAGTGTCTTTTAATGTCTTACATGAGCTTCATTATACTTGGGAATACACATACATAGTTTACTACAGTAGGCAGTTTAGCCTAGGCAGTGAAGAAGAGTGAGTTGAGAATCTGGAAAGGGTATGGATTTTTAAACATGTTTGAGACTACATTCATAATGGTATTAATACTCCTAATGAGATTATCAATTGACATAGAGAAGAGGCTAGGTTATATTTTCAAAGTCATACTTAGGTAGTCATGACCCTGCACATATCAGTGTTACATAGAATATTCTTAAGGAATTAGAGAATTGATGACCTTGTAAAAGTGATCTAACCTTGTAATTTTTAATAGAGGGTCTCCTTGACCTATTTTATCCCTTCATAGACTCAGTTTGGATGATCAGAAATAGGAAATACCCTCTATTATATTTTAGATAGAATGGATTCCTAAAGATCACTAGTATAGAAACAACAATATATAATTAAAAAAACTACTAAAAACTGTATATAAATGACCAAACATGATCATGTGACCATTATTAGTTTATTACCCATCATTTATAACATGACCAAATTGATGACTAAACCATTTTTTAGTCATTTATTGGTTATTTTGATTGATCAATTTGGTAGTATATTTAGTTGTTAATTTAGTCATTAAATGTTGTTAACTAATCATTTATTTAATCATGGTATTCATTTATTTAGTCATTATAATCATTAATTACCATCAATTGGTAGTATATTTAATAATTTTTATTCACTAATTTCCATCCATTGGTAGTATATTTAGTCATTTTAATCATTATTTTGTCATTCACTCTTGCATGTTGGTTGTCCCATCCATATTTTTTTATTATCCATATGCTAACCTAAAATGACGTAGAGTTTGTTAAAATGTAGTTAATGTATGATACTTGACTAGTTTCCTTATGTAGTGATGCTGCAGCCCATATTAACTTGTCATGTAAAATAAAATTCATTTCCATCTTTATATATAATTTGACCAAAATTATTATACAATATATATATATATATATATTACCATGTGAAACCATATATATATATATATATATATATATATATATATATATATATATAATTTTTATACTATCATTAATATGTATTTATTTACTATTATTATTTGATTAGTCTTAATAATTAATTTATATATATTAATGATAGTATAAAAATTATATATATATATATATATATATTTTGGGAGATATATATATATATATATATATATATCTCCCAAAAATATATATTACCATTTGAAACCTAAACACATAATAAATAAATAAATACATATAAATTAAATAAAAGTATAAAAATTATATATATATATATATATATATATATATAATTTTTATACTTTCAATAATATATAAATTAATTATTAAAACTAATATAAAAATAATAATAATAAATAAATGCATATAATAATAAATTAATTAATTGTTTAGACTAATAACAAATTATTATAAATTGATTAAAATTATATATAAAAAAATAAAAAAATAATAATAAAACAAGATGGGGGAAGAGGAGCTCGGCCAATCACCCGCCCCACCCCTAATAGATTCAAGAAAGGGTCATGGCTAACAGTAAAGCCACAGGTCTGGGTTGTCCCATGGACCCTATAATTTTTTTTATTAAAGAAAAAATATATAAAATAAAATCCTCAAATGCATTTTTTATTAAATAAAAATAAAATAATAAGTTTAAAAAAATAGAAAATTATAAAACATTATGTTATATATATAATTTATTATGAACTGAGGTTATTTTATTTTAGATTATAGTATTTAAATATGTATGTATGTATTATATATATATATATATATATATATATATATATATATATTTGATTTTGATAATCAAATATATATAAATAATATAGATTTATTACAAAAAATAAAAGTAATAAAAAGAAAATTTAAATAAAGTAAGAAAATACATTTACATTGAGTTTATACATCCAAGCAATATGATTTTCATATTGCAGTGAATTATTTTGAGATTCCTCCATAGCTTGAACTTGCAAACCTACCATAGCTTGAAATTGGAAACCTACCATAGTTTGAACCTACAAACGTGTGAGAGAAAATAAACTAAAAAATGAGCAATGAGTTTGAGAAAAATAATTTTTATCTGGGTCATAAAGAAATTTAGGGTTTTCTAAGAATACCTAGATCCTAGGGTTTAGATTAGTTCAATCTTATGGCTCTCACTTATGCCTCCACTTGTAAGAGGGACCACTTGCAAATGGGAGGGAATAAAACTTTTGACTTTAAAATTTAAATTTAAAGTTAATTAAATTTATTCTTGGTGGCTTACATGAAATTAATGATTTATTTTAATTTATCTTTATAAATTAATTATTTTTTATAGACTTATAAAAGTTAATAATTAATTATTCAAAAAAAAAGGTTGAAATGTAATTTATTTAATTGTTTCACAGGTAACCCTCCTACACTAATAATTAAATAACATTATTTTATTTAATTCTTAGTGGTAAATAATATTTAATTATTAACAGTAAATATATTTTGATTTTTATGTTAATTTGAAAATTAATTATTATCAATTAGTTTATTAAAGTTATTTTTGGGTTTAGTTATTTGGAATTATTTATTTTATTTTGATGGATAAATTTTTTTTAAGTTAAAACAATTAACCATCTTCATTGATTTTTATAAGGTGTCTTTTTATTATTTGGTTGGAAATGATAATTATTAAATAGTAATTTAATATTTTAACACACTTAACTTAATGACACCTTAATAGATGAATTCGTACTATAATGTAATTATTATTAATATTTTTAAAGTAATGTAAATAATATTGAAGTATTTAGAAATAATGATTATTAATTGTTTAGTGTATCATTTATGAAATTGGGTTTTCAATGTCCAATTAATTTATTTGTTTAATTAGCAAAATTTTAGTAGTAAATCAAAACCAGTTTAATGTAGTGGTATATGGACTTAGTCTAGTTGTGTGTATAATATACTCTTATTATTAGAAATAATTGGGTCTCTTTATCTATGAGTTACATCTCTAAACACCTTTTTAATTACCCACTTTAATATCATATTATCTAATTTTTATTTATGTGATTAATTATTTAGTTGTGTCTTTTATCCAATGATCAAATTAGACATTTATTTAGTCATTTATATTTGTGTTACAAAAAATTAGTAAAATTTAGTCATTTTTAGTTATCGTGACTAAAAGTTTTAGTCACGTAGTGATTTATTTGCCAAATTCTACTAGTGGAGGCAAAACTACAGGTAGGATATGAAAAAGATAAGGAGATGAGATGGGAGGTATTAAATCATTGTAGAAGGGTATTTTAGGTTTTTATAAACATGAAAAAACATAAATTATACCTTGAAATCTTGAGAAACCACTCAAAGGTGGTTATGAGCAACAAAACACAATCAACCTTATTAGGTCTTGAGTAGACCTAAAGCCCTAAAAGGGTTCAATCTCACTTCCAAGGTAAGATGAATATTATCACACATTTTTTAATATTAATAAGGATTTAAAATGGTGATTATAACCATAGGCTTGTAAAGAGATTACTCAGTTTAGTTATTTTTGGCTCAAACCTATCATAGGGTACATAGAATGCAAAGAAGATCTTGATAGACCATCGTTTAAAGATACAACCTATATGAAGAAGATGAATAAGACACTAAGGAGAAATGAATAATTTAATGTGGTCCTAAACATTATTTTTGTGATATTTTTTTATATGTTCAACTTCTAGTTTCTATGAACAAATGTTAAGAATATAAAACACTAGAAACCTTCCAAAACCCTTACTTTAGAAATGGTTGGAAATAAAGGAGTAAATATGCATCCAAGAAAAATATTATGACATATAAATGGTTTTGGGAAATAATAATACTCTCTCAATCTCCATCCCATCTAGTTTTTTTCTACCTTAATTGTATAGACAAGGTGCAAAATAGGTTTTCTAGATAGATTTTATGTGTTTTGTAGGTTTATAAGAGAGTTGAAGGATGGGAATAAAATGGAAAGATAAATTGGGATTTAATATAGCTATTAATGTTAATTTATTACTTCATAAAATCACAAAAACACCTTTGTTAAGTCTTTCATCTCAAGTAATATTTGGTAAAGAATGGAAATGAAGAGTGACTACTAAGTGAGAAAGTGATAATTAAAATTAAGGGACATTTTAACATTTAATTCATGGAATGGATGGAAATATTACTCTTTATAGTTTTTATAACACCCCTTATCAAAAATTTATTGAATAACTAGAGACCATCTTGGTTGCAAATTTGAAAACTAACTTATAGAGCTAGTGATGGTGATTGTAAATGGTGAGAACAAGTGTCTAGAAGAATACCAGTGGTTAGGGATACATCTAAGGATTTTTGAATCTTATTTATAACCCTTCCTTAATATTTCATATGTTTTATCTCTCCCTAGTCTAGTTTTGAGTGCTCAAGAGAGGCCTAATGATGAGAGAAGTTTCAAGAAGCCATTTGAGGACCTCTACACCATATTTGGAGAGTTGGCATGCTTTAGGTGGATATCTATCCAAGGTTACATTTCATAAATATATTATCTACTTCATTCCTCTAAAGTGTAACTGATTATAATGACTTTAAAAGTGTCATTATGACCCTTGAGATCCACTTTCTTCTTTCTCTTCTCAAATTATATAAATGCAAGCCATTTTGGCTCTTGTTTTCTAATTCCACACTTGGTATGGTGAAGCCCTACTAGTTTTATATTTTATTTTGACTTTAAATAAGATTTTAAATAAAGTTTTGAGTTCAAAAACATCTTTTTTAAGTGTGTGAATTGATGTATGGTGAGTTCTAGTGATAGGCATCTATCCTTCTCTTTATCCTTTCATGTTTGGTGCAAGAATTTCTTATTCTAATAGGTCACATGTAGTGTAGCCAATGTGTTTTAATCCATTAAAGTGTAAAAGTAACCTTATATTATAAAACTAATCTTTGGTTCACTTACCTTGAGTAGTCTCATGCATATCACCTACATATTTGAAATACTAATGTTAGAGTGTTCTAGGACATTGAAGCTAGTGTTGTAGGTTATGTCTCTTAGTGCAAGATTATGATGAAATTATGGAGATATATATGGTGTATCACCCCCTTATATTAATTTAATTTCATGCATATTTTCTACCTCTTTCCATCCAACAATATTTGGTGTAGGTGATAAGCACTTAAGGATCAATATATGGAGCTAGCTCTTAAACATAGAGGCCTACCTATACTATTGGCAACCCATAGGCCTAGAGGTCTTCCAAGTTACCCAAATCTTAGAGTAGGAATGAAAAAAATACTCCAGGGTGAAATATTTGGTGAAAATAGAATAATTATAATCCTATAAATACACTCCCTTGTGTTCATTTTAGGACATCAAATCATAGAGTGAGACATAAGATTTTAAGATATGGGTAGAGTCTAGGTGTAGGTTTTGGTGACATCAAGAATCCTATTTGTATTTTGTATTAATTAATAAATCATAAACATTATATTTGACTGTATTTTTATACACATAAGTTAAAATTATAATTTCTATCCTTATAATGAATATAAAGGAAGTGTTCTTATAAGAATTATGAATTATTATATAGTTTATCTTTTTTATATGTACTTATAGATTTTGTGTAGAACTATTATTTAAGATTTTTAAATATTTATTACTATTAGATATGTTTTTATTTTAAAATATTTAATTATTTAGGTAGGTAATTAGAATTATTTTTTATTTACATGCATTTGATCATTTCACACAATCACATAACATGGTTTTCAATGCTCTTAATGTGCTTCATGTGAGACCACACACTTTCATTGTTGAATATGCTATCATTATTATGAATGAGAGTGTGTCAATATTAATATTATTAATATTTAAAGTGTTTTGACATGGGATATTTAAGTGCATGGATCTATAATTCTACACCATTTAGACCTTTTCAACATTAGGGTTGAGGTAAGAAAATAGTGGAAATAAGATGAAACCTTAAATCATATTTATAGGACAGATTAAATGTTTTAAGGTATTTTAGAATAAAAATATTAAATTAAATTTATTGAATGGTGAATGGGCCATGAAGCAGTAAATCTACCATATCTTCTTCACCTTTTTCTAAATGTGGAACCAAGAATGGTCTTGAAAGCCTTTTTTATTTAAATTTAAATGAATCAAGATTTTATCCCAAGTAAAAGATAGAGAAAAGTATTAGCTTTAGGGATGTCAAGTTTGTTCCAAATTTTCTTACCTAGAAAAGGGTTAATAATAGTATATTCCAAAGCTAAAAGAACTTTATAGCCATCACTAATAGAAAATCCTCTAGACATATATCACATTCAAATCATCTTTTTATTTATTTATTAAAATTAAAATACCTTATTATGAGTCCCAAATATTTTGAATGAATAGTTGAGAAGGATATTGTAGATTCACCCAACCTTATCCTCTTGAGATGTAATAGCTAACAAACTTATCTTCAAATTTATGATTGTGCTAGTCACAAAGGTTTACCAATTGACTCGTGGAAGTAAGGATTTGAATTAAGATCCATACTTCTGACCAAAAGTTGATTTTTTCCCATTTTCAAACCTTCCATATGAGAAATGATCTAAGGATATTAATGACCTTAGTTATTAAGTTAAAAATGAGAGATCCTTTAAGGTGTTCATGATCTATGAAAACCCTTTCTAAGAACATTAATTATAGGTAATTTATTCCTAGAACCATGATCCATATGGAAATTTCAAGAGTATAATAAAATATTTTAATTAGTAAAACAAGAGTTGGTGGGTCCTTCACCCTTTATTTAATAACCATTTTTTTTTAAAATAATTTTTGCTTGTACAACTTGTAAGAAAGAAAGAAACAAAAAAGAGGCTTTTCAAAAAATATAAAAAATATATAAATGACCTTATTCCATAGACAAAATATATACCTTTATTAGTAAAATGTGTTCAAGAAATGAAATGTAGAGTCCAAAATTCATCTTCTATTATATCTAACGACAATATAAAAGAGTATGGAAACATAAAAATCAAGGAGAGACCTAGGTTCTAATATTATCAAGTAATAATAAGCAACCCAAATAAAAACATGTGAAACAATTATTATGAAGAGGTGATACATATAAAAATCCAGACCCATACACTAACTTTCATCATAAAAATAAACAATATAACTCATGTGATTGTACCATACAAGTTCATCAATTTCACCTCTATCATTCTCCTCTAGTAGAGACAAGATAATATATAACATCATTAAAACTCGTGGGAAAAAAGAACAAATTATCAAAATTCACTTTATGGGACTGAATACTTAGCCTTCATTCAAATTATTCTAAGATTTTTCCTTTTCCATCGTTGTCCTCTTTCCAAATTTTAAAAACTCTAGTACACACATAAGGCACACATTAATATTCCATGTCCTAGAGACAACTATCCCCAAAATGTCAGGAACCTAGAACAATAAACATGCTCTGATACCACGTGCCAGGATCTTGCTCCACTAATAGAGCACATATATGACTACTTCTTGTATTAGCAACTAAACATGGAATTTAACTAGAATCAATAAGTAACTAGAAATATGAAACAACATAGGAATTGAGAGACAATACACAATTGTATTAATAATCACTCAGAAGAATATACAATAAAGAAGATGCCACTTCTTCTTCCACCTCAAAGGCTCACCACACCTCAAGACCTTATTCCCTCTCTCTCTTGGTCCCAACAATCAACTCCAATATAGAATTGATGTTCACCTCTCCAACTAGTCAGTAATACGCTGCCAGTACATCAAGTACACAACCATACTCCAAGTAGATCTCCTGCTCTCTGCTGCTACCTACAAATCACTAGACCTTACTCACCATTGTAGATCTCCAAAAGAAGCCATGCTATCCTGTTGACTAAGATCATACAAATATGAATAACCTTGTTGATTCTCTAATCCAATACCCACCTTGGTACTATGGCACTAGGAGGAACACACCATTGCTCTCTTCTCTCAGAAGGAGCTTATTGCTCTCTTACTCTCTAGTTACAAGTTTACACTACAGCATATGAGTCTATTATATAGATCTCATACATACAATAATCAGACTATCCTAATTACAATAATTAGACATGCAACTCAAGACCAAAAATAGCCTTTGCATGCAAAAACTCAGTTTAATGAACTAACTGTCTGTGGAACAAGCAGTTCTGGAACTGCCATAGGCGATCGACATTGGTCCCTATCTGCTTGGAGGTGACCGACGTTAGCCAACATTCTGCCAATGTCAGTTGCATTCTTGTCTGCCCTGCCATCATTGGTTGCCTTGTGCACTGCACTCTGTCGACACTGGTCTCCCTAAAACTCAGCAACCTCCTCCCTATTTGCACTAGTTGAAGCTTTTAGCTCCACATACTAACAATCTCCCACTTAGAGATAAATAGCTACAACTATACCTATAGCTATACACTATCTAATTTGTACCCTGGCTTGTATCCCTCTTCTATATCAATCTTGAAGACTAACCACCACACCCTGTGATGCTCTAACCTTTGTGCCTTTGTCATCCAAGTAACCTACCACATCTGCATCTACAAACCTATGTAGAAAATAACTTGACCCTGCATAGCATGTCGACCTACTGTTGATCCCTATAAGAATCCACTGAACTGCCCTTCAGTACCTCTTCCTCAAATTGGCTCCATACTTTCTGACAACTCCCACTGCTTGGGAAAACTCAGGTCTACACTAGACCTCATGTGATTTTGAACACTTGTTCTAAGCTCTGCTTGAACTATCTAGCCCTTGGTGTGTTTTTTGATTCTACATCCTGCTTCTTGAACCCCCCTAACACCTTCACATCAGCTTCTTATTTGAGACAAAATCAACATGTGATCCTCTATGTCTCTTATGCTAAATAATTTTGCTACTACCAAATTCCTCATAACATACCTCTGAAACTAACTTTACCTTTTAGTTCAGAGAACTCCCTACATATGCAAACCTATAATAAGTAACCACTCCACTTATAGTAACAAGATGATGTTGTGACTCATCATCCACTTGGTAAATAAAAGAACACAATAGTTACACTGACATTGACTAAAGCCATGCTTAGTCATCCACCTTTCAAAACCTGTACCACTGTCCTACAGCTACCTCAAGACCATGTACATTGGCCTTCTATCTCACTTATCCATTCACTCTCTTCTCTAATAAGGGAATCCACTCCTCTCCCAGTGCTCTCTGTTAGCTGACAAATCTACCAAATCTCTTGCTTGGTTCTCTTTTAAAGAATTCATGCCATGCTCCCACTGTTTCTAGATTCTACCTACATTGCCTCTATACATCTTCCTGGTTCTCAACCATTAGTAAGCAATAATAAAGAAGGTGAACAACAAATATGAGGTTCACTTACCATTTTTGACCTCTACATGAGCGTTTGAGACTTGTTGACAGCTTGCTGTCTGCCCAACATTCATTCCAGTGACCGATCTTGGCCATCTCCCAGCTTGCACTCGATCGATGTCAGTTCCCTGCGACTGCTTCCTCACTGATGTCGGTCCTCGTGACCGACACTATTTTTTACCTATCCCTATTTTGCCAATGTTGATCTGCACATAGTTGATGTTGATCACTATGGGGATGCTGATGTTGATTTTTTAACTGACGTCAGTTTTTGTGTTTTCCTTGTGAGTGACAAATTTTACCCGTGACCTCCTTTTGGGTCAAAACCCTATTAAAATTAACACAGCCCTACTCAAAATAAATCAGTTTCCTCATCTGATCTCTATCTGTTATCTCCTCCATGAAAACCAAGGCTTTCCAGTTCTTTAGCTTGTTAAAGACATCTGACTTCCGCTTCAAAACCTACATTCTCCTTCTACATATGTGACTAAGCCTACGAAGCCACATCTCTGTAACAAAAGGTGAATCAATAATATAAGTAGATAGATAAAGGATACCTACTTTCTTACCACCATATAATTTAAGTGTATCCGCTATGAGAGTTACAGTGCATCTCCCATCACCCAAATTTCTTAAAGAAATTAGACTCATCTCCAAGACTGGTACCTGCATGACTTCCTTCAACCACTGTGTGTCATTCATCTATAATTTTAGCTTCACTTCCCCTTTGTCAATAATCTGACAAGGCTCCCCGACCCCTAAATAAATCTCTCCAAAGTCTCTAAAGACATACCCATGAAAAGATGCTCTATTGCAGGCTGCATGGAAAGAGGCAAAAGAATCTGTAAACAAAGATTCTACTTTATCCAGAACACCCTGTGCAATAACCCTTGTAACATCTGCTTCTACACGCTGATCTTCTACTGACCAACAATCTTGTTTTACCTGCTCTTTCTTTCCATCAATCAGACCATTCATGCTATTCAATTTCTCCATTCATAGCTTACTATCTTCTGCCATTGCTATACTCCCACTCAATTTGAAACCCCTGTGAGTGACCTGTAATAAAAAACACTACCAGATCTGAACCACCTGTTAGTCAACCCAACCAAAAGCTCTGATACCAATTGTCAGGAACCTAGAACAATAAACATGCTCTGATACCACGTGTCAGGATCTTGCTCCACTAATAGAGCACATATATGACTACTTCTTATATTAGCAACTAAACATGGAATTTAACCAAAATCAATAAGTAACTAGAAATATGAAACAACATAGGAATTGAGAGACAATACATAATTGTATTAATAATCACTCAGAAGAATATACAATAAAGAAGATGCCACTTCTTCTTCCACCTCAAAGGCTCGCCACACCTCAAGACCTTCTTCCCTCTCTCTCTTGGTCCCAACAATCAACTCCAATATAGAATTGATGTTCACCTCTCCAACTAGTCAGTAATACGTTGCTAGTACGTCAAGTACACAACCGTACTCCAAGTAGATCTCCTACTCTCTGTTGCTACCTATAAATCACTAGACCTTACTCACCATTATAGATCTCTAAAAGAAGCCATGCTATCCTATTGACTAAGATCATACAAATATGAAGAACCCTATTGATTCTCCAATCCAGTACCCACCTTGGTACTATGTCACTAGGAGGAACACACCATTGCTCTCTTCTCTCAGAAGGAGCTTATTACTCTCTTACTCTCTAGCTACAAGTTTACACTACAGCCTATGAGTCTATTATATAGATCTCATGCATACAATAATTAGACTATCTTAATTACAATAATTAGACATGTAACTCGACCAAAAATAGCCTTTGCATGCAAACACTCGGTTCAATGAACTAACTGTCTATGGAACAAGCAGTTCTGGAACTGCCATAGGCGACCGACGTTGGTCCCTGTCTACCTGGAGGTGACCGACATTGGCCAACATTCTGCCGATGTCAGTTGCATTCCTATCCACCCTACCATCATCGATTGCCTTGTGCACTACACTCTACTGACACCGGTCTCCCTGAAACTCAACAACCTCCACCCTATTTGCACTAGTTAAAGCTTTTAGCTCCACATCCTAGCACAAAACACCATAATTTTAAAATAAAACAATAAGAGAGAGTTCTTCCACTTGAGGTGATACCTCTTAATGATTATTCCTTGAGGAGTGGATTTCAAGTAGATCCAAATAAATCACCCTTAGTCCATATTCTAAAAATTTGGCTTTATTTTCATTCTTAATGAGGTGAGAGGAAAGTAAACATCCATATGGAATATATTCAACATGTATGTTTATCATCAACTTCCTTAAAATAACCCAATCCTTAACATCCTCCTTAGGATTGAAATGCATTATTCTATATATCCCAAAATATAGTCTTTGAATAGATTTAAATTACCCAAACATGCTTATATTTTTTGATAAAACTCATCATCAACCTCAACTTATCTTATATAACATTAATCTAGTAATTAATATCCTTATGCAAACCATCCATGGCATTTTGGTCTCCTTGAAGTAACACTCATATTCATACATTCTCTTCTCTTCATTTTTCCTTTTGATAAAAAAGACATCACTTTGAGCCCTATTCTTTATCTCATTAGAAATTGATATAAACTCCTCGAGATAGAATCCCATTTTGCCACTCATTAATCCCAATCCCATCTCAGCCTCCTTTTCCTTATTATTTTTTGGTCTAAATTTTTTTTTTATTCCATTTTCTTAATCCATCAAGTCATCTTCTCACTCTTATTTCCTTTATATTTATAAAACCTAAAATTAATATACAAATGGCCAAAATATGAGAATGCATAAAATATCTTATTAGGAATATCATAATTGACCATTTAAATATAAAATTTTCCACATGTATTAAAAAGGAAATTAAATATATTTGGTGTCTATGCTAATCCTCATTCATAAAAAAACTTCAATTTATTATCTTTATAATGATGTTTAGTTGTATATAATTTCCTAAGGTAATTAAATATATCTTTAAATGTTTACAAGCTCAAATAATTTATTGATAAAGCTATACTCTTACCCATATTTTCTTGCTTCTACTTTCTTCAATAAAATTATCCTTTATTTAATTATCCCTCCTTTTTTGGATTGCAATATCATGATGTTCTTCTTACCCTAACCAAGTCCTTAGGATCCCATCATAATATACTTGTTATTAAATTATATAAATAAATATCCATTAAGGAGGTTTTGAAAACACCTTACTTCACCCCCTTCCACTTTTCTTCAATCCATATTTCCAATGATAAACCCTTCCATGGATTTCCAAACACTCTTCTGATTAAATATCTAGAAAAAAATCTAGTTACAGATTCCTCAATTAGATCCTTAAATACAAGTTCATATTATCTAGAACATCTAAATATATTACCATATATCCTTGAATTTTAATTTGAAGGTGACTTTCACATTGTTCCATAACTATTTCTTAGTTATCTCCTAATGGAGTTTGGTATACAAAATATGGATCCCAAATAATTCCAAAGTGAACACCTTAAAATCTAGTTTCATTTATATGTTTGTTCATTTAAACACTCCCTTCCATGATATAATTATTTTTTATATTATATATCACACCATCCCATTAAGATCCATAATTTTATTTGATCACCTAGACATGCTCCATTAAGAGTTTTGAAAACATTATATTCAAATTCATGCATCAAAATAAAAATTTCTTGATTTACCACCCATCAATTTTTAGCATTCCATCCCATATATTTCTTAAGCCTTCCTCTTTAGTAATACACGTTGTATCCCTCTTCAACTCTAGTTCCTTCCCTTCCTAATTTCAAATTTACTCCTACATATTCCACTTCTACATCTCCTCAACCTTTTACAACTACACATCCTCTTCCTATCATCTTTTTCATTCATCTTCCTACCTTGGACATTTCTCATACTCTTTTTATTATAAAATATCCATTTTGTCCTTCAACATGCACATGTAAATTTTCATTGTTGGGTTGGAAGAGGTACATATGCTTCCTAAATCATGATTAGAAGCTACCATAATACCTTCTATGTCATTGTTTGATCACCATATCATTTTCATTGGTATCTCACTTACCATCACCATCTCACTCATCATTTTCATCTCTGCTTATGGGATCCTTCCTTTTTATATGTCTACAATTTTATTCCTTATTTTATTTCATCCTCACATTGCTTTATAAAAAATATAAATTATTTGGTATTCACATAGTCATCTCTTTTTTTATTAATATTTTTTCCTTCTCTAGACCAATATAGAACAAGTGTCAATTTCATTACCATTTTTATTCTAATTCCCATTCCTACCTAATCTCTTAAGATTTTTACCGAGTCCCACTTGAGAAGATGAAATTTTTTATTTCCATAGTGCAAATCCAAAGGAATCATGTTTAAATTTATTAAATGTCATTTTAAAATTTTATAGGGATGAAAAACACTAACATATTGTAAATGGGAAATTATTGAAGAAAATATTTGAGGATGTATATTCTCCTAACAAAGGAGAGTCATTTCCCATTCCAAAATTATAATTTTCTAATGATTTTATCTATTAAAGGTTTTTAAATATTAGTAAATGTTTTCCCTCAAAGAGTGAGATACCAAGATATGTATAAGGAAGAAAACCAAAGTTTATAACTATTTAATTAAAAATGGTAGTTTGAGAATACCTATTAATTTTGAAAAATAGGACTTTTAGATTTAATATTATCAATCATTTTCTTTGAGGCTTTCTCTTAAAATCTAGTGAATTTTTAAAATATTTTTTCTCATGAATAAAAGTTTCACCAATAAGACCAATGTTATAAAAAAAATTAAAGATGTGTGAATTTTATGGAATGAACAAAGATAAAAATTCATTTGAGTTTCCCTTGGGATTTTTAGTGAGTAATACATCTCCCAAGAGTTTCCACCTTTATTAAAAAAAGATAAGGATGAAGAAGATATGCATTTTGTGATCTTATTGTGGCCCCCAAAAGACCAATAGGTTCAAAATTCCATAGTATTGAATATTTTAGTGATTTAATGTATTAATCCACCTATTTATCTAGTCTTTACTAAAGATAAATTATTAAAAAATAGAAAGTAAAAAAAACAAGTTCACTCTATCAAAATATTTATTCATATCTATGTTAATTATCATGTTATTTTTATTTTCAGCATATACTAAATTGATTGAATCATGCGACAACAAAATTCCATCTAATATTTACCCATACGCACAAATTATTATTATTTAGGCAATATTATTTTTAGAATAACTTAGTTTATCCTAGTCACCATGAATGTATAAATCAAGGAGATGGGATTGGATGAATCAAAATACCTAACTAAATCCACCTTGGGGATAAGGGATATGAATATGGATTTGATCTCCTTAAGAACTATTTCATTCAAACCTAATTATTAAAAATAATAGTAATATATTTGTCATCAATATCCTAATATGCTTGAAAAAACCTTATCAAAAAGACATTGATACCACGGGCCTAGTTGCGTTTGAAAGATTGAATAAACATATCTACTTATTTAAAAATTGGATTTATGAGAGATGGATTATCAGCCTGATAAATCAGAGGCAAGATTATATCAAGAATATTAGTTTTATGATTCAATCCTATAATATTGATCCTAAATTAGAATTTATTGGAAGTATATTGTAGCTCCAACATTGATGTCATCTTTTTGACTAGTTTTTAAGGCTTAGGGACTAGCTATTTTAGTTATTTTATTGAAATTTATTCACATTATGCTATATTTATGAAAAAAAAATTATTTCTCTCCTTTAACCACTTTATCATGGATTTTTATTTCCAATTAATTTCCTCACATATCATAAACCTATTCCAATAACTCATTTATTTTTCCTCTTCCTATTTGAAGGAAAGAGTTATCCCACCTTGTTGAATTAAACATACAATTTTTTCTATATTCTCTTAGGTCTTAGTTTTTTTGTCAAAAAATTCCATGAAATCATCTCTATTCTAGTCTTTCAAAATTTTAAACTTTTTTATATTTTGTGATAAAGAGTAAATATTCAAGCCTTTAATATAAGGGCTCCACCAAGATTTGATTTTTTCTTTAAGATATTCTTATTTGTCCATATAATCTCAAATTTGAAAGGTTTATTATTTGTGGGCATCTTTGCTAATAGTTATATTGAATGGCCAATGATTATAAATTTTATAGAGAAAAATATTTTATTTTAATATGTTGTCCTTCTAATCCATTTACTACTAATAAGGAATTAGTCTAGTCTTATAATTATGGAAAAAAATCCTAATATCTTTGTAATGCTAATTTCAATAGATTCCTCCCTATGATTACGTTTCATCCCCTATGTTGTGTAGTTAACCTACTAATGAAACATACATCTAAGAATTAACATTTGAGATATAACCCCACATATTCCCCCCTATGTAACCTTTTGAGGATAATCCATGGATTTTCTACAAAAAAACATGATTGGATCTTGTTTTCTTATAACCTTATAGCCTAGTCACAATCTAGTAGTTTACATCTACTAGAGTCTTTCAAGTTTTAAAAATTTGTTAAATTATAGTTTGGTTAATTTTCATCCATATTCAATACTATATAAAACCATTTCCCCCCATCCGCACTCCTAGATAATTTTCTCACATGATGGTTCTTAGGAAATCATTTTTTCACACAATTGTTACACTTTCATACTAATAGTATTCAGATTGCCACATGTAATTTTTGCATTCATAACTCTCAATTAAAAATGTACATTGTTACATGGTCTTTTGATTATTATCTCAATGGGTTCATATATATTTTTAATTAGAGAAGGCTTTCATTGAGGATTTCCATGTACACCAACTTATACATTGTTTCTTAATCTATTTGAATTTAATTAAGTAATTTAATAGAAATAAAATAGAAATAATATATGAAAAAAAATATAAAATAAGGTACAATTCAATTACAAAAGGTTAGAGTGAAATAATAAAAGTATTTAACAAGGGAAAGTGAGTACTTAGTTTATTTTAGTTAATTCACTGAATAGACATTTTATTTTCAAATCATAAATAAAGTAATTATGTGATTGCATCACTCCTAGAAAAATAAGATCAAAGTATATAGGGATTAGAACATAGTAAGTGTACAAGTATAGATTGTCTAATTTTCCTCTCTTATTATGTTGTCTATATTAACTATGTGCTGAATTAAAAGTCTAAGATAATTCAACTTTGTGAGTATTTATCCAATTATATGTATGGAGTTTGGTTGGGTATGAAAAAGGCCTATGAAATTAAAACCCTAATTCATGTACATATAATAAGTAAAAATTAAATGAAAATGGAGGATTTATGGGAATGGGACTAACCAAGCTAACCTAAAAAACTAGTGTAATTGAACACTACCTACATAGTCTAAATAGACAATAGGTGATCTAGTTCTCCCTCCTAGTTGTGTTTGTGCAATCTTAGATACAAGACTAGATTTTGTTTTGCCTATGAATACATTGGAACAAGTAATGAAAATTATGTATTCAACCTTATAATCTATAGATAAATTAGTTATTCATCATGTATATAAAATTTCTATAGCTTTTGAACATTGAGAATAAATGATTTCTTTTTTACAAAACATTCATTTATATATACCTTGATATTAGCATTTAAGGGCTCATTGGTTCATGAAGGGTCAAACCAAAAATACCAATGGTTATAACAATAAATATTATTAACATATAAACTTAGAATAATTCCATAAATTATGTTGAGATAGGCCCACACTATAAGATATGTATGTAGTGTGTTCCCTTTTGGGTAGTGCAAACCTGTCAAGAAAATACAAAATGAAAATACAAAGAACTATATAGAAAGCAGGGAACCCAAAGATAAAATAAAATAGTAAAAAATAATGACATACATAGACTTTGAGAAAACAACAAGAGAAATAAGAAAATGATTCTCTAGTGAGTCATTCATTCATCAACAATGATCCAAATAATTAAGATTGTGTAAAAGTGTCTATTTAGTTTAATCTTGTGCCAAAGTTTGGTTTTTACATTTGTACCCCCTTTATTATAGTGACATAATGAATTAAATATAATAGATTAAAGAAAAAATAAATTTACTAAGTGTGGAAACTCACTTTGTCTTGATAGGTGGTGTTGAGTGTCTTGGGTGACTAGTTGACCCAAGAGAAGAAATGGGCATTTCAAATTTTGTTTTCCTCTTGTATAGGGAAAATAAGTAATTTCGAAAGTAGTAAGAGGTTAAGTTGGTAAGTAATTTACTATCACTAAACAATAGTTGTATCAAATTTCTATGAGTGAAGCTTATGATTTGAATAATAAATATTCTCTCTCTTGTGGGGAATGATATAAAGTGAGTACAAGTGATAAATATTGAGTATTACTAAACTCAAGTCAGAAAAAGAAAAGAGGGAACTAGTATAAGTTCACTAAATTTTAAATATTTAACCAACATAGGTTCACTAAAATTGCATCCAAGGCATGGAGCATCTATAATCTCAGATGTTAGCCCATTTTAAAAATATGAATCACATTGTTTCAGGTGAATTTATATTCAAACCATAAAATTACGTAATTTATTTATTTGAAAAATTAATTTAATATATTTGAAATATTTTAGTACTTTCCATTTTGATATTTTGTAATAAGGACAACATGAACTAGGTCCATGCCCCCTGAAACTCTATATTATGAATTTGTGATATATCAAAAGAGGGAGATAATGAAACAAATTTGTGCCTTTGTAAATTTTTATGTTTGGATATTGTATTGATTATATTTACCTTTTTATAAAATAATGATTATGAAAAAGGGGAGGCATATGCCCCTTGATTGTGTATAACTTTGCTTTGTTACAGATGTTGATTTTTAGTAGTTATTGTATACACATAATATTTTCAAAATTTATCAACTATTTATGTTTTATCTCTTGTAGGAACCTAACAAGTTTCAATCTCTCTTATGACACACCTTAAATGGTGCACCAGGAAAGGGGTGGGTAGACCATTGGTTCTTTATAGGATTGTTATCCCATATACCACCACTTGATATCTACACAACCTTCTCCTATGTACTTCCCTAAGCCTTGTCTCCTCTCTTGCACACTCCTTAAAACATTTAACCACCATATTTAGAACCCACTTAAGCCTAAAACCCTTTTTGATAATTTACATTACACTACTGACCTAGACTAGCTTAAAAACATGTTACAGGTCTAGTTCAGCTTTGGTTGACCTAGACCAAGATCTTACTTGTTTTTATCAATTAAAAATATAGATTCAATTGGGCTGATCCTATTAGATAAACTTTTATAAAAGTTTAAGGTTAGATTCAAATATATATACATATTCATTTCCATCATTTAAGATAAGATAAGATAATAATAATAATAATAATAAGAAGAAGAAGAAGAATAATATATTATGGATCTATTTATCCACCATTCTTCTTGAAGAACATAGCTTAGGGTTTCAATACTTTTTTTGGAGATATGGATCTTGTCTTTTGGAGAAGTCTTTTAGATGCATAAAGAAGTTGTGTAGCCTAAATTTTAATTATCCTTATTATCCTTACATATCACAAAAACATCTTGAAAATCACCTTGGACAAGGGAGATATTGAGGCTTGACAGGTTTGTCTTCAAAGGTAAGTATTCTTAACTTTGTTCTTCCTTTGTAAGAGTAGATAAATTTACATTTGTATTTCTCTATCATGAATTAGGGTTTTAGATATACATAAATTAATTAGGATTATACTATACATATTTAATTTTTATGTTTATTACCCCCATATTTTTCCATAAGCTTTGATGAACACTAGGTTAGATTTTTATTTCCTTTACATATACTTTGTGAATATGAAAACATAGGACCTAGATAAGGTTATTACATAGTGTTTCCTAATTAGAGGCTTTAGAACCCACTCTAGTGATGTTATTGTGGTAAGAGATCCATTGGTTAGGTATAGTAGATACATCTTGGCCATGACCTTGAATATCTAATGTATGAACAATTGAAAGTGTAAGTATGATTTATCTTCTCTTATCTAGGATTGATTAATAGATCAATTGCAATTATCTTTGTATAAATTCTAGTGAACTTATGTGAATTTAACGATTATAGGTTTTATTTCATGCTTTAATTTTATCATTATATTAAATATTTATATTTTTTTAATATTGTTTCAAACCTATCAGTATAGTTCTAATAGTCTATGCACATGTTTAACACTGAGTCACTCCAAAATGACTATATTCTATTTGTGAAAGTCTTCTCCAAATATAGGTGACCAAATCAATCAGATCAACATAGTCTTTTCCTTCAATAAAATATTTGCATACATATTCAAATAAACTAGCTATATTCATAATTATCCTCCTTTAGCATACAAGTCTACAAACATAGTCAAGTTAGTTAACTCTATTCGTAACTACATTTTTAGTTCACAAGTTTTCTAAACTCCATCAATCCAGTCAACTCTATTAGTAGAATTTTTGAATAATCACTTATGCATAATAGTATAAAACTTTGTAATCTAAACATATTAAAACCCACCAAAGTTCATTGTTACATTGTCTATCATTTTAGTTTTTATTTTTTAGTACTATTTTTCACAAGTTTGTAGTCTATAAAAATGTAACCATACAACTAATTGGGTCAACTAGCTTGACATAGTTTTGTAGCCTATTTTCTATCCATAAGACATAGTTGACTTGTTTAATTATGTTCTTCTATATATTATTTATTTATAATAGTAGTGAACTAATCAATTTTATTTTGCACTATTTGTTAGGGTGTGGAGCTAAAAGCTTCAACTATGCAGACGAAGAGGAGGTTGCTAAAGTTCCAGAAGTACCAGCATCAATAATATGATCAACATCAGTCAAGATGAATGTAGAAGGCAACCAGCATTAGTAGGGAGTCAGCCGATGTTGGTCAGCACCAGGCAAATAGGGACCAACGTTGGTTGCCTGTGTGTTGAATTGTTCGTTGCACGAACAGTTAGTTAGTTGAACTAAGTGTTTGAATGTAAAGGTTATTTCGAGTCTTGAGCTGCATGGATAATTATAGTAAACTAAGAGTCTAAGTTATTTTTTAAGTCTAGGATCTATTTATAGACCCATTGGCATGTATTTTAATTATGAGCTGAAAAGGAAGGCAAGGAAGATCCTTCCATTGTAAGATCATTGAGTTACAGGTTGTTGCAAGCTCATAAGAGATCTACATGTGTAAGTATGGTCTATTGAATTATAGTTTGCAGGTTCATGGGAGATCTACTTGAAGTACTTTAGAGTGCTTGGTACTGGCAGGGTTATTACTGACTGGTTGGAGAGGTGAACACCAATTTTGTGTGTGAGTTGTGTGTTGGGACCGTTTTTGGTAGGAGAGTGAAATTTTGATGAAGAATTACTGTACACTTGAGGTGTGGGAAGCCTCTGTAAGGTGGAAGAGTGTGGTGTCTCTTTATTGCATTCTTTTTTGTATGAGTATTAATACAAGATTGTATATTATCTCTCATATTTTGTGCTATTTATGAATTCTAGTTAATTGTACTTTTGGTTAATTATGCATATTTAATTGCTTATATTTGGTAATCATATTATGCTCTTTCTAAGGATCAAGATCCTAACAAGTGGGATTAGAACAAGGTGTGTTGTTCTTGGATTCCCTGACAACTAGTATCAGAGCTTTTGGTTAGGATACTAACAGGTTGGATTAGATTTGGTTAGTGTGTGTTGATTATAGGTTACTCACAAGGGTTTCTATTTGAGTGGGAATAAAGCAATGGCAGAAGATAGTAGACTATGAATGGAGAAGTTTAATGGCAAGAACTATCAATTATGGAGGATGTAGATTTAAGATTATCTATATCAGAAAGATTTGTACTTACCATTGGGTGGGGTTGATTACAAGCCCCGGGATATGAAGGATGAAGAATGGGAGGTTCTTGATATAAAGGCTCTAAGATCTATAAGGTTGAGTCTTGCATCGTCTGTGATTTCCAACTTATCACACACTAAGAAAATGGTAGAGTTGATGTAATCATTGGCAAACTTATATGAAAAACCCTCAGCTTCGAATAAGGTATTTCTTATGAAGCAATTATTTAATTTGCAAATGTTGGAAGGTGGATCTGTTCATAGTCATCTTAGTGATTTCCATGGTTTATTAAACTAGTTAAATTCAGTCAATATTGTTTTTGATGACAAAATTAAGGCTCTCTTAATCTTATGCTCATTACCTGAAAGTTGGGAGAGTTTGGTAATGGCAGTTAGTAATACTGCGTCTACTTCAAAAATCTTAAAAGTGGATGATATTGTGAGTGTAATCTTGAATGAAGAGATATGCAGGAAAAGCACAGGTGAATCATCAGGGAATGCTTTGAGTGTGGAAAGCAGGGGAAGGCAAAGAGAGAAGATAGAGTGTGGAAGATCAAGGTTAAAGATAGGTAGGAGATCCAAGTCCAAGTATGGCAGAATAACCTACTAGAAATGTGGAAAGCAAGGGCACTTAAAGAGAGATTACAGGTCGGGTGAAGATCAGCATGAAGGACATGAAGAAGAAGCAGATGTTGTGGATTTTGTTGCACAAGATGCTCTGGTTTGTTCTTTGGATAAAGTAGAATCTTGGGTTTTATATTCTAGTGCCTCTTTTCATGCATCCCCAAATAGGGAATTTTTTCATGAGTATGTCCAGGGAGACTTTGGAGAAATTTGTTTAGGGGATGGTAAGCCTTGTCAGATGGTTGGCAAAGGGAAAGTGAAGCTGAAATTGCAGACATGTAACACATGGGTGTTGAAGGAGGTCATGCATGTCCCAGTTCTAGAGTGAAATTTGATTTTTTTAAGAAGTTTGGGTGATGAGGGTTGCACAATAACTCTCACAGCGGACTCTTGGAAGGTTACCAAGGGTGCACTTGTTGTAGCAAGAGGTAAGAAAGTAGGTATGCTTTATCTATCTACTTGTATTACTGATTCTCTTTCTAGGTTATCTACTTCAACCATAGATTCAAAGATGTGGCTTAATAGGCTTGGTCACATGAATAAGAAGGAGATGCATGTTCTTGAGTCAAAGGGTATGCTTTCAGATTTGAAGAGCATGAATCAAGATTTCTGTATGCAGAAGAAGGTGACATTTCTCGAGAGATCTGATGTTAGTGACAAGAATAGGATAGCCTTGGTTTTTAAGGAGAAGGTGACAGACAGAGTTTAGCACAAGGAGCAGAAGAGTTCTGAGCAAAGCAAGGTTGATTTGGACAAGGGTTTGATCCAAAAGGAGCTTGTGGGTAGAAGTCAGTTCTCACAAGCAAAACACAGAGACTGACATCCATTAGAAAACTAGCGTCGGCATCCAGACAGGGACCGATGTTGGCTATGTGTAGCCTGACGTCAGTGACTTAGGGATAGATAAACACTAGCATCAGTAAGGTGGAACTGATGTCGGTAATGAGGCAGTTGCAAGAAACTAACATCGATTGGGTGTAGACTGAGATGTCACCAGCATCAGTCACTGAGATAGATTTTGGGTGGACATCAAGCTATCGAGGAGTCTCAAGTGCCCATATGGAGGACTTAAAGGGTATGTAAGCCTCAAATTCATCATTTCCCTTCTTTACACTACTTGTTGCTCACTTATGGTAAAGAACCAAGAAGTTATTAAAGAAGCAGAGTAGGTAGATCCAAGAAACAGTGGGAGTTTGGCATGGATGAAGGATGTGATTCTTTGGAGAAGAACCAAATGGGAGTTTTGGGTGGAGTTGCCAGCTGGAAGAAAGCACTGAGAGACGAATGGATGTTCAAGATGAAGAAGAGTGAAAATGGACATGTGAGACAAAAGGGCAGGGTATATGGTCTTGAATAAGCTACAAGACAATGGAGGTTTGATCATTGTGTTTCTCTTTACAAGGTTGGATAATATTAGCTACATTATCTTATTATTGTATGATGTGCTTGTTGCAAGGTTACATATACAGGGAGTTGCTGAACTAAAGGTAAAGCTAGTTCAGAGGTATGTCATGAGGAATTTGGGAGCAGCAAGATTCTTTGGCATGAGTGTGTTCTAGGGACATGGAAGGTCACATGATGACTTTGTTTTAGGATGATTGTGTGAGATTGGTTAGCATGCCAATGGTTGGACAGTTCACAGAACAGTGTCTTGATTCACATAATGAGGTTAAGTGCATGGTATGTACTAGACCTGAGTTTTCCCAAGTAGTGGGAGTTGTCACAAGTTTAGAGCCAATCCAAAAAAGAAGCATTAGAGGGAAGTTTAATGGATTCTTAGAGGGACCAATAGTAGGTGCACATGTTATGTAGGGTCAAGTTATTTTCTACATGAGTTTGTAGATGTGGATGTGGCAGGTGATTTGGATGATAGGTGTTGCACCATAGGATTTGTGGTGGTTGGTATTCAAGAGTGATCTTGAAGAGGGATACAAAGCTAAGGGAACAAACTAGATGATGGACAGGTATAGGTACAGTTGCAATTATTTATCTCCAAGTGGGAGATTATTAGGGTGTGGAGCTAAAAGCTTCAACTATGCAGATGAAGAGGAGGTTGTTGAAGTTCCATAAGTACCGACATTAGCAGTATGACTGACGTTGGTCAAGATGAATGTAGAAGGAAATTGGCATCAGTAGGGAGTTGGCCATCATCGGTCAGCACTAGGCAAATAGGGACTGATGTCAGTCGCCTGTGTGTTCCAGAACTATTCATTGCATAAATAGTTATTTAGTTGAACTAAGTGTTTGCATGTAAAGGCTATTTCGAGTCTTGAGTTGTGTGGATAATTATAGTAAAATAAGATTCTAAGTTATTGTTTAAGTTTGGGATCTATTTATAGACCCACTGGCATGTATTGTAATTATGAGCTGAAAAGGAAGGCAAGGAAGATCCTTCCATTGTAAGATCATTGAGTTACAGGTTGTTGCAAGCTCATAGGAGATCTACATGTGTAAGTATGGTCTGTTGAATTGCAGGTTCCAGGTTCATGGCAGTTCTACTTAAAGTACTTTAGAGTGCTTGGTACTGGTAGGGTTATTACTGACTGATTGGAGAGGTGAACACCAATTATGTGTGTGAGTTGTGTGTTGGGACCATTTTTGGTAGGAGAGTGAACTTTTGAAGAATAATTACTGTACACTTGAGGTGTGGGAAGCCTCTGTAAGGTGGAAGAGTGTGGCGTATCTTTATTGTATTCTTTTTTGTCTGAGTATTAATACAAGATTATATATTATCTCTCATATTATGTGTTATTTGTGAATTCTAGTTACTTGTACTTCTGGTTAATTCTGCATATTTAATTGCTTGTATTTGGTAATCATATTGTGCTCTTTCTGAGGAGCAAGATCCTAACAAGTGGGATCAGAACAAGGTGTGTTTTTCTTGGATTCCCTAACACTATTTGCATACAATATCACATGAATTGATTATGTACTCTTCACAATCAAGGAATTAACCTCTTTTTGCTAGTAATTAATTTACCTTTACTTTTAATTGATTACATGGTTAGAGTAAAAAATATAGATTAATTAGGTGGTTTTTCAAATTACCAATTTATTTTAAGTTTATTTATCTTTTACACATACTTCCAAATCAATTTACACATAAAAAACATTAAACATTTATCTTCTCAAGGCCTACCTACTTGGATTTCATCATGAAGGGGAAAGTCAACTTAGTTTTTTGGCCAGGCATAAACATGTGGTTGATGTTATATATTGGAAAAGAACCTGACACCCTTATAACTATGGGATTATGAAGTGAGGGGGTAGGCCCCAATATCATCACTAATACAGATTCATTTTAGCGTAAACTACCTGAAACCATCCTTAAATTACTTTTTATTTCCTTATTACATCTAAATTATCATCACATTATATGAAAACTTAATTATAAATGAATAACACTTAGGAATGACTGATTGGTTATCATTTATTTTCAATTTGTTCCTTGATTTTTTATCATTATATTTTGTATTAAAAAACTTGCATTATCCAATGCTAGTGTAAGGTTTGTGTTATGTGTTCCAAATGGATCGATCACATTGATTCAAGTATTTGTAAGTTTAATTTAATTTTCATATAAATTATTTTTAAAAAACTTTGCCTATCTTCAAAACACTATCATCCCTATTGACATAGTCTCTTACAGATTGTTTATAATATTTTCTTATAATACATAGTTGACCTATCTAACTATGTCTATTTATCTTCATGTTTAGTCCCATGTTTAATTAGTACATAGTCAACCTATCTAGTTGTGTCTTCTTTTTTATTTAATTTTTTCCTCTTTATAATTACCTAAATGAATATGTCTCCTTTTATTCTATTTTTTCCCCTATTTTATATAACACAGTCGACTAGTTTGATTATGTATCCTGTTCCCTAATTTTTATTTTCATTAACTCTTTAGCCTCCTTTTCTCATCATGGAGTTATTATTTGAGGATAATAAGGATTTTAATATATTTAACATGATGATTTTTACCAATAATAATAGGTTTCCCAAGGAATAGCTTGTAGATTCCACTTTAGATGAAAGAAATGTTCACATTGACACTCGCACTGCCATTTATGTGACTCCTCATTCATCCTCAGTTTGTATATTTTATTCTCCTTAGAATATGAGTGTGAATTATTTTACACACTTTGAATTATCTTCCTCATTAATTAATCTACTCAACATAGAGGAAAGGACCCTTCAACCATATATAATCTAGTAATAGATTCTCAAGTATAAGATCCTCTTTCCCCCTCCCCTACCTTCTCTCATGAATTTTGGGGAGACACTTTCTTTGCTTATCAACCCTTACCTTATATTTTTACTCCTTCTCACACCATGAATTCTTATTTTATGACATATTCAACTGCCATACCAAATATCTCCACTCACATGGTAGGTTCAACCTCTAGTGGGCCTTTTCCAAAGAATTTCCTCCTCCTTAATCATGAAACTAGTGCATCTTTTTATACCAATGCTAATAATACTATTAGTGATTATTTTTATTCAAATTATAACTATTCAACTAGTGAATATTTTTCTAAAAGTGCTAATCATACTACTAGTGCTTCTTTTTATACTAATTTTTCTCATGCCATTAGTGCAGTGCATGATACTACTCTTAGTGCAACCCAAGCCACTAATACCAATACCAATGCTTTGCATGTTGTACACACTAGTAAAAATATTGTCTAAGCTAATCAACTTTTATTAAAAATTCTCAATTGAATGAACACTTTTCAAACTAATAATGTAAATCAAATGATGTAGATGTAATTCCATATCATTAACCTTCACAATCAACCTCAATAGGTCTCATGGGGAGCATAAAATCCAAATACCCCCATCCCCATTAGGGATTCCCATGATAACCTTATTCCTCTACCACCCATGATTAATATAATGATCAAAAATATCAAAAATTAAACTCTTATACCTCAAATTGCTAATATCAACATAGGAGATATCACACCTATCATAAGTTACAATAGGTATAGTGATCTCACATTACATTTAAAAACATTTGGTAATATCTATAAATATTAGGTCAAAATTAATACCTTTGCTACTAAAAATATCTAACTAAAACACTCTTAGTAGATGCTTTAAATTGGTACAATCAACTAAAAACACATTCTGTCACTATCTTGGAATATTTGGTTAACTCATTATTGAAAGAGATTCAAACTAGTGATCTCCCTAAGAATACTTTAGCTCACTTCATGAATTTTAATCAACTTGAAACTAAATTGACCTAAGATTTCATCAAATGATTGAAGAAGTCTAATAAATGTGAGGAGAACATGGTAGACAATAATCTCTTTCATCTATTCACTAATGCTCTCTACTCCAATTTATAATATCAAGTTAACACTCTCTCTCAAAAAACTTTATAATATGCCCTCAACCAAACTATGAAACTAGATTTTCTCATGTGCCAATTTGAACCATCTCAACCCATCATGGGAACTTGTATACTCATTAAAAAAAACTATCATGCTACCAATGATTGTGTCACTAATACTTATGACATTATTCACAACATTCAAGCCATCACTCCCAACAACACTATGGACCATGGTTCCCCTATAAACAACACTCTTAATCCTACATTTTATGAAAACAACATTAATGTCCACAAACCATTATCCTTATTTGAGCTTGAAAATAATCTTCTAAAGTCTATACCATGAGATCTTGAACCCACTCATATAATGAAAACATGGTAGGATATGAACAATTTTTGTTAATTTCATACAAGTTGGGGCCATTCTCACAAGACTTGTAGATAATTACATAATCTAGCTATGGAATTCCTTCTTTTTCCAAAAATTGATCATAAATCACTCATTCATAAGCACCAACAAACATATGACATAACTTTTAAAATTCATGAAACATAAAATGAACGTCAAACTTTAAATCAAGTTAATGCTCATCTTACTATAAATAAATATCCTCTTCCTAATCATTAAGATATCAATGACAAGCCTACTCCTTACAAAAATAATATTGAAAGTCTTATAGAACTCACTAATGAATAAAATGTGATAAATATGACTAACATATGAAGGGTAGTTTCTTTTATTGATTATAATAAAACACACACACACACCAAAAACCTCAAACATTTTATATCATTCAATACTTTTCCCCATCTCATCTCATAGAGTTTGGGCAAGAGGACCTTATAACTTTACAATAACCACCTTAAACATCTCAATTGGCTAATACATCTCACAATATCTCTACTATTCCCCTAACATCTACACATATACATAACATTCCCCAAATTTCCAGTAGTATTTATTCAATCCAATCACAAGAAATACCTAAAATCAACTATCCCACCACCTAAAAACAATCAAACTATTTTTACTAAAACTAAACCAACTACATCTTAAAAATAAAAGTTTAAATTCACTTCTAACACTCATTCCCATGATATCTTACAACATTATGCAACTATATCTATCAATCGTCCCATGGGTTATGATGAATGAGACCCCATTACAAAACTTTATCATCTTATATCTCAAATAACTTTCCTAAAACTAATGCAAGCTTCCCTATGTCATCAAAACCATCTGATTTAATTGTTATTTTAAATGAACATCCCTAGTCCTCCCTTATTAGGATGCAAATCTACCTTTTTGGGGTCCAAAGATATTATATTATAATAATAGGAAGAGATGTCCATACATGTTGATTAAACAATCAAAACTTATCTTTCCCTTAAGTTTCTTACCACTTGCATGATTATAGGTGAGATTTTTATTTACATATATGATATTCCCCATATTTATTAGCATCCAAATCAATGATATACAAGTTAAGTATGTTTTTATTGATGAGGGTTTAGTTACTTGCACCACCTCCCTCAATTTTATTAAAACTCTCAGATATTCTAAGTGAAATATCAAGTCCACACATAGCACATGTCAAGGTTACAATCAAAGGTAAATTAATCTTTTAGGTTGCATGTGGCTTCTTATTAACATCCCTCCTATCACCATCCATATGAAATGTATTATATTTAACTTTACCCTCTCTTATAATATCTTGATTAGTAGACCCTAGAATCATCACATGAGGTTTGTCACCTCATTTTCTTGCTAATGCATCATATTCCACCATAATGGTACTATTTATAAGATTCAAGGAGACATAAACCATTCGAATTTTTAACAATTCCAAGAACATGGTTTTTTAAAAATTCCTACCCTTGAACCCTTGCCTAGTATCTCATTTAAGAAATCTAAATGTTTTAATTATCCTATCAATTCTAACTGAAATTAGAATGGTCACCTTGAAGTCATTAGGAATACACCACCCAACCTTCTTGATTTTTATGATAATGAGTAGGATGGAATAAGCCTCAAGATCAAAACTTCTTATCTATCCCTTCATCTCATCACCCAACTTCTACCATCTTTGAAGCCTCACTCTTGTCAGCCTTCTATCGATGATATACTTGTGGTATTAACAAGTTTTGACATTCTATTCATAATATAACTTTTAATGACAAGATCATACTTACATTCATATGCAAATGGAAATGTAACTGATATATAAATCAATCCTAGCTTGGAGAATATAAATCCTACTTACACTTCTAATTAACAACACATTAGATATCTGGGGTCATGAACAAGATGGATCTACTAGACCTAGCCAAGGGATCTCTTACCATATTAAATTCACTAGGGAGGGTTCTAAAGCCTCTAGTCAATCAAAACTATGTAATAAACCTAACTAGGTCCTATGTTTTCATATTCACTAAATGAATAACAAGTAAAGTCTAATCTAATTCTCACAAAAAATTGTGGCATAAAGTGGGTGTTGGTAAACATAAAAGTAAAAATTCATAAGAAAATCCTAATAAAACTATGTATAGGTAAAAACTTAATTCATGGAGAGAGCAATATATTTAAAAGGCATTAATTATGCTACTTATATCTACTAAAGAGAGGAGAAAAATTATAAATACTTACCTTGAAGATAAACCCATCAAGACTCGATATATCCCTTGGTTAAAGATGCTTCAGAATAGGTTGTTGTGTTTTGTAAGGATCACTAAGAAAGGACAAAACATCTAAGACATTTCCATAAGACAAGATTATTCTCCAAGTAGAAACCCTAAGCTAATAATCCTCAATTAGAATGGTAGAATATTAGATTGTAAATAATCACAAATGAATAATTAACTTGATGTCTCTCTAATAATGGAAAAATGAATGTGTTTATATAGCTAAATCTAACCCTATTCCTTTTTTAAAGTTTATCTAGTAGATTCAACCTAATTGACATTGTATTTTTATAGATAAAAACAAATTATGTCCTATTATAGGTCATTTAGGGTCCGACCTAGACGCTAAACAAGTTTTATCAATTAGAGTACAAGTTTGATGGGGCCAAAAGTGTAACATAAACTATCAAAAAGGATTTTAGGATAGAAAATGGATAATAAAGGAGGAAAATGACTAGAGGAGGGTGTAAAAGAGGAGGCCAAGCTTAGGGAAATGTTTTTATAAAAATTTTGGATTGATAAAAAGTGGTAGTATATGGATAATAGTGTTTTGAAGCACCAATGGTCTACCCACCCCTTTCCTAATGCACCCATTAAGGCATGCACTCAAACAGATTAAGACACAATGGGTTACTGCAAGATAGAAAGCATCCGTAATTAATCAAGTTTGAAAATATTGTGTATAAATATTCCCCACTCATATATCATCACATGTCACCCATGTTAAATAGGTTATGGTGCTTCGAGAAAGAACATAGAAAATATAATGTTAAAGCTAAAAAATTGTAGTATTTTAGAGCATAGATAACTAAAATTAAATAAATGATTTAAAAATAAAAGTAATGTATTCATACCTTGACTTACCTTTATCATTGAATTTTTGTCTAATGTGTTTTTAGTTTTGATCATGGAGGGTATAGATACTACTTTTGATAAACCCAAGGATACAAAAATAAATACAAAAATAAACAAATATAGGGAATCCAAGATAACTGATGTTATGTGGACAAGAAATATGTGTAAATTTTGTAAAATGGGGTGACAGGTGTTATGTTAGACTAAATGACCAAGTCAAAACTTAGATTAAATTGGGTAACTAAAAATCTAAGGCTACTAAAGATCAAAACATTCAAATAGGTAAATCTTAAGTAAGAAAGGCAAACTCACCAAGTCAAACCAGGGATACATGTAAAGAATGGTAATAGAAAATAAATGTAAAAAGTAGTAACAATCCTTAATTAAATATGGAAAAGAAATATGGTGAAACAAGTTTAATGAGTGAGAAGTAAAAATCCCTACTCAATCATCAATGGAAACATACATAAAAGTAGAAACCAACTCAGGTGTCTCCAAAAAAAGGAAGTACAAAAAAATGATAAAATAAATAAAAATGATGAGAGGATGTAAATCAATGTTGTAATGAAAATAATTCATGGTCACTCAAACATATTGGTTGGTTCTAAAGATAGATAAAATTAAAATAATGTAGTGCTAGCATGTTTTTAGGATGTGAATAAGATGGAATATAGAAGAAGGGAAAATAGATTTAGAAGCACACTTGATTGTCAAGGGGTAAAATGAAATTTTTGGAGGGGAGAATGAAATTAAAATTTGAGGTCTATGAACTCTTTAGCGAAGTCATTCACTCAAATTAGGTTTGCCAAAATAAGAGGACATTCAATAGTAAGGACTCTGAAGAACTTATCTTTGCCACATAAGTCTTAGGTAAATAAATTAAGTATGTAGATCATCCAATGAATGCTATATTAGTGAAAATTAAAATGGACCTAATTTTCCAAAACATGATCCTCATTCCTAAAGACCCCTTATAGAGTTGTTGGTCTACTATGAAGATTGGGTACTTACGTGAGAAAGTAGGTAGCACCATAGTGTTTGTTATAGTCTCCTATTGTAATATACTAGATTACCACACCCCAATAGACCTTGGATATATTATGAGGATAGCTATGTATTTTGATCTTCAATGGGAGATAAGAGATGTGCTTGTAATCACATTTTTTTTTTGTGATTTTAAATTTAGAAATTGGTATGTTGCCTTTAGTATATCATTGACTTTTATTTAATATGATCTGGATTTTAACTTTAGTTATGGATTTTTCTATTCCTCCTTCATATGGATATGGAAGGCCAAACATGGGTGCTAAATATGAATTTCATTTGAATATTTTGGATTTGGTTTCTAAGAAAGAGAACTTAGAGAGCATGGTGTCTAAGAGTCTCATTAATGTAGGTGATATAAAAGTTTTGTATTGACTTCAAACTTTCTTTATCTAATGTGGAATTCAAGGAAAGTAAATCAAGAGGAATGAAACAAAAAATTGAATTACTTCAAATTGCAAAAAAATGTGAGAAAGGGTGAAAAATGGATATAATGATAGTAAAGTGTGATTCCCTATCATAAGAATGAGGGAAGTGTAATAAAACATTATAACATAGGTTATAATGAAAATTTTATCTACAAAATAATCAAAAACCATAATTGAGAACAAGAATCACAAACTTGGAACCATTGCAAACATTCTAGGCAAGGACCATTGAATTAAGTAAAGATGGTGATTTTATGAGGAAGGATAGGTCCTATCCATGGTATTACACTAAAAATAGTAAAAGAGAGACCCATGAGGGTGCATAAAATATGTAAAAAATAAATTACAAAGATTATATTTGTGAGGAAGGCTAGGTCCTATCTATGGTTTCACACTATAGCTCACAAGAAGGAAAAACCCATGGGATGAAAAAATGATTGGAAATCCAGAAAAAAATGAGAAAAAAATGAAATCATGAAGATTACTAGGTCTTATCCATGGTTTAGTAATGCAACCCATGATGAAGGGGAAACCAAAGGGACCAAGGAAGGAGTAAGGTTTGTAGAAAGAGAGAATTGCTACAGAGGGTGAAACCCATGTAAGTATCCTACAAAAAGTGTTAGAAGGATAACATATATAAAGCATGATAAGAGGTGAAGGATTTATTCAAAATAAATTTATAAGAATTTGACATTGGTGGTCTCCTTAAAAATATGCCCTTCATTAGTTTGAAGGCAATAGGTTCTAAGACCGAGAATGTATTTAACTAAATAAGGGACCCACAATTTTGGGTGTATTTACCTTATTTGTCATGAGTATAGTCTATCTTATGGAAAAGATAACCAATATTAAAATTGAGAACTTCAACTCATATTTTATGTTATTTGGAAATATAGGCCTTGTATTGGTTTTTCTGTTTTAGGGAAAAAGATTGTATTCATTTAGAAAATAAAGAGCATGAAGGTTAGATTCACACAGTTATTCATTGTGTATGATACCATGAAGATAAATACAAAGATAAAGTCAAATTCTAATGGGAGGATTGATTTAGAACCATAGACTAGAAAAAATGGTGTTTCCCCAATAGTAGTACATATGCTAATGTGATAGGCCCAAAGAGTGGGATATAAATAAAGATGTTAATCTATGTGGGTTTCACAGAATGTCTTTTGGATAGTTTTGTTAAAAAAAATTTGGTGGCCTCATATTGTCCATTGCATTGGGGATGATAAGGTGTGGATAATTTGTGATTAATTTTGTATTTAATACATAGTTGTTTAACATCTTTATTTTTAAAGTTCCCACCATTATTTGAAATGATATTATGAGGAACACCAAAGCATCAAATGATTTTATTGAGGATGAATATGGAAATGGTAGTACCAATGACATTGATAAGGTGCATATCCTCAACCCATATGGTAAAATACTCAATGGTTATGATAATAAATACATTCCCATCTTGAGATATAGATAATTTTCCTGAGATATAATCCCCACATGGAGAATGGATATGGAGACAACATAGTTTAAAGTTTGGCTAGAGGTGAATGGATTAAATCATCATGAAGTTGGTAATAAGTACAATTTTTATTGAATTCAATGGCATATTTTTCAAGAGTGTGCTAAAAGTATCCCATACATAATCATTTTTAAGTTATGGCATGTCAACTATAGTGGATATTATAAATTTCCCCATGTACTTGTTCAAGAAGAATAAGAACTTCTTATTCCATTACACAGTGGATTAGGGTAACTTCAACATTGTGATAATAAAGGATTTTATATCTAAATACATACTTTAAATATTGTTTGAAATTTTGATTTTTTGTAGGAATCAATGTTTGGAGGATAGATTTGGTGTTTGAGAGATTGAATAATGACTTTATACCATGAGAGTTATTGAATGGTGATAGATCAATATGAAAAATGAGTGAATCTTGTAATTTAATGGAAGAAGTGGGATAATAAAATTCAAATCCATAAGTACTTGGTGTGGATGAAAAAGAGATACTAAAGAGGCAAGTGAATCAGTAATGGAATTTTGATCTCGAGGGATAGTTTAATGGTGAGATAAGCAAAGTCTTTGGTGAGGGCAATTATTATTTTTATGATAATAAATGAGTGAGACTTTAAATTTTGAATTTATAATCACCATTAACCTAGTTTTAAATGATTTGGGAAACACCTAAAACATGTAAATATGTGATATTTAAATCAAGAGCTACTCTCATACCTAGGATTAAGGCTTCATATTATACCATGTTTTTATTCACATAAAATATAAGGTAAAATTCCAAAGGAATAATTTTACCAAGAGGAATAGTAAGGGTAAAACCTACCCCATATCCTTTAATTCATTTATCACCATCAAAATGAAGGGTCTAAATATCTTCATGTAAATTGATAGTAATTTTAGTATGTTTTTTTATAACTAATTTTGGTTTAGTAGTGTTGGGTAATCTATAGAACTCTTAAAGATTACTTGTTTCAATATCAATAGTTAAATTATGGAAGTAATATTTAATAGATATGGCTTGATTAAAACCTTCAATATAAAGTATATTGTCATCAAGAATAATATCTTGAAGGTGGTTGGTAGCTAGTACAGCAGCTACAACAAGTTGATTGGAAATGATTTCTCTTCTAACAGATTTTTATGTAATAATTTGGATATCAAATTCATTTCTAAGGGAGTACCTTTCTTAAGAAGATAATTAATAGAATATATATGTTAAACCATTTTAGGGATGAACCATCTAATTTCCCAATGTTTACCAAGGTAAGTGAATATATCTTGAATGGAATGGGGATGGGCATATTGATAATAACATGATCTTGGTGGGATAAACATAAATTACATGAAGAGAAACTAAGAATATTAATAGTTATCTAGATGTAACACAAAAAACACACTTGTAAATATTTAGTCAGACTTTGTATTTATTTAGGAGATCAAAAATGATAGCAAGATTAGATATATGAGTCTTATAGATCTTTAAATTGGGAGTGAGATCCTACATAGATTTCAATGATCTTATGGATAAGATCATGAAAAATGTGGGTCATCACTGATTGATAGGTATCTCTAAATTTTTTGAGGCCAAAGGGCATTTTAACATAACAATAGGTGCCCCATTCTATGGTGAAATTTATCTTATGTTGGTCTTTGACGGAAATGTGAATTTGATTATAACCCAAGAAACCTCCATAAGGGACAAAATTTCATATCTAACATTGAAATCGATAATGAGGTAAGCTTTCTTTAGGATAAACAAGATTAAGATTATGGAAATCAATGCAAATGAGAATGACCATGGTGACTTTCTTTTAAATAAGGACAATGTTGGAGACCCATTCTGAATAGTCCACATGCTTGATAAACTTAACATCAAGAAGTTTTATAATTTATTTACGAAATAAATTAAAAAATTCTAGTGTAAATTTATGTTACTTTTATCACATGAGCTTAGCATCAGCATAGGTGATGGTGATGTATACCATGATGCTGGCCATGTCCTCATAGGACCTAGAAAAAATCTCATGATATTTATTGATGAATAAGGTAAAATTATCATGTTTAGTTAGTGTGAGTTCAATAAAGACTATAGTTAGTTGAGGGCATGATGGGGTACCATATTTTATTCAATTAGTTTCCTCAATAAGAATAACATTTCCATCTTGGAAATGATATGGTGTGTTAGGTAAAAAAGGAAATAGGATTTGCTTTAGGATAAATGCTAGAGATGAAGTTATTAAAATGAGGGGATTTCTTGTTGAAATTCCAAAGTTTTTGGTGTTATTGAGGTAGATGAGGTTCTCAAACATGAAACAATTCAATAATGACTCATCACTAGGTAAAGTGGGAAGAGGACCATAATACTTGGCATCTACTTTGAGGTTGAGAATTAGATTACCATGGAAATAATATTTAGAGTGTATATTTTGTACACATGTGACCTTAGAATCTAAATTAATCTCTATAGTAGGTGAAGTAGAGGAAGAAGGTTGATCAAATTTTATTGGGTTATCATTACCATCATTGATAGGGGAAGAATTAGACGCAATGATTGTGTTTATAGTTGATATATAATATGAAATAATTTCCAAAGGTTTAGAAGGTGAGATTTTTTTGACTACCCAAAGAGTATCAAGGAGTGGAGAATTAGTAAGAGGCACTTGACCTTTAGGTGCTAACTCTAATTTAGTGGAAATGGTATGAACATTATGATTGAAATCATGTATGATCTAATTTCTTTTGATAATGTTGAACATCCAAGATTCATGATTGAGCTTGGGCCATAATGTAATTGTTATCATAGGTTATTAAAATTATACATGCTTGAGATTCACGAGGAAATTTAGAAGGGGAAATACCTATACAATTGAATTTACATGGAGACATGATTAAAGGATCTTGAAATAATTTTGCCACTCCATAATAATTTGATGTAAAGGCATATTATATGTAAGAGGCTTCCTAATCTTTGCATGGAGGTGGAAATAAATGATCTCATTAATGAGAGGGATGGTGAGATCATTAGGTAACAAATAAGGAATAAGATACTCTAATATATAAGGAGGTAGAATAGTATTGTTATAAGTATGTTTCAAGTCATTAGGTACATCATCATCAGAATCAATAAGATTAACATTTAAATTCAGATTTATGTTGATAAATTTAGGTAAGGGATCATTATTGATTGTTTTAATGGTATGAATATGATATTAATATTTAGGATTTGTAATTTGAATACTCTAAGGGTTGGGATTAGATTAATGTTTATACTTTTTACCATTATGAAGGAACTTGATACATTAGCTACTGAAAGAGGAGATAACCCTCATTATATGAGTCCATGGTCATCTTAGGAGTATGTTGTGAGATAGGGGTAAATTCAAGACCATAAGATTTGTTTGATAAGTCATAGGTCTAATTATAAGAGGGATCCAAATATAACTAGGTGGATTTTAATTACTTTTATCAAATCCATGACATCTTAGGTGGGTTTGCTTGAGATGATATTTATTATATCCAATTTGTTGGATGACCCAAAAATATGTCACATTAATACCAAACTCTTTGTATACTTATACTTTATGAATGATGGTAGTATTGATGGTTATTTTAATGAATAAAGGTGTATCATCAGCATGAAATAGGATCTCATCATTAATCATGTCTTCTTCAATAAATTATATGGAAGGTTTTGAAAAAGAATAAATAGATTCAATGGTATGCATTGTGGTTAGTTGAGGTTCATGAGAGGTTGCTTCTTATTATACAAAATATGGGTCTTCAATGTCTTTAAATTGTTACATGAGGAACTTGCAATGGTAAGGGGAGGTATGGACTAACTACATAAGTGGAATCTAGCAAGACATGGAGTAGAGCTCCTCTCTAACATTCCAACGAGTTTTGGAAGAAGAACCAATAAGAAGTTTAGAAGGTAAGGTATATTTTGGAGGAATAGAAGTGGTTATAAGTTTATAAGAAGGAGGTCATTCCTCATTAGTTTCTAAAGCTAGGTGAGTGGTTGTAGCATATGTGAGGATTAGGTCTTCCCAAGATGGTTTCTTAATTTTAGTGATAGGATATTTGAGAGCCAATTTTGGTGATAATTGACCATAGATATGTTGATATATTGGGAATTACTGTGATATTTATCATATTCAACATCAATGGCACAAACGTCCTTGTTATTTTGTTGAGCGCTAGATGTGTAATAATATTTTTGGTTATGAGAAGAAGAAGATTTGGGAATTTGTAATTTTTGATAAGTAGTGTTGTACTCTTGATGATGGAGTTAAGTCATGGATTCATGATTGAAAGAATAACCAAGCGTATATGAGACAAACAGTTTGGTAAGTACCCTACATGTTTCATAAGAGTGACCAATGTCAGTGTGGAACCAATAAAATTGATTAGGGTCATACGATTTAGGAGGATTATTGGGATAAGTAAATGGTTTAGAGTGTTGAAAGTTTTCATTGATGGAATGTGTTTGTGAACTATCATTAATGTCAAGTAGGATCAGTTAGTGAGATTTATATTTTATGTCATATACTTGAGGTCATTGATGTCAAAAGAATTGTGAGGTCCTATGTGTTCAAGAAGGCTAGCTTAGTCTTGGGTAGTGGCCTATATGGTCTAAAGAGACTTGGTTAAAGTATAATGATGGGATATGTTTTGGATTATGTTTTAGATGCCTAGAATTGATTAGTGAGCTATATAAGGTGTCTTGAAGATCTCAAAGTGCCATGGTACCAAGTAAGGTTGTGAGATGGAATAGTTCTTAAGGATGGGTATGAATTGTAGAGGAATGATGGTGGTGATATAGATGTTTATTAGATTTAAGGTGTGAAATAGAATGTTATATCATGTGAGAAATGTGTTGAGTCAATCACATGATTTTTAGAGTCATCCAAAGAGGTATGCCCTTCTTTAGTGGTCTTGTCATGGACCCAGTCTTAAGACCTTAGATGGTAGAGTGAGGTGTCATTATCAAATTTGGAGGCTTGTGAGTTCATGTGAGCATGGTTTGAGGTATGAAAGTTTTTTTTAAGATTTATCATGAAGTTTCATATCTTTATTTGAAGAATAAAGCATGTAAAATGTATCTTTAGGTCTCTCGTGTGCTAGAATGAAGAGTTGTAGACATGAGAAGGAAATTTTGTTGCTTGATGGCATGTGTGACTATTGTATGGGAATATTTTATCCTATGGAGTGATATAAAATGGTCTTAAAAATATTTTATAATAAATATAAGTTAGTTTTAGGGGAGGAGTTCTATGAATAAATGTTAAGAATGAAAACTGGTCTTAAACCCTTATAAAACCCTTTTAATGACCCAATGGTGAAGATTTTGTTTTTTGAGTGCCTAAAATGGATTGTTAAGGATATTTTTATGATTTTATAATTTATAATACTGTTCTAGGTACCTCTATGTGGTATTTAGTGTTTAATAGAGTGAGTGGAAGCTACATTAAATCCCTTATTTCTCATAACTTGATATAATAGGTAGGTTTGACTGAGTCAAAGTTACAAAATTAATGGAGGTTGAAGCTTGTGAAATATTTTTTTTCCCATGTATTTTTATAAGTATGTATAGATATTAAGGTATTCAAATTTTATGTTTCAATATGGTCTTTTGCTAGCAGGCCTAGTGAAGTAGTTTAGTGAAAATCCAAGTGAAGATGAGTTGATTGTTCCTCTCAGATTATCATGGATTAATGCTTATATGTGCATGGAGGAGTGGTTTGGGAATTTTATAAAATTTAAATATGTTATATAAATATTTTTTATTAGTATTGATGGTGAAATTTATTAAGCCAAATGGACCTAAGTGAGTTAAGATTGTGTGTAGTAAGGTTTTGTGATAGGTCTGTAAGTTGAATTATTGAAATAAAACCATGATGTTTTTGTATATTAAAGTGATATATAGGTATCATATGATCACACGCATGTATAAATAGTTCATAAATGTGTCTAAATAGTTGTTGGAATGAATGTTCACCTTGACTAGTTCTCAAGGCCGAATGGTAGCTATGGGTATGCATGATGAAGTAAAAAGTTTGAAACTCTATGATAGGATTCAATGTATTCAATGAAAATTATATTTTTTTGAGATTTATATGACCTATAAATTATTTATATAATTTTTAGCGTCACTTCAACAATTTTAAATATGGAATCCAAAATGTCTTATCTGGATGTGTAAGGATTATGAGAGAGAAGGTCAATAGATTGGTTTGTAAGACCTATAGTTGACACTAGAAATTATGACCTATATATTTTAGTATTATATATAGGTCACAAAGGAACTATGATTTTTAATTATATTTCTTATAAGTGTCCTTACTAGAGTTGTAAACAACATTATACATGACTATGTATTAGAGCATTTATGCAGTTCTGAGTAGTCATCTAGAAGAGATGAGTTTGGGGTGATTTGGATAGATTTTAAGGGTATAATGAACATGAATTTATTATATATATCTCATAACTTCATTTTAATATAATTTTATTGATGATAAATGCTTATGAATATTTGAAAATTCAAAGGCTCTTGATTGGGTTTTTGAAGCCTATGTGTGGTTTTAAGTGAGCATATGAAGATGATTAGTTTAAATTGTTTTTATGTATATTGTGAAGTATTATGGACATTATGATGAATATTAGGTCATATAATTTATATAAATGTGATTAAATTATATATTTGTTTGATCAAAGTTGAGTTTTTGCTTCATATTCTCAAGATAGAATTTCTGGTAGTGAGAAGGGTTATTTGTGAGTAAGCCTAATGGCATGGTTAAAGGAGTCAAATAAGTTAAATTTTGTTGGGGGACCAAGGTGATATTATTAATGGTATAAATTAATTAATTTTGAAATTTTTCATCCATGTTAGGAGGCTTAAAGTGTTCCAAGGTGGTCAAGGTGAAACATGTGCCTTGAGAAGGCCTAATTGCATTAAGTCTCTATTAGGCCTAATGATGGTATCGGTCCTTATGAGTAATGATTGACATATGTATTGGGTGTTTCACTTGTGAAACGTGTGTATTGATATATTAAAATGGTGATCCAAGTATCGATATATGTTTATACAACCAAGGTGGGTGATAGCAAACTTTAAGTATAAAAATAAGGCATAAAAGGCCTATTTATGAGAGTTTTGGTATGAGAGTGAAAGAAAATAAAAGAACACCTTCATGAGAAGAAAGTGGTCATGTAAAATTTAATAAGATAGTAAATTATCAGTCATGAACATCTATCATAAGTTCTAAGTATGATGAGTAAGGTCATATGACCTAATTAAACCATATGAGGGTTGTTTGAGTGAAGAAGAAGGATAGATTTACTTGTTTGAAGAGGTAGTTTGAGAGTGTTGAAGTAGTGATCTTATGTTGATTGAGATATAATCAGAGTTGAAACATAAATTTGTTCCCAATTTATGAAAGTGGATAGAGTAGATAGTGATCTTAATAAAAGGTCACCATCTATTGATTGAGCAACAAGTTGTTGTGAAGCTGATCAAGTTTATCTTGGTTGAATTGGTGCTTAGTCAAGATGAAGTGGGAGTTGCCTTACAGGTTATTTATTGTAGAATTTTCCTTGAATTAGATGAGTTGGTGATAAGTCACTTATGGAATTGGTGCCTCCTTATAAGGTAGATCTTGCTAAAGGCCTAGTTGAGTTGGTCCTTAACTAGTGAGGTGTTGGTGCTCCTTGTGGGGTTGGTGCCTCACTAAATCTTAATTCATGGTTTTATAGGAATATAGTAAAAGATATTTTTTAGTGGGTTTTATCCCCCATTATTTTTTACCACATATATTTTGTGTTCATGTATTGATATCTTTCTTCATGTTTATGTGATTGCTTCTTTATGCATTATTTGATCTCTATATTGGTTAGAAATTTTAATCATTTTAAGTGGAACGAAATGATTCTTTTAGGTCACTAATTCACCCCACCTCTTAGTGGTTTTTTTTTCCTACAATTGGTATTAGAATAGGTCCTTTGGATAAGGCTTGACATCTTAAATGTGATCCTAGAAGTACAAGATGGCTAAGTTTATGAAGGTGAGTTGCAAGACCAGTTTGTTTATCACCTTGTGGAAGAAGAAATATTGGTAGATGATTGTTGAGTCTTGGTAGATGTTTCATGAAAAGAAGTTGTTTTCATTAGTCTTAGTACAAAAAGAGATAATTTGAAAAAAATAAAAATAAAATCTAGTTGTTTGCATGACCTAGGTCATGGTTGAGGTTTTCATAGAGAATTACATGATGAGATTATGGGTGTATAGGTTAAAGTAGTTAATATGTTTGAAAGTATTCCTAAGGTAATTAGAATATTTCCAAGGTGTTATATAAGTTTTATCATAGTATGGGTGATGGTTCAAGAGATTAGATAGATTTGTCAAATTCAAGTGAACCAAGGTGTATATGGTGATAGGGGGAGCATGTGTGAGATGCTTCAAATATTTAAGAAGCTTATTTTTGTTGTCACTAGGTGAAAAGAGTGTTTTTTGGTCTTTGAGGTGATAGAGGATGTTATGAGGGTTGCTTAGATGCATGTATGAGGTTCTAGTGTTTCTTATGATCCTTTAGAGAGATAAAAAGTGTCATTATAGCGTAAGAGAAACTAGAACATCATTGAATGTCTTGAAGGTATGAATTGACCAATTTGTTTGTGAATTTACTATATGTACCTAGAAATTCAACTCTAGTTAAAGGGTTTCATGAAGGTGTTTCCTATAGTTCCAAGATCCTTATGTACATGTTTGGTATCTTGATGTATTCTCTATCTTAAGTAATGAGATTTCAAATTTGGCCATGTGCATAGTAACATACCATAGGACGTGAGATTTATGATTGAAGAAATAGTAGTTGAGAATTTAAAAATATAACCATTTGGGTTTGAATTCAAATGATTTTGCAGGAGTTTTTGCGACCTAAGAGAATTATTTTGCCTATAGAAGCCATGGAAGAGGTCAAAACATATTGGTGTAAAAAAGAAAAGATGAAGTATACTTGCTATAGATTATCCTCAAAGTTATTTAGAGACTTGGATATTTGTATAGGTGCATTTATAGTGTATCAAAGTTAAATAATATTTATTATGTTTTTGTTTAGAGAACCTAGGATGACTAAAGTGGACTCATAACCTCTATATTGGTCTTGAATTGGTGTTATTAGTGTTGGATGATGTTTTTATCTCATTTTGTTCTTGCTCCATGCATTGAGGAAGTTTTGAAAGTGTGCCTTTGTGTAACAAAATATAAATGAAAGAATATTGTGCTTAATGTCTATGTTTTTGGTAGATATAGAGTAGCTTTGTGAGTGGTGTGGATATTTTGGTCACTTTGGATGGATATCAAGGTGCTTGGATGTATTATTTAGGTCATAAAGCTCTTATTAGTGATTTTAAATGGTTAGATTGATCCCAGTTGTGAAGAACTAGCTCAAAGACATGATGAATAGGGGTATGAGGGTTTCAAGGCTTCTTATGTCTATAAAACCTAATATGAATGTTCATAATGAAAATGTATCTTATTTCACATATAAGAGATCAATGGAGTTTTAGATGGATTTGTTGCAATGTTTCTTATATAAATTATCATATTGATTTTTTGAGTGTAAGATGATGTCTAAGTAGGAAAGATAGAACAAGTGGTGTGAGAGTTGAAGATTGATCTATACGACTAATGCCTTTGAAGGTAGAAAGTGTTGATCATGTGATTTATGGTCTATATTTGGTTCTAAGAGTGATATTTCAAGTTGATTGTGACTTAAAGGTGAGAAAAAAAGGTTATAAAGGTGACCATTCCTATAGCAAGAATATTGAATTGGTGTTTCTCTAAAGGTTATGTAATGAGTTGAAATGTTTTTTTGATGTCAAGATGACCTCATAAGGTGATAAATGGATTTGTTGTCTTATTGTGAATGACATGAAGATGTTTAGAGGCCTAAGGATAATAAGAGTTACATGTTATTACTAATAAGACCTATTTTGACCATGTCTTTCCATGAAGATGCTATGAAGTGATCTAAGCCATGATGGATTGAGAAGCTTGAAGAAAAGTATGTATGGATAAAGGGGGAGCTTGTTGATATTGTTAGTGTTTAGGCCTAAGAATTAATGAACTATGTGAGATTATATATCACCATTTATAATTAATTTAAAAGGGGGATAAAGGTCTTGATGGTCAACGTATGGGAGAAAAGTTCTTGATGAAACTATTTAGTTTTATAAATAAGTAGCTTGGTGAGAGTAGTGTAGTTTGAGAAGGATAAGATTATTTTCGGTTTACCATAAATGTGGTTTGACATAAATGAAAAAGGGGGAGATTGTTGGAAGTTATCATTGATGTCAAAAAGGATAATTAAGGTGAGATTTGTCTTTGATGTCATATTCCTAAAGTCATTGATGTCAAAGGAAGTGTGAGGTCTTATGTGTTCAAGAAGGATAGTTCAATCTTGGGTAATGACCTATATGGTATAAGGAGACATAGTAAAAGGATAATGATGGGATATTTTTTATATTCTATCTTAGATTTCTATGAGCGAGAAGTGAGCTACATAAGGTGTCTTGAAGATCTAAAAGTGGTATGGTGCCTAGTAGGGCTCTAAGATGGACTAGTTCTTAAACATGGCTATGGATTATAGAGGATTTATGGTGGTGATATGGATTTTTATGATATTTAATGTGTGAAATTCAGTTTTAGATCATGTGATAAAGGTGTTGAGTTAGTCACATGACTCTTAAATTGAGCCAAAGAGGTATGCTCTTCTTTAGTGGTCTTGGACCTAGTCTTAAGACCTTATATGGTAGAATTAGGTGTCATGATTAGGTTTGGAGGATTTTGAGATCATGTGATAATGTTTATAGGTATGATACGTTATTTAAATATTTATCATGAAGTTTCATATCTTGATTTGAAGAAGAAATCATAGAAAATGGATCTTTAGGTCTCTGATGTGCTCGAATGAAGAGTTTTAGACTTGAGAAGGAAATTTTGATGTTTGTTAGCACATGCAAATATTTCAAGGGAATATGAAATATTAGGGAGATATATAAAATGGTCCTAATTTTTTCAAAGTATTAGGAGTTGGTTTCAATGGTAGAGTTTTATTAAAAAATATTAAGAATGGAAACCAGTCTTAAACCTTTCTAAGACCTTATAGTGATCTGATGGTGAATATTTTTTTTAGAGTTACCATAATGGATTGGTAAGGGTATTTTTATTATTTTATAATGTATAGGAATCTTAAAGTTACATCTAAGTGGCATTGAGTATTCAAGATAGTGAGTGGAAGCTATAGGACATCCCTTATTTCTCAAAAAATTGATATAACAAGCAATCTTAACTGAGTCAAAGTTTTAAAATGAATTGATGTTGAATATTTTTAATTATATTTTATGAACATGTAGGTATTTTATTTTTTATATATCTTAAGGTGTGAAAATTTTATGTTGCAATATGTCCAGTCACTAGCAAGCCCAATGAAGTAGTTTAGTGCAAATCTAGGTGAAGATGAGTTAAAGGTTCCTGTCAAATTATCATGGAGTAATTATTATAAGTGCATGGAGGAGTGGTTTTTTAATTTTATGAAACATAAATATTTTTTATATATCTTGGTTATCATTATTTATGGTGAAATTGCTTAATCTAAAATGACCTATCTGAGGGAGTTATGACTATGTGTAGTAAGGTTTTGTAATGGGTCTATAAGTTAAACTATTAAAATAATACCATGATTTTTTTTATCTGAGAGTGATATATAGGTATCATAGTATCAAAAAAATGTATCAATAGTTCTTAAATATGTCTACACATATTTGAGAATGCATGTTCACCATGACTAGTTCTCAAGGCAAATTAACAATTTTGGGTATGCATGATAAAGTGAAGAGTCTGAAGCTCTATGATAGGATTAAATCTATCTAATACACATGATATTTTTTTATATTTATATTACCTATTAATTAATTATATAAGGTTGGTATTCATTTTAATAATTTGAAATATGGAAGCTAAAATGTCTTATATGGTTGTGTAAGCACTATGAGAAAGAAGGCCAATAGATTGGTCTGTAAGACCAATAGTAGACACTATAACTTATGGCCTATCTATTGGAGTATTATGTATAGGTCACATAAGAAATATTAATGTGCAAGATATGTCGTGGAATTTTCCTTATAGGAGTTGAAAATAACATTCTACATGACTATGTATTGGAGTATTTAGGTAGTTCTAAGTAGTCATCTAAAAGAGATGTGTTTGGGGTGATTTGGATAGAGTTGAAGGGTATAATTCACATGAATATTTTATATAGGTATCATATTTTAATTTTAAAATAATTTTATTCATTATAAATTTTTATGAATATGTGAAAATTAAAGGCTCTTGACTAGGTTTCTAAAACCTGTGTATAGTTCTGAGTGAGCATATGAAGATGATCAGTTTGAGGTATAACCTAATATTGTGAAGTATAATGGAAATTATTATTAATTTTAGTTAATTTATTTTATATACATTATATTCAAGGGTATGTTTTTTTAAAAAAAATTAGTGTATGCTTCATATTCTCAAGATAGACTTTCTAGCAATGAGAAGGGCTATATGTGAGTAAGCTTAATGGCATGGTTAAAGGAATCAAATAAGCTAAATGGCATTGGGGACCCAAGGTGAGATTATCAAGGGTAAAAATTAATTTTTTTAAATTTTTTTAATCCATGCGAGGATACTTAAAATGTTCTAAGGTAGTCAAGGTGAAACATGTGCCTTGAGCATTAGGTCTCTATTATGCCTAATGATGGTTTTGTTCCTTATGAGTAATGACTAGCCTATGTAATGATTTTTTAAATTGTGAAATTAATTTATTAATATATTCAAATTGTGATCCAAGTTTGGAGATATTTTTGGCCAACAAAGGTGGGTAATAGCAAAAGTCAAGTATACAAAGAAGGCATAATATGCCTATTTGTGAGAGTTTTGGTGTGAGAGTGAAAGAAAATAAAAGAGAACATTGAGGAGAAAAATTAGGTCATGTATACCTTAATATGGGATTAAATTATCAATCATTAATAGCTATTATAAGTTTTGAGTATAATGAGCAAGGTCATATGACCTAATCAATCCATATGAGGGTCGTTTGAGTGAAGTAGAGGAAGGGTATATTTGCTTGTTTAAAGATTTATTTTGAGAGTGTTGAAGGATAGATATTTTTTTATTGAGATACCATAATATTTTAATTATAAATTTTTTATTGATGTATAACAGTGGATAGAGATGATAGAGATCTAAAGAAGAGTCACCATCTACTGATTGAGCAGTAAGGTGTAGCAAAGGTGATCAAGTTTATCTTGGTTGAGTTGGTGATTATTCATGAGGAAGTGGGAGTTACCTTGTATGTTGGTGATTTTATAAGTTTTCTTGAAGTGGTTGAGTTGTTTTTGAGTCACTTAGGGGGTTGGTGCCTCCTTTCAAGTTAGAACTTGTGAAAGGCCTACTTGAGTTGATTATTGGTGCTCCTGGTAGGGTTAGTGCCTCAATAAATCTTGATTAATGGTTTTATAATAATATATTATGAAAAAATTTCAATGTTTTTTATCCCCCATGAGGGTTTCCCACATATCTCTTATGTTCATGTGTTGATATCTTACTTCATGTTTATGTGATTTCTTCTCTATGCATTGTTTGATCACTATATTGGTTTGAAAGGTTAATCATGTTAAGTGTAAATAAAGGATTATTCTAGATCACTAATTCACCTCCCCTCTTAGTTATTGTGCTTACAACATAAATGGTGATTGATATTGTTTCATTTGATGTATAGTCAATGGTGTGTGAGAAGATGGGGAAGTGTCAGCTTTGGAAATTCTTGGCTTGGTTTGAGGAGTATTTATAGATATTATGTTGGTAGAAGTCTTAAAATATCTCTTAATGAGTTTGGTATTAGGTTAAAACTATTTCATTAATAATTATTGACACTTGGCTTGGTCAAGAGATTTGTTAAGCATTTGAGTGGAAAAAGTATGAACCATATATTACAGAGGAGTTAAGGTAGTTATAAAGAGTTTAAATAGATTATCATCAGTCATGTTATGGTTAATCTTGTGGGATAAATATTTCCATTGTTTGATAAAATCATGAGTTGATTTAGTAAGAGATTATTTAACATTGATAAAATGGTTAAGGCAATTTTTGGGAAGATTGTTGTATTAAAAAATTTTAACTAAAAGATTGACTAAATCCTCTAGTTACCATATGGAATATTGGGGAAGTTGGTTGTACCATTATAATACATCACCAGTGAAGGTTTTAACCAAAATTTCAATTGTGGAGAAATTACTCATTTGGATAAATTCTTTGTAAATATTGTCTAATGCCTTGGGAAAAGATGTAGGATCTTTAGTCCCATCATACTTGATAGTTGGAGACATGTTACCAATATCAATGTAAACAATAAAAGGGGATAATGGTTCATTTTTTATGTGTTTAATAATATTATTTTTCATAATATTTTTGGTAATGACATTTCCTATGGCATCCCTAAGAGGTGGAGGAATAAAGTTTTGGTTATTTTGAGGGAGAAGAATAGGAGGTTGATTAACCATATTGATGAAGTGATGTTGTATTTAAATCATTTGGGAGGTGTTTGATGTTTTAATTATGTTCATTTGTTACACTATCTATGAAATAATTTGGGTTGTATCAATTTGTGGGTTGGTGTTTATAAGAGGACTCCTCAAACTATTATTAGGGGGAGGGTTGTTAGGATATGGATTACTGATGGGGTTGTTAGATAAAATGGTGTTAATTGCTCCCACATTATGATGATATGATATAATATGGGAATGGTATTTATAGGTATAAAAAGGGTGTAATACACATAACTCATTATGAGTCATGATTTAAATCATGTTACAATCTAAATATGAGGGAGGTTAAGAAGTATACTAAGAGTGAGGATTCTCTCAAGAAGTGATGAAAGGAAATAAATAACACCCATATAGTGTCTTAATGGATTAAAGTTATCCAAAAATATTATGATAGGGGATTTAATGATTATTTATTAGATAAACATAATTTAGGAAATAAGAAATAGGATAAGGGATAGAGTCAGCCATATAAAGAACTAAGTCAACTAGATAAAAGACTAGGGTCAGCCAATAAATGACAGGGTTAGTCAATACATACCAAATTAAATAGGTTGATAGAGTACTTATACAATATAGGATAAGAATATTATAGATTCATATAGGTCAACTATGTAATGCTAGGTAGAGGACAAAATAGAGAGAAGATGACATAGTTATGTAGGTTGACTATGTACTATTGGTATGAAGGTGAAATAGTTTGTAGGAGCTTGTATAGACTAAGATGACAGTGTTCTAAAATAATGGAGAAATTTTTAAAGATAATTATAATAAATAATTAAAGTAAACACACAAATAATAGGATCAATGTAATTGATATAATTAGGGCACACAACACAAACCTTGCACCAATGCTAGCCAATGCAAGTTTTGAAATAAAACACATAATGATCAGAGAGTAAGCAATCAAATAAAAAGTAAATGATAAATAAGTATTCACCCTAAGTTCTTTTAAATTATTATAAAGTTATGATTTTAATGTGATAGGAGAGTTGGATTAAATAGGGAACTAGAAAGTAGTATAAAGTTGGTTTCAAGATGTTTGGGTTAAAAGGGACTATATGGCTTGGTATTGGGGCCTACCCCATCATATCACAATCTCAAAATAATAAGGGTTTTGGGTGCTTTGAAAATATATACAGTTAATGATGTATTTATACTTGGTCATAATACCAAGTCAACTTCTCCATTGGTGAAGAAATCTAAATAGGTAGACCTTGGGAAGATAAATGTTTAAATACATTTTGAATGTTAAGTGATTTGGTAGTGTGTGAAAAAGAGTAAAATAGTGTAAATAAAATGGAAATTTAAAAAACCATCTATTTATAATATGTGATTTAATTTAAGCATACAAACATCAAAAAAAATAAATGTAAGTTAATTACTAGCAAATCATTGTTAATTCCTTGACTAAGAATAATACATGGTCAGTTCAGGTAATAATGTATGTAAATTGTACAGAACAAAGTCTAATAGGTCACTTATATTTTTTAAAAGTGTTTTCTTTAATAAAAAATTTGAATAGGTTGACTATTTATCTTATACAAAAGATAGAATATAGAGCTAAGTCAACTAGGTCAACTTAGTTAGCTATAGGGTTATAGTTTTGAAGACTACCAACTTGTGAAAACTAAAACTAAAAGAAATACTAAAATGATAGAGAGGGAAAAGAAAGGAACCTTGGTGGGCTTGAAGATGATTTATATTGTAAATTTTACGATGTAATGCTTTATTCTTTTCTTTCAAATTCTTCAAACTAGGTTGACTAGTTCAATAGAGTTTTATAAAACCATGTATTTTGAAGAAGAATAAGGAACATGGTCAACCTATTCAATAGTATTTGTTGACCTATATGCTATAATAAATAATTAACAAATAGATTCAATGTATTTGATAGCCTATGATAATATGGAATTGAAGAAGAGTAATATGTCAAACTATTCGATCTAGTAACTTGTAGTTGATGAAGACCTACATAGATAGAACATAGTCATTTTGAAGTGACTATGTGGTAAACTTACATTCATAAAGATAAAATTATACCAACTAGTTATATACAGTACTAAAAATATGGAAAAATATAATAAAATGATACAAATGATGGTGTTAAATAAAACTTAAAAGGCTTAGATTCATGTGAGGTTCACCAGAATGTATGAAAAGGGAAATGCAATTGATCTATAAATCAATCCTAGCTTAGAGAAGATAAATCCTATAAAATTTTGATTATTCACACATTATATATTTGGGGTCATGACCAAGATATATCTTCTAAACCTATCCAAGGAATCTTTTACCTCAATAAATTCACTAGGGAGGGTTACAAAGCCTCTAGTTAATAAAACTATGTAATAGCCCTGAATAGGTCCTATGTTTTCATATTTAATAAACTAATAACAAGTAAAGAAAATTATAACCTAGTAATCACTAAAGGTTGTGCCATAAAGTGGGGGTTAGTAAACATAAAATTAAACATGCATAAGATAATACTAATTAATCTATGTATAGGTAAAAAACTAATCCATGGAGAGAATAATATATTCAAAATCCATTACTTATGTCATTTTTATCTGCTAAAGAGAGGAGTAAAGTTAGAGATACTTACCTTCAAGATGAACCCATAAAGACTCATTGTCTCCCATGGACAAAGGTGTTTTCAAATAGGTTGTTGTGGTTTTTAAGTATCACTAAGAAAGGCAGAAGCATCCAAGACTTTTACACAAGAAAAGATTCTTGTCTGAGTAGGAAACCTAAGCTAAGACTCCTTAGTTAGAATGATAGAAGAGAAGAATATAAATAAGTGTAAATGAATAATTTACTCTTATTGTCTCTCTAATAATTGTGAAATTAATGTGTGTATATATTTAAATCTAACCCTAGTCCTTTCTAAAATTCTAGCTGATAGAGTCGACCCAATCGACATTGTATCATTATTGACAAAAATAAATTAGGTCTTGGTCTAGGTCAGCCAAGGTCTGACCTAGACCCTAAATAAATTTTATCAATTAGATTATAAGGTCGATGGGGATGGCTTTGTATCATAAACCTTCAAAAAGGATTTTACGCTAGGTAAAGGATAACAAAGGTGGAAAATTACTATATGAGGGTGAAAGAAATGAGGCTAAGATTAGGGAAATGTTTTTAAGAGATGGTTGGATTGATAACAGGTGGTAGTATAAGGACAACAATCCTAAAAAGTACCAATGGTCTACCCACCCCTTTCTTGGTATACCCCTTAAGGTATGCAATAAGATATATTGAGATGAAATGGGTTCTTAAAAGAAAGAAAGCATCAAAAATTGATAATGTTTGAAAATATTATGTTTATACAATATGTACCATTGACTTGCATATACTCAATAATGATGATGGTTATGCTTCAGATGATCCATTTCTAGGAGGACTTTTCCAAGACATGGATGTTGATATTATTTGATATCATACTTATTTATTTCAATGTTTTTCTTTTTTTATCATATTCCTTATTTAACAGTGCCTAATTATAATATTCTTCCTTCTTTTATCAAGGTAGAGATGGAGCAATCACATGGTATACCTCCAATTTTAGTAGAGCCTCTTATCAACATGTTCTTGGATCATGCCATGATTGATCCTTACTATTTTGATAGATAATAAGATCCTTATATATTTCTTCCCCTAGAGATGTTATCTACTACTCTTAATCCTTCTATGCATCCTGCCTCAACCTCAATTGAGCCTAATTTGGTTCTTACTCTCACTCTAACTTCAGTTGAGATTCATCTTATTTATAATCTATATTTACCTTAAAATGAGTCTATTATACTCTCTACACTATCCCCACCTTCCCATGGTGATGGACTTCTTCCTTTTTTTAAGCTTGATTCTATGCCCATCAAATTGGTTGATCAACCTTATTATGATATTCACAACATCATCGATCATTATATTAGAGACTAATAGTTACATCAAAATTAATCAACTTTTCCTTATATATCTTCCATTATTAATCCTCCAAAGTCTACTAAAAGTGTATCTGTTACTTCTATGGCACATATAATCACTCTTTCACTCACTATATTGACACATTGCATCCCTCCCTTGCTCAGGCCAAAGGCAAGGATACACCTCCTCCTAAGTTTTTACATGAGTATATCCTTAAATATAGGGAGGCACATTATCTCTACAAACAATAGAGTATCATTATCACATTATACATAAATACATTCATGATCACCTTATGATGATTCTTTCACCTATTATTCCTCTTTCAACAAGTCTCCCACATAAGAAGGCTCCTCCTTCACTTGTGGCTTCTTCCCCACCTATGGTTCCTTCCTCACCTAGGGTTCTTTTTCCACGGGTGGTGTCACCTTATTGTCCCATAGGTATCATTCCTATTCTATCATCTATTCCCCTCCTTGAGTATTCTATGGATGAGATCCCTCATCAGCATGATCCTTTAGCTATGCCTACTTTTTATGTTGAGGATATTTGGAGAGAGGTCTTTGCATAACTTTCAATGTAGATTTATGAGACTCTATCTACCATTAAGATCCATCTTCATAGAGATATTTCAAATGGCATGGATAACATTTATGGAAAAAATTATTAGTATTTATGAGCATGACATGGTGTTCCATGAATTTGTTCGTCATTATAATTTTGGATTGGACTTGTGATCCAATTTTATATATATTATATCATTTGACTAAGTGTCCAATTTATATTCACCTATCTATTCACATGGATCTTTATGTAATGTATTATGTGTTTTATATGGTTTCATTTACTGTCATATTTTCTTATGGCTTCTTTTTATTTTTTCCATGATTTCACAATTATATTTATAAGTTAATTTATTTCATGAATGTCTTTGTATTTTATAATGAATGTTTGCTAATTTATCTTAACAACTCAGATAATTATTATTTTGACTTGGTTATACAAACTTTGTCACCCTTTATAATATTTCTTTACCAGGTGATCATTTATCAAAAAATACATCTCATTATAATCTTATCTTATTGATCTACTTTGGATATTCCTTTATTAATGTCTCTCTTTTCACATAATAAGCATACATATGGTTGAAAATTGAGATTACATGTTAGTTCATAGGTAAGCCTAAGTGTGTAGTCAGTCATCTTTGGATACCTAAATTCCTTTAACCAAAGTTTAAATATCATTTATGTTATCACTTTTATCACTCATGTTGGTTATTCTAAATCCATGTGGAGAATAAATTATAAAATCCATAAATTTTAAAATCTAACTCATTTAAACAAAATGCAATGATACAAAATCAACATACAAATTTAAAAAATCAAATCACACTAAAAAATATGATTCATAGCACATATATTTTTTCTAATCAAAGCTCAAAATCCATAATTGGCCTCATAATAGAGTCAAGGTCCATTAGGGTGTGGTAGGTTAGTATATTAGGAAAGGAGAATTAAAAAATATTTTTATGTTACCTATTTTCTCACAAAAGTACCAAATATTCACAATAGATCAATGGTTCTATAAGAGGTCCTGACAAATGGGGAACATGTTTTGGGAAGGTAGGTCCATTTTAATTTCCTTGTTTATATAACCATCATGAGTTGATCGTAGTATCTCACATATTCACCTATACATGTTATTATCTCACATAGTCACCTATACATCTTTGTGCTTATTGTGAGTAGGTATCCTTTGTATTTTGATGGTCACTAGACTGTTAGTATCTTTTTTATGTACCTATTTTTCATCATGATTCCTAAGGCCTTTTAATTTATGCCTATGTCATGATTTTTACATTCCTTATTTAATTACAACATTCCTAATATTTCCCTTTGAAAAATATTATTTTGTTAGCTGATCATCCCCCTAGGGTTTCCTTTTGTGAGTTATAGTGTAAGCTCATGGATATTACCAATCTATCCTCACAAATTTCCATAGTAAAACATTTCCTCATAACCATTCACCTCATTGGTGTTCCCCTTATGAGTTGTAGTGTAAGACTATGGATAGGACTAGGCCCTCCTCACAAATTATCACATTAAAAACATATTTAAAAAAAAATCATTCCCATAATTGTTTTCACCTCATTAGTGTCCCCTTTTTGAGTTATAGTGTAATACAATGGATAGGACTAGGACTTCCTTAAAAAAAATTCTAATACCCAAGTCACAATGAAATTACATGCATCAAAGATGAGATAAGTAGTGTTCAATTATGATTTACAAATGATTGACATGCTTCCCATCTTGATTTAGTATGTTTTATGATTACTTCATTAATATTTCACTTTTATCTTCTTATTTTATAATTACACATATGATTAAAATAATTTTATTAAAATTTTCATACTTCCTAGCTTGACTTAGTATGATCAAAATATTTTCATTTTACATTTTTTTGAGTGATTTTAGTTTGAGAATATTTCCCACTATTTTGGGATAGAGTATGGAGTTTGCCTAACACCTATGATATGGTATTGATTAATAAGTTCCTCTAAAAGAGTAGGAAAGTGAGATCATCCTAAAATATTAGAGTTATCTACTTTACCATTGGATGAGAGGGATGATGTCACTGAAACTAGAGATGTGGATGATGTTTATGTACCAATGATTATATATGATGGTAGTAGTAGTATAGGTGTCCATGTTTATTTCTAGTGGTAGCTACAATATCTCCAAAAATCATCCTTAGTAGTGGTAGGTATAGGAGGTATGGATAGATATGGTATATTATTTTGATATATTTAATAGATGCCACACTTTATGTGTTTATAAGGCACGTTCTAGATAATTTCATCCCTAAGGGACTTGTGGAGTGAGTTGACATGGTAGTGCCACTTACACAATTCTTTGATAGGGTTATCATTATGACTACATCATACATATATGCATCTATTAGAGTAGGGGAGCTTTAGGTAGAATAATATCCTTTGGTGATCGAGCAAGACTAGTTGTGAGTATAGTTAAATTAATAGTAGATGCATCCACCCTAAGTTTATTTAGAGTTGATCTGAAACATATTTTTATATTATGTTTAGTATATGGTGAGTACACAACATTGAAAAATATATTAGATGGATATAAGACTCAAGTAGATAATTGACTAGGTTACATGATGTAGTAGGTGCTTCAACCTCTCAAGTTACTATAAGGGATGATAGTGACGTATGTGTATATCATTATTTGATAGTTAGGGAATAGATGTCTATTATTGATGGATGTTATGTTAGTAATTTTAGACATATAAACATTTTATTATGAGTTTAATATGATTTGGACATTTGAATTATGTTTTTTATTTTCTTTAATGTATTTTTTTATCTTTAGAGTGATGTGGTATGCAAACTTTCTAGCTAAACAGATATATAAAGGTATCATATGTATCTATTGTTTTAACATTTGTGTTTGTATTATCTTATTTACCATTGTGTTGCACTTGTAATTTATCATGTTTGATTTTTACTTGAATTGGTTTTGGAACCCATGTTTGGAAGAGTGATTTAGTATTTATATATTTTATATTTATTACATGGATATATTACTAAAAATTAGATTAGTATGAACACTTTTATTTTTTTATAATTGAGAGATTGTAAAAGATGTTTTTTAAATGTTTAAATTTCAATTACATTTTTGAATTTTGTTTTAAGTATTTTGAAATGAAATAAGTCCTTTATTAAAAATTTCATTTATATTTTCTCTAAGTGCATATCAATAATTATCATGATGTCCATTAATTCCATAGAAGGTAAAAAATGGTTTGCCTTTTATTTTATCCAAATGATATAGAGGATGATATTAACTAGGGTGTAAAGTAAGTAACTTCTATCCAATAATGTAGTTAACATATCATGTGGAAATTATTTTAGGAGAAAAAATGATGGGTTGTGATTCCATTATATGTGGATGATATTTGTGATTAGGTACTGTATGAAAATGTTGTTTTCCTTTATGTAACACTTCAACTTGATTTGATTTATTTTCAACATTATGAACAAAAGGAATGCATGTTATAATTAAAGGGTATTTTTAATTAAATGGGATTTATTGATTGTTATCTTGAAATAATTCAATGTCCCCTTCCATATTATTGTAAATGGTAACAATAATCAATTCATCTTCTAATGTTAAGCCCTCAAAACAAAGAGCAATGAATGATTATCAAGTTTTATAAAGTAGCCTTTCTTTTAATGGATAAATAAGAGATTGAAAAATATATATTGTACTTCTAAATTTTTGAGTTCATAAATTAATTGATACATGGTATTTTTAAAGATTAAAATATAATCAAAATCTTTCTCATTTTGAAATTTTTGCAAAGAGGGTAGCTTTTCATAAGTAACCTTAGGTCCATTATTGTGAATATATTGAATTAAAAATGATTCTTCTAGCTCAAAATAAGTGGATAACGATCCACTAGGAAGAGACTCAAGCCAAAAAAGTGCACACCCTATTAAGGTTGTAGGTAATAATTGTAATAATGAATCGCTAAAATTATACCCACTCATTGACTCATGAAAAGTTTTAACGTGAACATAAGGATCACCATTTCCATCAAATATGGGAGATATATGAGGTTGTAAGCTAGGTGGTAAAGGTGAATATAGAATATTAAACACAATAGGGTTGCCAAAAATAGCATTATAATGCATCCAAGTGTGGTATTATTTATTCTCTAAGGATAAATGATGTACTTGTTCTATTCAATACCTTATGTCATGAATTAAGGAAATTACCTCTTGGGAAGGGATATTATTATTTTAAAGAGGATCATTTAAAGTTTAGATGACATTGTTAATTTTATCCATAGGTACATTATTGTAAATGGGAGAAGTATGGTTAGGAATAACCTCTTCCATAGAGATGTTTTGTGTTGGAGATTATTTTATTTTGAATATATATTTGGTGTGATGAGGATAAATAGGATATGTAACAAGGGAATCACTAATATTCTCTTGGTAACATACATGGTTTTGGATGTTATGAAGGGAATTATCATGACCAATGGTGTGTGTGTTATCATTATCAAAAAAATTAAGGCGGAGAAGTTTCTAAAGTGGGGAGAGGAGAGGTAATCTCATTATCACTATAAAAATAGTCATGATCATACCAATAGGAGAAGGAGAAGGAGAAGGAAACAAAATTATCTTATTTTTTATTATGGGTGGTATGATAGTATAGCTAGGATATGTAGGGATGATAACTATAATAGGTAAATAAGAGGTAGTATCTTCACTAATAGTGTGGGATTTATCCCTAGGACAAGAGGGTAAAGGAATTTGTTTCAAGTGGACATCATTATTTAGTAGACATAAGGCATGTGAAGTGGTTTTGTAAGATTAGATATTACAAAAGGTTTGATAAAAAATAATATAAGAGTTAGGTGTGAAAGCATAAGGTTTATATTTTTTAGGACTTGGGGGCTCATTTTTATATAAAATAGCTTATTTAAAATAGGTAAGGAATAGGTATGAGGATGAGATATGGTCATATCCATAGTGTATAATGAATAATGAGTTATAAAGGAAAGTATGGATTCAACAAAATGTGGTTACATAGGTGAATACAATGGGGAGTCAATAGGGGTGAGAAAATAATGCCCCAAATGAGTGTCTAAATATATCACCAAAGGGTGTGTTTTATGATAATCCAAGGAAGAATCTATAGTCAAGGTCAAATAAAGTTCCATAAAGGAATTAAAGGGTGTGACAAAATAGGGTTCGACAGAGAAATATATAGATGTGGATAAATATGAATCAAGAGAGGAATATGAAAGAGTGTCTAAGAGATTAACTAGGGAGGATTCTAAAGAGGATTCCAAAATAGATTCCAAATGGGATTTTAAAGATGGATCTAAAGAGGATGATAAAGGATAATCTAAAAACGTTTGTGATTTGAAGTTTACAAAGATAGGAAGAGGTGTATATATTATATAATTAATAAATCCATCAAATTTATGATTAGAATAGGATGTTTTAGGTTCCCAAGGGTCATTAAGATCATCTTGAAAATTTTGTTCTTAGTGAATCCCAAACTCATCATTGTCAATAATTTTTTTTTTTTTATTTGTCTATTCAACTTGATCATAATAAAATGGAATACAAGCATAATGTTTATCCATAATATATGCATTTATTTTAAATACAATAAAAATTGTTTTGAAAAGTAAAAAGTAATCTAACATATATTAGGTAAACTAGTGATTTAAGCACATAATGAAAGCAAAAATAGAGGTATAAAGGTGCACTAAAAAAAGGTTTTGATTGATTTGTAGGATCTCAAAGATATTTTATCATATGTTAGAGAGAATTGGTCCAATTTTTTAGAGCACTAAATGTAGAGGTATAGCCATATCCATATCCCACTAGACTCTATTTTGAGAGTAAACAAAGATTAACTTCCTGGAGCTAACCATATTTTGGTGCATTATAGAATTAAATAGATTGTATAACTTTCTATTTGGTATAAACAAGGGGATCCTATGAATTTTTGAATACCATGTGGTACATGGAAAATAAATCCTATGACTACCTTTATACAATGATTATGAGTTTTATATGAAAGCTCCTCATGCCATGATGTTTGTAAACAATATACTAGGATTATAAACAAAACATTGTGTAACCCAAAAATATAGTATCTAGGAGTTTATAGGCTGATATAACACATTATATAAAACAAAAAAAATAAAATACAACATAAATGAAAAATAAAAGAAAAATATTTTAGTGTAATAAATCAAATTTTGAAATCATAAATTTAACTAAAACCTAGACCACACAAAAATCATGTAGACAAACAAGTTGTATTTTAATACAAAAATAAATTGTAAATTTTGAGAGATATAAAATGTATTTTAAGAAACTAAAAAAATATTTCATAAAAAAATAATAAATAAACATAATTAAAAAATTAGTTATAAAATATATTTAATGATTTGTAGTTATCATTTATTTAGTAAAAATGGTAAATTGTTATTTCTAGAAATAATATATAATTTTTAAAATAATAAAAAGGTTTTTATTTAAACATATACAAACGGAAAAAAATATTTGATATTTTTTCAATATGAGATATTTTTAAGCTATTGTGAGAAAAATAAGTTACAATCATCTAAATGAATTGCCATAAAACCCAAAATATTCCAAAGTAGAAAATATAAATTTACAATAAAAATATTAATTTTTTTAGAAACTAAAATAGGGTTGTCCAATAAAAAAATAAATAAATAAAATCCATAAATTAATTATAGATTAGATTTTTTAATTCTCTATTATGTAAATATTTACTAAAAATAGTAAATTTACTATTTTTGGAAAAAATATTTGATAATTATAAGATAAAAAATGGGTCTTTACAAATTCGTCTATGAGAAATAAAAGCATATTTGAGTTTTAATAACATATAGAATTTTTACTCAAAAGGGGCTAGGGTTTGTACAATGTTAGACAATATGCAGATTCAACAAAATGTTTATTTTAATTCAATTAAGAAATTTAATATAAATAAATTATGAATAATATATGCACAACAATATACAATGAGGTGCAATACAATATATTTCAATAACAAAATGTTAGAGTGAGATAATAATCATATTTAACAAGGGAAAGTGAGTACATAGTTTATTTTATATGATTTACTAAATAAACAAGTTGTTTAAAATCATAAATTGAATAAATTAATATTATGATTGTGTTGTTATTGATAACAAAATATAAAAATATATAGGGATAAGTACACAATATTTGGGAAAGGACACAATGTGTCAGTGTCCTCTCCTATACAATTATCTATATTGATTATGTGTCTAATATAAATATTGAGATGGTTAACCTCTATGTGTACTTGTATTATTTCTACACTGAGCTAGGTTGGGTATGTAGAAGGCCTACAAAAGTGAAACCTTAATTCCTGCACATACAAAAAATAAACATTAAATTAAAAATGGGGATGTATGGCAGTGGGAATATCTACTATAGATGAAAAAACCTCTATGTAATCGAGTGATGCCTACGTAGTCCAAGCAGACCTCAGGCCAATGTAGTTCTCCCTCATAGTTGCTTGTGTCCAATCATGGATACAAGACTAGATGTTATTTTTCCTGTGAATAACCTTAGCACAAATAATTCAAATGATCTATTCAACCTTAGAATCCTTAGATAAATTAGTTAATCATCATGTATATAACTTGTGTATAACTTTTGAACATTGAGAGTAAATGATTTTCCTTTTGAAAAACATATATTTATATAGACCTTTGTATTAGAATTTAGGGACTTAGAATGATAAGGGTTAGATATAAAATACCAATGGATATAAAAAGTATCATTAATGGCATATAAACTTACAATACTTCCATAGGTTATGTGGTATAGGTTTGCACTACAAGACAAGTGCATATAACACACCTATTCGGGTAGTGAAAACTTGTCAAAAAGATATAAAATGAAGATATAAAGACAAATAGATAATAGGGATACCAAACATAGAATAAAAGAGTAAAAAATAGTGACATAAATATACTTAGAGAAGGAAACAAGAGAAATAAGAACATGATGCATGAGTTAGTCACTCATTCATCAGCAATGATTTAAATAAATTAGATTATGTAAAAGTGTGTATTTAGTTTAAGCTTGTGCCAAATTTATGTGTCTACAATTGAAAACCATTAGTCATCTCCTCCCTAACTAGAAAATAATTTATCATAGATGGGTGTATTAATAACATCATTAGGAGTAGTGTCATGAGGGCACCTTGATAGCCAAGGTGAAAACATTTATTCTTAAAAATTGGTATTATTACTAGGTTTAACTTTGTATGTTAGGTTAGTTTTCATTTATAAAATACAATTTAATTCCAATAGAACATACAATTTTTAAATCATTCATTTATTTATAAACAACAAATTTATTTTTGAATCATCATTTCATTATATAAATCACACTTTGCTTTATAAATGACATTTCTTCCCTCAAAAATGACATGATTTTCATTTATAAAATGCATTTCCCTTTGATATATTAATTTTAATTATGTGGTGTTTACACACACACACACACACACACAAGGTTTTGATGCCATGAGAGATCTCATACATCTACATATCCTACTCAGAAGCCTTGATTGACATTATGCCCCATACCCCTAGGTAGTTACTCAAATTTTATTGATATTATATATTACTTATATCTATCTTGACACCCTTGTCTAATGTTATATTACAACATACATCTTACACTTTTTACTATTACTTTGATACATTTACATTTTGATGTTATGTTTGTACATTATATTTGAATATCATGCTCTGACTAACGCATTTTGTAGAGATAATTATTTAGAGGATAGTTTTTCCATAGATTTCACAACTTCCCTCAAAATAGGGGACATTTATAGGTGTTTCCATAGAGATGAAGCTCCTATTTTAATTTTCACAAATACATTTACACACATAGGCTTAGTTACAAAGATTAGACTTAGGGTAGACATAAAACAAAATAGAGGTTCAATAGTTAGTTCAGACCACACATAGATTAGACCAAGTAGACATTAGCACCTAGATTGGGACTAGCACCAAAGGGTGATACTATCCACTACAGGGTGCTACTATCTAGTAGCCCCATCTTCAAGATAGTCTAAATCATTTAGACTAGTATACCAAGTATTGTGTGTGTGTGTGTGTGTGTGTGGGTGCGTGCGTGCGTGCGCGCGTGCACGCGTGCGCGCGCGCGCGCGCGTGTGTGTGTATACATATATATATACATATATATTTATATAGATATATACATACATATATATATACACATATATATACATAAATATATATATACACATATATATACATATATGCATATATATGTATATATATGTGTATATATATATATATGTATATATATACATATATATATACATACATATATATACATACATATATATATACATATATATACATACATACATATATATATATATGTATATATATATACATATATATATATACATACATATATATATATACACATATATATATATATATATATACATACATACATATATATACATTTAAATTTAGATTTAGCTTAGATGTAATCATTTCAATCTAGATTCATGCTAGTTATTTAGATTTTGGGGAGTCATGTGCAGCATGATCACTCATACATTCATATCAATACATAAATTTAGCTATTACATACTTGATTTAGATTCAATATACTTAGATACCAGAATGGGGGCATGTGCATGACATATAGTTTTCATATACTCAGCTTCAGATAGGTTGATCAGATGGAATTGAAAATTCCATGTCATTTTCTACATTTTATACACTTTTTATCACATTCTAGGTTATCACTAGATTAATTCCTTACTCTATATGTAGTGGTTGGAATTCTTGAGTGACCTAGATCTGCCTAATATACTTGAGTGGTCATAGAGATAAATACACAACTAGATTACTCAATTAGATACTTTTATCACTTTCTGAAATACAATTTTAGATGCATCTAATTTACATAGAAGAAATGATTGAGTCATGACCTACTTGAGTTCTTGATCCACCTATATGAGAGGATTTGACACTTAAAATCTTATCTAATCTATTCACAAAGATTAGGATCCACCAAGCAGGGGTGGATAGTGATGGAGTTAAAATTGGATTAATCTATTGATCCACCCATATGAGGATTGAGCAAGCCATCATATTAGTTTAATTTATTCAATGATATGATAACTATGCACTTTCACACATACTGGTTGTCACCAAGTTCATGCATTAGTTCACACACTCAATGAGGTGTATTCACTCCTTTCCGCTTTCTTTACTCAATTATTTCATTTCATCATAATCATTTTATTTTGATTATCTCATTAGTAAGGACTAATTTTTTCATGTTTCACTATAAGACACTGTTTGGGATCATGTTTCACATATGTAGACCCTGATTCACATATTCAAACTCAACTACATGGGCTTCTCTTCAAAGATGAGTCTAGGTATGCTTATTTTTCATTTATACTAGTAATATTGCTTTGATGCATTACAATAATAAATTGGGGGGGAAATATAATCACCTAAAAGTGGTAATTGGATGCTAAGAGTGTCACTTGAATTACCTTATCCCTAGGCTTGCCATAAACCTATTTTAGGGCCTTAAACTTGCATTTCCAACCATTCAATAGAATTTTTTCACTTACAACTAGTCAATACATAGTCCCTAAAGTGTCACATCTCACCCCTATCAAAATTTTCTATAATTCTACCAAAAAGACATTAGTGCCACATTTGGGACACTATAGCCACATGGTGCTAGTGTACCCAACTAGGTGTCACTATCATTAGCACTAACTCTTCCACATAGATACATTTTAAAATACGTGCCCCTCCTAAGGTTGACCTAAGATCATTTTATTATCTACCCAAGAAAAAAAACCAATAAATACAAATATATTCAACCTCTATTCACTAGATGGAAACTAGATGCACTAGTTATTCAAACGTAAGACAAAGTTTTAAAAAATCAAGGTACATTATCCCTATTGTGCCCTAATTTTTGTATATTACCATCTAAATCAAAACTAAGTTTAGTTTTCAAGCATTAAAATTCTCAAGTGAATTCAAGGCATCTAAGGCTACTCTCATTATAGCATTCACTTGCACACACATCAAGCACTAGGTGGGTTAACTACATCAGACATGATCCCTCTTCATAGTATTGGTATGTAGACAACTCTCTACAAAGTAGGGTGTTGAATATTTCTAGTCCAACCTATGAAAATTGTCAAATATTTCTCATATCACACTTATAAATAGATATAGGGTTTGTATACAAAATTAATTTTTCCAGGTACAATACACATCTAAGGTTTTGGTCTCAGAGGAATAGAACACATTCACACAAGTGTAGGTACTCCCAAAAATAGGAATATTCCTACAAAGAGGAAATTAGTACACATATTATAAAATACACATGTATAGTGATACTATCCAAATGGGGTGCTACTATATAGTGAATAAATTAATATAAAAAACCAACTTACAACACTCAAAAGTACTTAGATCTCAAGTTTTAGAACCCATATCATCTATGACAGTCTATTTTCAGCTAAGTCTATATTTATCCCTATTTATTTTTATTTTTATAAATTCAATCAAGGTCAAATTTATTTACAAATCATTATTTTAATTATTGTAATTTATTTCATTGATTTAGACATCTCAACTCCTTAACCAAACATAGTTAATTACTCATGTAAAACCCTAGAAGGTTAAATCAAAATATTCAGCTAAACCCTCAACCATTTTGATGAAAATATTGAAAACACAAATATAAAAATAAACCTAATTTAACTTAAGATGAATATATTATTCATTGTTTATATCTTCTATTAAACTAGAAAAAAAAACTAATTAATGAGGGAAAAACCATTTTCCTAGTTAAACACAGATCTTCTTCTTCTTCACTCCTTATTGGATTTCCTAGTAGTAACATCATCAATAGAGGAAATAAAATGGAAAGAGAAATGAAGATCCAAACAAATTAAATAGTGAAGGCAAGGACTTATCAAAAGATATTAATATCTCAAATGAAAACTACGGTTTTTTAATCCAAGCTTGCATAAATCTTTATTTTCAATCTTTTATTATTTTATTTATTTGATTATTATTTTTTTTCCCATCATTCCAAAACACCAAAATAATTACTAAGGTTTATCCAAAAATAATAATACTCAAAATTCATTTTTTAAGGATAGCCATCAACCCATGAAAATAAGAGAATACCTTCTCTTACATGGGTCATTTTCATGTCATAAAGGAATTATATTTTTCTTCCACACATAGAGTTTCTTAAAAGTAAAGTCTTATAATAAATTATTTAACATGACCATATGGGATCCTTTGAACAAATAAATTTTAAATTACCTTACCTGAAAAAGACTCCACCAAGTAGGTCAATGCCTACTAACTAGATTAGGACCTAAGAGACTAGGTTATATAGAAAACCTATTAGATAGGCTCATAGGCTCTCTAAGAAGCCTAGGAGCTATTTAATTTAAATTTATGATATGTATATATATATATATATATATATATATTTAAGTTGTGCAATTATGATTTAAATAATATTTATTTATTCATTGAGGAGCATTAATCCATTAGTGATAAAGAGGGATCTAGAATTCTAATTATTAATAACAACACAATTGCATTGCTTAATGCCTCAATCAGTAAGGGAAGGAGTTACTTCACTTAGGGTATTACATATTGGATAGGACCATGATTTCATCACAAACACCCACCTTATCATGGCTCCTAGCTTAATATTTTGAATCACAATATAAAACCTTAGATAGGACTAGGTTTTACTCATAAACATCTTCTCATATCATATTATCATCACCATTCACATATCATTATGTGGTCATACTTTCTTTCATAATACAGTAGCACAGACACTAAATCTTAATTTTTCACTCTTTTCAATTTTCTCCTTATTTTCATTGCTTATTTATTATTATTTTTAGTTTACATTATTCATCATTTAATTATTTTCTCATGTACATATATGATTCACACTTATCATTTTGATTTCATTTACTTACAATGTTTTCATATCTCATCATTTTTGATGTGTTTTACATTAATTTTTACCATTCATCAATCCTTTTTCAAACTTTATATCTAATAATTTTTTTAAATTTGACATTTATCATTATTTTTAACCATGAATTTGTTCATATTTTATATAAAATAATAAACATAGATTATAAATTTTACCATAGCATAATAAATAGTAATCACATGTTTTAAAAAGAAAATAAATCAATAGATAACATCCTTAAGTCATATTGAAACACACACACGCATACATATGACTCAAAAAAGTTATATACATCACAATATATAATAATACATAGTACAAAAATAACTCCAAGGATAAGGTCAATCATGAGGATGTGTTATAATACCCATAGAGGCATGATAGTACCATATAATTATGGTATATTTTAGTTAGTATGTATACCATCCACATGCCCTTGAATATTGGCTACCAAGGCCTACAATCTCAATACCTGGTCAACTATAATCAAATGAGAAGCTCTTTCTTGAGCCAATGCATGCCATGATTTCAAATCTCCCTAAACAAATAACAATGGTGTTTCATCCTGAAATCCATTTTATAATATCTTTATTTATTAGGTAGCCTCATTGAACAACCTAAACCACTAAACATAACCCTGATTTGAAGGCATCCATAGATCAATCAACTATGTAGTTTCATGTTATGGTAACATGTCATCCAAAATGTCTGGTGTGTTAGTTGAGTTTAATGAAAAGAATAAATCCATATTTTAAAATAATAAAACAAGAAACATAAAATAAAAATGAGCAAATTATAATAATAAAGCACTAAAAACTTAATGAATGAGACCATGAAATATAATAATTTTTTAAATAAATGTCCTAATTAATTATTCTCCTTACATTGGCCTATAAAGGATTTTCAAATTACTCTCACATGACTCTTCTTTTCCATGACTATTTGAATTCCTTATTGTTGACACATATATCATATATTTTTTATTTAATAATAAGTCACTTTACTATTGATAACGTGGTGGGCCATCTCCACCAAGGTTGTCTATTGGGCCTCCTTTATTTTAGAATCTAGAAAATGCAAACGAAAATAATATCAAATATCATATGTAATCTAAAACCTCATTCATCTATCTTATATATATATATATATATATATATATATCATTCATATATCTTATATATATATATAAGATAGATGAATGAGGTTTGAGATTACATATGATATTTGATATTATTTTCGTTTGCATTTTCTAGATTCTAAAATAAAAGAGGCCCAATAGACAAACTTGGTGGAGATGGCCCACCATGTTATCAATAGTAAAGTGAATTATTAAATAGAAAATATATGATATATGTGTCATACACACACACACACACACGCACACACACACACACATGCGCGTGCGCACACACACACACACACACACACACACACACACACACACACACACACACACACACACACACACACACACACACACACACACACACACACACACACACACACACACACACACACACACACACACACAATAATTAAATTAACATAAACACATTTTACTCACCTAAAGTATCACCATCATCTTGAATGCCTATCACATAACATCAAATTTCATTTGTAATATAAAACCTCATTCATCTATCTATCATATATCTCTATCTATCTAAGAAATAAATCAACATGAACACATTTTATTCACCTAAAGTATCACCTTCATCCCAATTTCCTATCACCTCCTAGGTGTCTTGTCTATGAATAGGAATAAAGCCTCTATAATGCCCTATGTAGATGACACATGTGTCTCATGCTATCCAAGGTTTATGTCACACTATCATCCATCTCAGATATGGGTTTGATCTATGATTTTATTACTATAACTACAACTATGGCTATGGATATGGATATGATAGTGGATAAGCATACCTCTTTTAATGCCTCCATAGTTGTATAAATGGTGGTAGTTGTGTATGTAACTTTTAATACTACTAAGAAACTATCACTACTACTCCTACAATGTGCTCTCCTATATTACCATCTTAAGACAATGAGTTCATATAAATGGTATCTTAATAGGTAACCCTCCACCTCTCACACCATGTTGTTCCATCTCATGACAAGCCCAATAGGCTAGAACCACAAGAGGAGATAATGGATGTGGTAGTCCAAACTGACCTTGCACATAATAACATGGCTAAGGCTCTATCCACCATGTAGAGTTCCTAGTGATCCTAACTCATGCATGATATTATATACTATATGGCCATGATGGTTAGACTTCCATATTGCCCACATATGGTTACCAAACTATTTACCCACAGTTCACTATGTGTAATGTTGACACGAGGGAAATAGGCCACATAGTATGATTGTGCATCCATATATACACTCATGGAAAGGAATCATCCATGACATGGGTAAATCTTGATAGTATATACATAGATAAGTTTTTATAAATACAACTCCAAAAAGAGTAATATGCCTCAGTTTTTTAGCCTCTCAATAAAATATTATTTAAATTATTCACTAATTGTACCCAAACAAATGAACCTAAATCATATAATGTTTCATGATCTAACATATATCGGTAGAGGTCTATAATATTTAATGGAACTCTACCATATGACCTATGAAAGATCACTCAAGTTATCATAGATAACACCTTCCTCTCATCATAAGAATCTAGGGTGTTTCAAACCATGGTAATACACATAATAGATGAGCCTATAAGTGCACGAACATCCTCCATAGTGATACCCACAATGATGGTATCCCCATCCACCACCAATAAAAGGTATTAGTCAGTCTCTCCCATGATCATAAGAACATGGTGACTAACTCTACACTAAGCAAGATCCACTACCTCTCCATAATATATCTAAATGTAAAAACCATTAGATACATTCAACCAATTAAAAGAAACCAATACAGTAAATTTAGAAACCATATAGTATACAATAGTATCCACAATCTCTAATGCCTCTATAAAATATAAAAAAATAGAGCCCAAATAAGGTATCTATCCAAAAACTAAAATAAAATAGACATAAAAATAATAAAATCACTTTCTCTTTCAAATTAACTACTATATGGGCCATGAACCTAATTAAATTAACCACTTTATCTTATATAATATATAAACCACACACACACACACACACACACACACATTACTACATCATCCATCTATATATTTAGACTATATATACCATGACTTACTGTATCATCATTTTCCTTATATATATATATATATGTATGTATGTATGTATGTATGTATATATATATATATGTATACATACATATATATATGTATATATATATATATATACATATACATATATACATATATATATATGTGTGTGTGTGTGTATATATATATATACACATATATATATATACATATACATACATACATACATATATATATGTATATATATATATATATATACATACATATATATATGTGTGTGTGTGTGTGTGTATATACATATATATATATATATATATATATATATATATATACATATATATATATATATATATATATATTACTACATCATCCATCTATATATTTAGACTAAATAAACCATGACTTACTGTATCATAATTTTCCTATACTACATTAGCCTGCATACATTCCATTAACCATCTATTATAATTTTACTATGTAATCAACCATGTGTTTAAATACAACAAACATGTTAATTTCTAATGTCATTATCTAAAACATACATCACCATCCATTTTTAATATTTTTTAATTATGTTGACCATGTTACATGACATCATCCATAATAGGTTAAACTACATTAGACAATTTGGATGATATTGACAAGTTTTAATTTTCCTCAATTTTTTACTACATTGGCCTTGCTGATACTATTCAGACTACACAATGATTTTTCACTAGGCCATAATAAATTACCTTGACCTATATATGAATTATCATATCATACCCATTTTTCATCTCATTTTTAACTCTAAACCTACACTTGTTGGGGCCAATTCTATTACATAGATATACCCTAATACCTAATTTCCTAATTTAGTCCATTTTTTTCAAAATGTTAAAAGTCATAATTAAATGTACCTCGTACCTCTACCACATTAGTTATAGTTTTCATGCAAAAAAAAAATAATCCACATCTTCATTCATGGTCCATCATATCTAAACTTAATACATCTATATATATAGAGCTTTGGTCTCAAAAAATAGTAAATACACAAATGAATAGTAAGTTAATCTTTTATATTTTTTATTTTATTTTTTAACCTTTAATTATTTATTGATAAATTACATATTTTTATCATATCTTTGTTCTCATAAGTACTTCTAAAAAATTAAAAGAATCATTATAATCTTGGTAAGATAGAGAATTTTTTAGTGCTAACAAAATATTTTTGTAAAAACTTTATTTTTTATCTTTTTTTTTAGTTTTGCCTCTCTTCATGCACTAGGTGCCTATCCTCTTCAACTATAGATGTAGCTTATTTTCAATAGAAACAAGGTAGCTAAAGGTATTATATAAAATATATTTATATTCACTTACTTTATTCTTTATACTATACTTTTTTAACTTAGGTATTGCATTGTTATGTTTTTTCCCAATCACCATCCCATGTTACACTCTGGTGGCATGTGATGAGATTTAGGTGGGGAATATATACAGACATAATATTTTCAAACTTTATCATTTATTGATGTTTTATCTCTTTCACCAACCTACCAAGATTTATCTCTCTGAATACAAGCCTTAAAGGGTGCAATGATAAATGGTTGGGTAGATTGATGGTACTTTATGAGAGACATTGTTGCTTATCTATAATTCCCATATCCATTCTAACTTCTCTAGATTTGATCCCCTGAGCTATCTCCTTCCATTTTATATTTTATAACTATGTCAACACCTATATTTCCAAACTATTTTGGATATATCTATGTACTTCTAACATTATCCATCCCATCTAAACTAGATCAATCAGAGTGATGCATTTTCAAAATTTCTAATGCACACTTTACAACTAGATTCGCTTAGCTGACCTAGTTTGAGGTTAGTTAGCCCATTTAAGAATAAACTAAGCTAGTTGATATTATCAGATAAATATTTTGTATGAAATAGGGTCATCCATAATAATAAATACAAGTCACCATTTCAATCTAATAAAGAGGAAAATTCTATTACTATTTCTCGCACTTCTATCCTAAGTCTACATTTGGAGGAGTTATTGCTTATATCTTGTCTTGGATGGAAAAAATTATATTAAGAAATTTTGGATTCAAAGGGAGGATTAATTTTATCATATATATTGATTTAACCATTGAGATACTTACAACCACAACATTCTCTTACAAATCATGAAATGCTAAGGGAGAGATTGAGGATTAAAGCATCTTTTTCGAGGTAAGTATATTCTAAGCCTAGATTTTTTATTTTGATAGATAAAATTTACATAATTATTTCATTAATTAATGTATATATATATATATATATATATATTTTAATTATCCCTACACTTAAACTTAGTGTGGCTATAAGATTATTTAAACTTTACATTTATACACCTTAGGTGGTCTAGGCCCATATTTTATTACCATGGATCCTTGCCCATTTTAATAGGTTTCTAACCCATCATTTTACTTACATTGAATGATTGTTATATTTTATTAATTTATAATTAGAGATATAGTTAGTGATATTGCATTGTGTTGATTGTCTAGATGATTTTTAACCCTTCATCTTGACATTGTGTTAATAGGTTCCCCCTTACTAGGTTTAATAGATGCATTGGTCATACATTAAGTATCAATGGGATATATTTGATTTACCTTATCCAAGTATATATATTTAGAAAATATAGATGTATGTTAATCCTATCTTATTGCATACAACATCCATTACCAATAATAGCACAAGATCCTATGGCTTTATGATCACTGAATCAATAACATCTAAGCTATTTGTGGATATACAAACAAATGGATCTATACGTGATAATTTTTTTAAGTGGAGATGTTAAGATTAAATATTTGTCCATTTAATCATATAATCAATTCAAAATATTGAAATAAGATAACAAAGGAATGAAAAAAAAATTAAGGAGACTAAGGACACATAAAATAAAAGAATGAATAAATTATCAAACCAAAATAAAAAATAGAAGATATGGAACAATGTATTACGTCACTATTAAAATTCATACCTATTCCCATAATTTATGTTATTTATCTCAAAGAGAAATGGCTGAAATTTTATTATATGTAAAGGTATGGTGGATCAACTACAACACTAAATAATGCTTAGTATTTTTTTATGTATTCATGCACTAATAGTGCTTCTGAAACTCAAATCCAACTCTATGAATTTTATTTACATGACAATGTACGAACCTTTAATCAATAATGTAACCCTAATATTTACTTGTTGGATGTTTTACCAAAGTATTTTTTCTTTATATTTGGTTAATTAAGATAAAATAGGGAAAGAACTAGAATCCTACCATGAAATAGAGAAAGAGGCCAAACTAATGGTAATAGGATAAACTACTAGGGTTGATAACATGTTAGATGATTTTATTGAATTATTATCACATGATAAAGTGTATAAGCATATCCTAAGGACAGAATAAGAATAAAATCAATATCTAACTTTCCTAAATTAGATTGGCATTCCAATCTTTACTTATTATGCACAAAGATGGACTGAAATCACTCATGCACTAAGAAATAAATAACCATTTTAAAGATATAACCTAAAGGATACCCTACACATAGTCCATTTATACATTGACATGGAAAGGAAACAAAGGCATAATTAGATAACTCTAAACTCTTAGCCACCTCCATTATGGAGTCCAATCCATGATTGTATATGATAGATTAAATGTGATAAGTCTTCAAAAACTAAGAGATGGGATAAATTTGAAATACAAAGGTTTTTATCAACATTAATATTAAGTATTATATCTCCTATAAACTTAAGGAAATTGCATGCTTATTATATTCAATGATTTTGATTGATTGAGGAAAAGTAATAGGTAAATTTGAGGGTGTGATGATCCATATGATTTTTCTAATTTACCAACTTCTATAACCTTTCTCCCATATTCGTAAAAATTTCAATTTTATCTTGAAATTTACTCCTTTAATCCTTTTTTATATAATCAGTGAATATATGTAATGCATTTATGCTAACATTTTGTGTTTAACTTATTTATTTATGGGATAAATAATGCCATTCATTTCTATAGTCATATTTTCACTATGACCAATTAATCACATGAAGATTTTAAATATATTTTGTGAATACACTATGCACCCATAAAAAGTACCAAGTCATTGGATTCCACCCATAACAACTATTGAGTCTTTGTATTCCACTCGTAGCAACTGTTGATTCACTTATAATAGTTAACCATCACTTGTATTAGTGAGTTGTAGGAACATTTCCAAAGATTGCCACATTTTGTGAACTACTTCAATGTGATCCCTTTAAAATATAAGATTATAATGGATCCTATAATATATGACAAGGAAGTAAATTATTTCTAATATATTTCAATGTCTTTATTCCTTATTGAACTATATTTTTAATTTTGTTGGAATAATGGAAATATAGTTTATTCAAACTATTTTACCTAGCTAAAATGGTTGATTAGTTTAGATCTCATCAACCTATATAATTTTTAAACTAGTAATAATAAGATGCCCCATAATTAAGAAGGATTTTCAAATATGCTTAGTGGGTAGAGAATACTAACATCTGAATAGTAATTGATAATTGAGATAGATTCTTGTAATTCTTTATTGTAATCGACCTATAGAAATGTATTCATTACTTTAGAATTGGTATGAAATTAAGTTGATTTGAATTAAATAGTTCATAATCAAAGATATATTTAAATAATAATTCCAACTGAGAAGGGCCCCTCATAAGGAATTATGGTGACAATCCCATCTATTCGGGTAAATTTTCATATTTAGTTGTGCACAAGTATTTCTGAGTCAGTCTTGTTTTGTGAACGTCTTAAGTTGTTATACTTATAGGTTAAGCTATTTATATTATGTGTGAATTATTATTAAAGTATTCTTTCTTAAAGTGTGGTAATCTTCCAAACAAATAAAATGTCAACATCTACAATTTAATTTCCATACACGTGTTTATATTCCATGCAATTTTTTTTCCATTACAACAAGTGTGTTTCTATTCCAACAAGTGAGTTTATCTTTCAACACAATTATTTCATTTTGTAATTTACATTTTTGTAATGTAATAATTTTCTTTATTATTAATATTGTTTTCTATAAATGACCTATATTCCATTAAACATTCTAATATATTTTAGTGTGTATATATAGTTATGACACATTTAAAATACATAGAACCCTAGGTTCATAATTAAATGTAATATCTTAATTTATAAAACAAGTGGTTGCCCCTCTAGAATAGACCTATCAAGTTCTACACAGTCATTACATAATATCAAGTTAAACATGGGATTTGATTAGGCCTATCACACATCAAGGGTATTAAAATAATTTTATGGTAATATAAAATATACTATGGGATATTGATACCTCTCCATGTTAGTTTAATAACAATGGCTTCTCCATTTCTAGTCTTACCAAACATAGGGGTATTAACTATGTCTTTAAGATTCCTTTGTATACATAATATTCATGTAATACCATATACATTTCATATATGCCTCAAGTATATAAATTTTAATCAAGTGGTCAAAGTTTAATGCATCCCACATGAGTACCCTCTACATTCAATGGTAACTCCTCCTCCTCTCCCACCACCACCATATTTGATTATGGTACCTATTGAAGATAACCATGAAAATATAATAATGGAACACACTCCAAAGAAAAAATAAAAATATAATCAATATTCCTATTCAATAAAGTAATTCAAATTTAATCGATGTACCCATACAAACTCTTTCTATATAACTAGTCCTTGAAGAAAAGGTCTACCATCCTAAGAAACAAGCTTAAGATAAAATAGTCCAAAAATTTCAAAGTAGTATATATATCATACAATGAATCATAAATAAACTTATAATATGATTTATCATGTTCCACAATGAACACAAGTAATTAGACTTCATATTATTTTACAACATAATTAAGTAATTCTTTCACCTCTTCGAGCTTTAAAAAATTCTAAGTAGTGATCATTATAGCTATGATTCAACACTTGATTCTTTTTATGATTCAAACACATACACATTTATCATTCCTCATCCATGGAAAGTACCTCTTAATATTTATGATCCAATCACACACTATGATCCTCTTGTTGATGGGATCATAGCCTAGTTTATTTTACAAAATATAAAAAATGCAAAAATATCAAAAAATAAAAAATATCAATTTCTAAAAAAGATAAAAAAATCAAAATATTTTTAAAAATAAAAAATTAGAACTTCATAATGACAAAATATGTTATTTACTTCTATATATATGATATTTATCATATATGTTGATAGATAACATATTATTTTTCAAACACATACATTTCAAAAGGTATATGAGTGTGATATAGAACAATCATAATACATGCATTCCCAGATGTTGGACTCTATATTACCATGTGTCCATGCTTATGTAGGGAGCATATAATTATATAGGTTACACTATAATATGTTATATCTATATATAACCTCAAATGTGCCATTGAACTGATTATCTTAAAAGTGTCTTGCTAGCCACTCATATGTTACATTATGATACATAGATATGATACTTTACTACAACATGAAATTGATAAATATGGATATAATAGAAATTTTTTAACTTTTTATATGTTCCTTAAATGTTTTTTACTTTATTTCATGATAGGATAAAACATTAATTAATTATTATATGTGGCACTGAGTCTTTATTTAAAAACTACTTAAATAGTTATATCATATATTACCTAGTATGTGCGACATTTGAACATGTCCATTACTTGTGTCCCTTAGATTTATGTGTGAAATTTTTTCTTGTGAAACATCTAAATATTCCCTTGTATGTATCATTTATCTTTATTATATGACATCATGTGACATTATTGTGCATTGCACTTGTGTGTTTGTTGAGATTTATTAGTGGTGTCATGATACACATCATGTACTTTTACTATGGTTACTTAAATTCAAGCTTCATTGTTAAATCCATATTGAAATGAAACTTGTGTGCCTCAAATTTAATATGTTACATACATTCTTAAAATAAATTTTTTAATTCTATGATGACATACTCTCCAACATGTTGAAATTATACTACATTATTCTATATCTATCAGATAATATAATTAATTCTTATTTTGACATGAGTGACTTTCAGGATACATACCTCATATCAAATAGTAGGAATCATAGTGCTTATCTTAAATATACAAACCTCCATGAATAGATTTGGGTAAAAATAAATTTTCAAAAATACAAAGTATAAGTTGCAAAAATATAGATTATAGGTTTTCAAATGAAAAATAAAATTTTACAAAAAAGTATATATTTTCAAATATTCAAAGTGATTTTAAAATTAATCATATGATAGATATTATAAAATTGATATAGATTCTAGGGGCATATGACATGTATATGCACTCACTTTCTTAAGACCTAAATTACATAATTATATACACTTAAAGGCATGTATATCGACATATGTGATAATAATTACAATGTAAAAATTATAGGTTGTAAATACTATTAGGGTGTGGAGATAAAAGCTTCCACTTATTGCAAATAGAAGGAGGTTTCTGAGCATGATAGTCACCAGCGTCGGCAGGCCACAACCGAGATCGGTCAGGGGAAGCGCAGAGGGAAACCGGCATCGGCAGGGATTGGCCGGCGTCGGTCACGTCCAGTCATTCCCCAAACCTCTAACACAACTTGTCAAATTTAAGAGCACACATGATTACCTTTGTATAAGAAACTTAAACATGTGGAAATAACTAGAAGAACAAATAAATATCAATGAGAAAACACACAGAATATGAGAGGCAACACATAATTGTATTCAACTCATTACAAAGGAAATTACAATAAAGAGATCACACTCTTCTTCCACCTCTATGAGGCTTCCTCCTCAAGGGCTCCTAGTAATCTTCCCACCTAAGTAATCTTCTCTCATAGGTCATAACACACAGCTAACACAAGTTGTTGTTCACCTCATTATACGTCCAGTACAACTGAGTACGAACTGATACTCCAAGTAGATCTCACCATGATCCTGCTCCTGATGTATTTATGTCACCTTGATCTTGGTCCCCCACTGATCCTATTCTAACCCTCACATACACACATACCTATAGACCAACTTGATATTACTTATCACATGTAGATCTCCACCATGATCCTGCAACACCTTGCATATCAAACTTGATCTTACATACATGAAGAATCCTACTTGATTCTACCATGGGAAGAAATCTCCAAGTTATACACTTGGGTTCTACAAGTTCTACACTTAACAATATAGCCCATGAGTCTATTATATAGATATCATGCATACACTAATTTAGACAAGTGGCTCAAAGACTCAAACTAGTCTTTATAATGCAAACTCTTCGTTCACTTAACTGACTGTTCGCCAACAACAGTTCTGACCGCCACAGGGCACAACCAATGTTGGTCAGGGGAAGCACAGAGGGAAATTGGCATCGATAGGGATCAGTTGGCATTGGTCACCTCCAGTTAGGTAGGGACTGACGTCGATCGCCTATGGTGGTCAGAACTGCTGTTGATGAACAGTCAGTTAAGTGAACGAAGATTTTGCATGATAAAGACTAGTTCGAGTCTTTGAGCCACTTGTCTAAATTAGTGTATGCATGAGATATATATAATAGACTCATGGGTTATATTATTATGTGAAGAACTTGGAAAACTATGTAAAACTTGGAGAGTTCTTCCCATGGTGGAATCAAGTAGGATTCCTCATGTATGTAAGATCAGGTTTGATATGCAGGGTGTTGCAGGATCATGGTGAAGATCTACATGTGATAAGTAAGATCAGGTTGGTCTACAGGGGTGTGTATATGTGATGGTCAAAAGGAGATCAATGAGGGATTAGGATCTAAGGTGATAGCAATACATCAAGGAGCAGAATCATGGTGAGATCTACTTGGAGTACCGGTTCGTACTCGATTGTACAGGCAATACAATGAGGTGAACAACAGCTTGTGTTAGCTGTGTGTTGTGACCTATGAGAGAAGATTACTCATGTGGGAAGATTACTTGGAGCCCTTGAGGAGGAAGCCTCATAGAGGTGGAAGAAGAGTGTGATCTCTTTATTGTAATTTCCTTTGTAATGAGTTGAATACAATTGTGTGTTGCCTCTCATATTTTATGTGTTTTCTCATTGATAGTTATTTGTTCTTCTGGTTATTTCCTCATGTTTAAGTTGCTTATACAAAGGTAATCATGTGTGCTCTTAAATCTGACAAGTTGTGTTAGAGCTTTGGGGAACTTAGGTCCTATCAAATGGTATCAGAGCGAAGTTGGATGTTCTCAGAGTGAGTTTGACTAATAGATGGCCAGATCTGGTTAGTGGTTTGTTGATTACAGGTTACTCATAGGGGTTTCTGATTGAGTGGGAGTATAGCAACGACAAAAGAAGGTAAGTTGAGAATGAAGAAATTTAGGCACATGATTAACACCACAAGGTGTGTGGTGGGTTGTCTTCAAGTGGGAGCTTGAAGAGGAATACATGTCAAGATGCAAATTAGATAAAGTACTGGTATGGGTACAGGTGCAGCGGTTTATCTCCAAGTGGGAGATTATTAGGGTGTGGAGCTAAAAGATTCCCCTTGTTGCAAACAAGAGGAGGTTTTTGAGCATGATAGTCACTAGCATTGGCAGGCCACAACTGACATTGGTCAGGGGAAGCGCAGAGGGAAACTGGCATCGGCAGGGATCAGCCAGCATCGGTCACCTCCAATTAGGTAGGGACTGATGTCAATCGCCTATGGTGGTCAAAACTACTGTTGACAAATAGTCAATTAAGTGAATGAAGAGTTTGCATGATAAAGACTAGTTTGATTCTTTGAGCCACTTGTCTAAATTAGTGTATGCATGAGATCTATATAATAGACTCATGGGCTATATTGTTATGTGAAGAACTTGGAGAACTATGTAGAACTTGGAGAGTTCTTCCCATGGTGGAATCAAGTAGGATTCCTCATGTATGTAAGATCAGGTTTGATATGCAGGGTGTTGTAAGATCATGGTGGAGATCTACATGTGATAAGTAAGATCAGGTTGGTCTGTAGGGGTGTGTATGTGCGAGGGTCAAAACGAGATCGGCGGGGGAGCAGGATCCAAGGTGATAAAAATACATCAAGGAGCAGAATCATGGTGAGATCTACTTGGAGTACCGGTTCATACTCAATTGTATAGGCAATATAATGAGGTGAAAAATAGCTTGTGTTAGCTGTGTGTTGTGACTTATAAGAGAAGATTACTCAGGTGGGAAAATTACTTGGAGCCCTTGAGGAGGAAGCCTCATAGAGGTGGAAGAAGAGTGTGATCTCTTTATTGTAATTTCATTTGTAATGAGTTGAATACAATTGTGTGTTGCCTCTCATATTCTGTGTGTTTTCTCATTGATTGTTATTTGTTCTTCTGGTTATTTCCGCATGTTTAAGTTGCTTATACAAAGGTAATCATGTGTGCTCTTAAATCTGACAAGTTGTGTTAAAGTTTTGGGGAACTTAGGTCCTATCAAATACATTTATTATTAATCATATAGATATATGACATTATATATCATTATCACATATTTAAGGTGGAATGATATCCATTCATGCTCATTCTTATTTAAAAAGTCAAAAATTTAAAAATTCAAAGATATAAAATTCAAAGTTTCAAATTGGAAAAGGTGTGATACTTGTTCATGCACATTTTAAAAGTTTAAACTTCAATGTAAAATATTAATTTCAAGAATAAAATTCTATGATCAATATGGTCATGAAGGGTGAATCAATATTATTCATTCTCTTTCAATCATGAAAATAGAATCTATATCTATTTTCAACAATGTGATTCAAAACATGTGATGTACATTCAAGTATAGTGACACTCAATGAACTTAGAATCACTTATAGATAACTTAGCATGATTCCACCCATTTTTATTAATCTTTATTAGTTTTTTAAATTAGGACTTGATCACTCTCAGTTCATAATTTTTTAAAAATATCCAATGATTCAATAAGGGGCACATTTATCCATCATCAGTTATAGGTTATAATGAAATTTGGTTTCACCTATAAAAAGGTGTACTCCCTTGCTTTGCTTTTCAATTTTTCAAATTTCCAAAGTTTAAGATTTTTTAAATTTAAAATGCACAAATCACTACTTCATGAGTTATTACAAGGTTTTATATGTTTGAGTGCCCCACACAATTGAAGTATCTACTCAAAGACAAATGTGTTGTACCCACTCAAGTTCAAATATTTATCTTTTACTCTATAAATTTCATTTCTATAATAAAAGGGGGTAGGGGTATAGACACATAAATATAATCATAAGTACTTGAGAATGATAATTATTGACACATTCTAAACCATGTGAATTTTTCACAAATAAATGACACTTATTCACCAATATTCTAAGCCCTTTATATATATGTAATCTCAACCCTTTGTTTTTCACCACTACTATAAAAAAAGTTACAATGTCAAATGCTCAAGCTATCTAAAATCACCTTAAATTTTTACAAAACATAGGGAAAATGTATATAATACTTTTAGAAAAGTCCATGCTTGGTAGAATGAAGCACATCATGTTCTTATCTACTTATAGTGATCACATCATGTGCCAAATAACAACTTGTTTATAAAATTCAAAACATTATTTTGGGCCCTCCTGCACATTTCACATGGATAGCTAAAGGAAATTTTCAAAAAAAAAATTATAAAAACATGACAAAATTCACTCAATATCCCCACTTTATATTCACTTAGTTCAATCTTACACACTTCTACACATTAATACAGTCAACTTTATTTTTCCCAAATTTTAAATCATTCATAAGGAGTAGTCATAATCCAAGTCAAGAGCCTTCAAAATCAACTCAAGAGATATCATTTTCATGTATCAAATCCATATTAAAATTTCATTCCTATGATCAAAGGATCATAATTTCATATTCACTATAGGTGAGAGAACTACATGGGATTGATTTCCATCCTTGGAGTATTGTATGCATAGGTAACAATCAATCACCAAGGGGGTGATTGAGGTTAGCTCATCTCTTTATGCTCTCTTATTTTTATTATAGGCTTTTAATATATCAAAGTTCAATAAGTGTTTTAAATAAAAGATAAGACAAAAAAATCCACACACCAAAACCTTAGTTTTGATATCTCAAATTACTCAACATTTACAAGTGTAGAACGCACAATAATTAGTTTTGACACAGTCAACTAGTATAAATCCATGGTAAATAAGCTCAAGACACTATGTTTTTATCCACTTAAAATAGTCTTATCTAGAAAAATCTTCTACTTATGCCTCTAGTCTATCATTTCTATATTTCTCCTTTCTTTATCTTTTCTTAATATAAACATGCCATAATTAGCTAGTATAAGTCTGTAGTCAATAAAATAGAATGCATTACACTTTCATCTACTTACAATAGAACTATACATATTTTATTTATAATTTTAGTATTGATCCTAAACATGTGTATCCATATCTTATTCCAATTTCCACTATCCTCTATTCAAAACAATCAACAAGAATCTTTGTGTAATCTAAGTATATCCCTCTTTAATGTTTTCCAAAAGTAGAAGCTCTCCATAACAATTTGTCAAAATGAAAATATTTGAATATTGTACATATTTAACATTATCATATTTTCATTTTAAGACCTATTAAAACACATTAAAATTGTATTTTTTTTATAAAATTAGTATAAAATGGAAAGTGTAAAGTGGCATAAATATATGGATTATAGAAAATTTAACAACACCAATAGGCTATATCGCTTCCCTCCACCCTTTATTGATTAAGTCTTCTAGAAAGAATTATTTTTCATTAATTAATGGATTAATTAGATATAATCATATCAAAATTATTCCAAATGATCAAGATAAAACCATTTTTACATTCCCTTGGAATGTATGTATATCATGTCCTCCCATTTGGATTTGTAACATTCCAACTACTTTTCATAGGGTTATTTTGAGCATATTTTTAAATTTTTGTCATCATTATGAAAAATGATTATATTAAAAAAATTACTATATATGGGGACACTTATGAAGAATTCATCAATAGTTTGTAAAAAAAATATATTTATCATTGCCAATACCATTACCTCTCGCTAGGCCAAAACAAATACTATATGTTGATGATAGAAGGTATTGTGTTAGGAATTCACATCTCACCCCAAGGAATATATTTGAAACCAAAAAATATAAACTATTAAAAACTCTCCGACACCACCAAAAATATATATGTTAGAATTTTTATTGGAAATGTTGGTTATTATCAATGTTTTATTAAAAATAAAATAAAATTATATCTCCTTTATTTCTTTTATTATCTAAAGATTTTGAATTTAACTGGACTAATGAATGATAAGAAAAAAATTAGGCTCTTAAAGATATCCTAATATCAACACTTGTATTGAGAGGCCTAGATTGGAAGTTAACTTTCCATATCCACACAAATGCATTTGATATAGCACTAGGAGCTATCCTTAGCCATAAGGGTGATTAGTTGAAATATGTTATCTATTTTGTAAATAATAATATTTTAGTTAGAGATGTTACTTACACAATAATCTAAAATTAATTTATTGTTATAGTCTATGATTTTAATAAATTTCATAATTATATCATTGGTTATCTTGTTTTCATACACACTTATCATCTGAAATCAAATACTTGATGAATAAATTAGTAATAGATGGTCATATTATTATATAGTTATTACTACAATAATCTGATATTAAAATTGTATATAAACTTGTATATGATAATGTATTTATAAATTTCATTTCCCATCTAACATTTAATGGACAAACTCCACATGTTGATGCTTTTCTAGATGAACTTTTTTATTTAATTTTTGGTAGAATCATCTTAGTTTTCATATATTGTTAATTATTTAGTTGCAAGTAATATCATATAGTATTTCTCACCAAGGGAGAGACACGATGTGGTTTATTTTGTTGTTTCATGTTCATATATTTTAGGTTATCTCTTTTACACTATGATTAACTTGGTCGTGTACATGTGTGAGGTAGTATTATGTAGTTGACATATTATGAACTTGTCATGATGAACTCTGTAGGGGCCATTTTGTAATAATGATGACTGACATTAATATTCTCACAATAAGATATTATTTTCCTACTTTTCATAAAGAAATAAATGAATATATTACATGATTTCATAGATGTCAATGTATGGGGAAACCCAAACACAAATATGATATTCCTATTTATCCCCAAATTACTTTAGATCCCTTTGAGAAATGAGAATAGAAATTTCTAGTCTTAAATCCCTCTATCTAATCATAAGTATTTTTTTTGGTTTTTATAGATTATCTCACCAAATGGGTGGAATTAAAGGTATTAACACATGCAAGAGATGACAAGGTTATTGAATTTATGTATGAATATATTTATACATGATAAGGGGTTCCTCGATAAATTATTAATGATCAAGGCCCATAATTCACACTATATTTTATTTTGGCTCTGGTTTGTGAATATGAGCTATGTCATAAGATATGCACTACATATCACCCATTGTCCAATGGTTGATAATAGGTCATACATAAATAATTTGATAATTTTTTATCCAAAGCAATATCCTCACTATCAGTATTGGGTAACCCATATTTCAAAAGCTATGTTGGCCTATATAACCACATGGAATACCATCATATGATTCACACTTTATGAAATGATCTATGATAATAAGGTTTTTCTCCTCATATACTTTGAAATAAAAAAGATAAATACTACATAGGAACATGGTGTAGTTTTAAAAAATGCTCAAAAGTAATGCATCACTCAACTCAATGCATCAAGTAGGCTTCGTCAAGAATATTTTCATCACAGAGAGGTTATTCAGAAGTAAAAATTCATGTGGTATGACAAGTTTATCAAGATACAAGTGTTTTAACCTAAATTTTGATGGTTAATTTTAACTCAAAATACAAGGATCATACGGTCAATGGGCATTGCTTGAATTTGTACAAGAAATCCTAGATAAAGGAGGAAATATTTTATTTCCTTAAATAAATGGTTGAAATGGAGTTTATTTAAGCTAAAATATAACCTATATTATAATATTCATGATATTTTCAAAAAATCTATTAAAAAAATCAAATGATGAAATCCTTCGGGCACTATTGGCAATTTTGGTTAAACAAACACAATGTTAGATTACTAAAAATGAAATAAATATAATCTTAAGAGGAAAATAAGCTTGCTAAAAAATTATGAATCCAAAAAAAATTCAATCAAGAAATAAAGTAATCTAATAATAACTTATAATTATTTTTTATTATAGATGTATTTACATTTAACCATGAGTTATTACTCCCTTTAATGGTAACAAGATATAAGGTTTATTACTAGTGCTATAGGTAAAATTACACTACTAATGGTTTTAACCTACAATAAATAAGAAAACATACTTTAGACACATAAATCTAGTCATAGGTACTTGAAAATTCTTATTATTAACACACCATATACCACAAGACTTGAGCCCAATTGCATGACTCTCATTCACCATTACTCTTAGCCATTTATCTATATGTGGGATTTATACTTTTATTTCATTAATAATATTAATAACTTCTAATGTCAAATTTTAAAGCTATCTAAAATCACCATTAGACTATCTTTAAAAAAAGACAATTTTCCCTAATCATTTTATATAATTCCATGATAGGCACTTATAGTGGCCATGTCCCACATAAAATAAAAACTAGTTTCCTGAAATCAAAACATTTTTTTGGATCTTCCTACATGTTTCACAGGGTTTTATAAAGGAAATTATCAAAAGGTTCTACTATAAATAAATACCAAATTTCATTCAATAACCCCACTTGGAATTCACTTTTCACAAACTTATACATTATTTCACATTGAAAAAATATTCCCTATTCTTCCCAAATTCATGATCATTCATAAGGAGTCACCATAAGCCAAGTTAAGATCATCCTAAATTAAGTCAAGTTTTATCCTTGCCAAGTATGAAAGCCATTTTCTAATTGCATATATTTATTCAAAGGAGAAATTTTCACATTCACTCTAGGTGGGATAATTACATTGGATTGATTTCCCTCCTTAGAGTATTAGATGTATAGCTATTAGTCAATCATAAATTCATAAGGTCAAATCATCTCATTCTAATACCTTATTTTTACATGGTTTTAAAGCTAATAAATTTTCCTTATTATTTTAATTAAAAGTGAATAAAAACATTTTTTATACATGGCGTCATTGAAAGTGTGATATCTCATATTAATCAACAGACTTAGGCATAATATGCACAATAATCATTTTTTAAGCACAATAAATTAGAATAATTCTATAGTCAATAGATTTAAGTGCTCTGGGATGTTTAAAAATTATATCAATGATGTATAACAATATATTTTTCTTCTACCTTTCATATGTCAATTTTAATATTCTATTTTTCTTGTATTGTCTTCTAGTTATCATAGTCAACTAGGGCAAGTCCACATTTAATAGATTTGAATGCATTATGTTGCAATCCACTTATAAAATACCTATCTAGGTTCTGCTTATAAAATTTTCCCTAATTTTTAGGATGAAAAATCACCTCTCTTATTAATTTCCACTTTTAGACATTTAGAATAGTTAACGTAAGTTTGTGTATAAGCTAAGTATATCTCTTCTTAGTATCCTAAAAAAGCCTTAACATTTATTAAAATTAAAATTGTTAAATATTTTACATATTTAACATTTTTCTATTTTATAGTTTTAAGCATATTATAACACATTATAGTTTATTTATTTTTATAAAAAATGGGTAAAACATATTAACCTAAACTATTGTTTCTGACCCATTGATTTTTTTTATTTGGATTTTCAATTTCATGTTTTTCTCTGTTTTCTTATAAATTGTGTTTCAATAGTTTTTAAACTCATAGGGTTTATTTTTATAATAAAATTGGTTTTGAATTTTACTTTATCCATTGTGTGATAGGTCATACCCCAATAGTAAATCCATTAGAAAACACTATAAATGGATTTTAGTTTCCATATACATCATAATGTATCAAAAATGACTAAGTTTTATTTTTAGCCATAAGAAGCCTTTGACTATTTGTTCTTGTAGTGCACCAATAAGTGGTCATGACTAAGAAGTTAATCTCAATGTACCCTATAGATGGGATAGTATGACTATGATAATGGTGGAATCTTATGTAGTTAGTGACTTGATAGCCATGCCACTATTTATGATTGGATCAATATATTTGAGATCCTATAAAGCAAACACACCCTTGACTAGTTGTACCCTAAATCCTTGTTTTATAATTTCAAATTATTAAATAAAAATCATATTAATAATGAATTCATATTGTTCACATATTTTGAATATCAATATTACTTGTCTTACATTTTAAGTTGTTATTCATTATATATTGGCATTAATCAAACCTTAATATCATAAAGTATCTAAAATGAATAATGTAAAATTTCAATCCTTAATTAAATCACAAATACATTTAATAAATTTATTTTTAAAGTCTAGCATAGCTTGGGAACAAGTACAGTCATACATTTAGAATGTTATAAGGCATTTTACATAGCCTTTTTATGGACTCACCATGACTATTGATATTGATAAAGTTAATACATATAAAAAAGATGAAGTAAATGAAAAATAATTAATGGAATAACTTAATTAAAACCCACATAATATTGATGCATTTATATAAATTTCAAGAAATTAGTAAAATAAATTATCTCTAACTTCCACTTCTACTTTAAATACTCTAATCATTGCAATTGTTTTTATTCCTGTATCAAACCCTTTAGTCATGCAAGAACATTAAAATTTAGTGTTAAGTTTTATAATTTTTTACCTTGATTAGGTTTTATGTGTCATATCTTTTTTATTTTAATATTTTCCATGCTTCAATCTACATTATACTAGTCATTTTGGCTTTTTCTCATTTTCCTATCAAAACTAAAATTTGAATTTTTAAACTAGTTTTAGAGCATTTCAAGAGATTTTATCATTATATCATGTTTTTCTTTTTTCAATAATATTAATATATGGGTAAAATAATACATATACATGATTTATAACAAAATAATTGTCTTATATTCATATATTACCATGTTAAACTCACTTAAGGTTAAGTCTTAAGTGGGGTTATAAATATTGGTTAGATAGTTTGATACATTTTTAAAGTTTTGGATCAATGGAAAGAGATGGAGGTGGATAATATTAGGTTTTTTAAGGATAAATTAATAATATAAGATATGAAAATATACAATAAACATCAATATTGTAAAAATAATAAAAATTATATAAAAATAGGGTTGAAAAAATAGGACTATGTAATGTTTGCATTCCAAACACAATAAAAAGACTGTCCCATTGAGTTGATATTGAAGTTTAATTCTTGTATATAGTTGGAATTGAGTTATGTTTATGTTTTTAAATCTATTTATTTCTTTGGAACATATATTATCCATATTTTAGTCTTAAATAACAACTACAAGTTTCTTACAATTTAGAAATTGGGTAGGTATAGTCAAAGAAAAGTTGTTTTATTTAATTTTTAGGTTTTTTAAAAGTCTAAAATTGAGTGAAAGAGTATATAATGGTGGTTAATACCACATAAAAATCAAATTTAAAAAAAAAATCTAAAAAATTCAAATTTTCCTTAAATTATAACTCTTGACATATATATAGGCTTGTTAGGGTTTTCAAGACTAAAACCTCTCCAAAACAAAAATGAACCCTTAAAAATTATTGAAATTTTTTAGAATGGTATAATATGATGTATTATAATTAATTTACATGTTTTTTTATATTTTTAGGAATCTATAGAATAATATATTAATGATTCTTAGTTAGTAGGCCTAATTGTAAAGGCTATAAACCCATGTTTTTTCATATCTTGAATTTTCAAGCTAAGAAAAAAGTAAAGATAAATATGACAAGTTGATATAAGATTAAATTAATGTGAAAAAGACTTTTTAAAAATAATTACCCATTTATTTATCAAAATTTTCCATCAAGAAGGCTTGTAGGTCTAATTTATCTTACAAGCAAAATTGTAAGTTTGAATCCTCCCTTACCCCATCACCATAATTTTTGGTATCAGAGTAGGGTTTTGGCTATAATTAAAGGTGAAATAATTATAAACATTTAATTAATATAATTTAATATCAGGTTCTAAAAAATAAACTTACAAGAAAGTGCAAGAATGGCACTTAGAGGAGTAACTAGAGGTGGTACTAGAATAGGTTAAGAAGACAACCAACAGTTGTATTGATAAAGGAGATAAGAAAATTGTAGAAAAATTTGGAGGTAATAAAACTCACTAAAATAAGAAGTGTCATGACAAGTGATGTGATTAAAGGAGAGGAATAACCATAAGAAAAGGTTTCAAAACAAGAAGATGAAGAAATAATGGAAGAAAGACTCTTAAAAGCAATCATATGAACAAGATCCAAGCCCGAATTGGAAGTTATATTATATAGAGGCAGCCTAAATGTTTAATAATTGGTAGATTGGATAATTTAAATGGATAATTATTTTAAACTTGAAGGAATAGTTGAAGATAAGAAAGTTGAGTTTTACTGAATAAATTTGAAGAGATATGCATCTCTTTGGTGGGATAATGTCCAAGAGGAAAGAAGGAAAATAAACAAATAGAAGATCAAGTCATGGCATAGAATGGTATCCAAACTCAAATACAAATTCATACTTGTAGAATAATCAACAATTTTTATAACTAAACTCTAAAACTTGAAGTAAAAAGACATGTGTAAAGGATCAGATTGATGAATTCTACAAGCTTAGTATCAAAGGTGGTCATATAGAAGAAGATGTTGAAAAAATAGCAAGGTAAATCAATGATTTGAGGTTAAATATTCAGGACAAGATTAGTTTGTTTTCTCCTAAATCAATTTAATAAGCTTATCAATTTGATTTCAAATTAGAATAGAATCAATAAATAAAAAACTTTGCATTCTAGAGGAAGAGGCAAAAATTTTAGAGGTAGAGGACAAAAAGGTGGTAGAAATTAGTTACATGTTCATAATGAAGAGGCAAATGGATCTCAAGGTCAATCTAACCCTAAAAGAGGAGGCTACTCATGCAGATGAATAATACCATACAAAAGAGGCATATGAAGAGGATTTTTGATAAAATGTTTCAAGTGTAATAGGTATGTTGGACATAGGTCATATGAATGCCCTAAGAATACACAAAAAATCCATGGAATAATTAAAGGTAGAAATCACATTGTTATAGTTGAAGAAGAAAGTGTGGGATAAACATCACATGTGTGATAACTTAAAGTGGGAGAGTCCTTATTGATGAATGTGGTAATCTTAAAGACAAAAAAAGAGGTGAAAGAACCAACCCAAAAGAAGACATTTTTTATGATTACATGCAAATCCAAAAGTAAGTGTTTTAAGATTATCATTAATAGTGGTAGTATAGATAACTTGGTCTCTTCACAAATTGTTGGGAAAATATAATTAATTATATTAATACATTCTACACCATAAAAATTATCTTGGATTTAAAAAATATATTAGGTACTAATTAGTGAGCAATGTAAGGTTGATTTTCAAATTGGTAGATATAATGATGAGGTAGTTTTTAATATTATGCCTATGGATGTTTACTTTGTGTTATTGGGTAGACCTTGGATGTTTTATTTAGTGGATATAAATGATGAAATAATTAATACATACACATTTAATAAGGATGGAAATAATAATACATTGACACCATTGAAGGATGGAATTGAAGAAACTAAAAAAAATTATTAGTGCTAATAGTAGGTGGAGAAGAGTTTTTACAACTAATAAAGAATTAATAGGTTGGGTGTGCATTGGTTTCCAATCCTAAAACAATAATTGCAACCACTAAGATGAATAATTTAACAATATAAATTTATAATTTTTTAAATGGATATGTGTATATAGTGGTTGATGTGTTACCTAATGAGTTTACACAAGTGATACGAATAATCCAACATATGGATCTCATTTTAGGATCTAGTTTTACAAACAAATCAACTTATAGAATGACACCTAAAGAGAATTAATAGATCAAAAATAAAGTACAAGATGTGTTAAAATAAGTTTTAATTAGAGATATTCTTTTTCCATGTGTTTTACCAATAGTGTTAACTCTTAATAAAGGTGCATAATGGAGAATGTGCACATACTCTAGAGCCATCAACAAGATAACTATAAATTACATTATATCTTACCAAGAATGGATGATATCATATATTATTTTAGTGGATCATAGTACATTTAAAATATATTTTTGAAGAGTGGTTACCATCAAATAAGAGTTAGAGAGGGTGATGAGTGGAAAACAACCTTTAAGACTAAATATGGATTGATGATTGGATTGTTATGCCATTTGGTTTTCCCAATGCTCCTAGTACCTTCATGAGACTAATGAATGAGTTGTTAAATAAATTTATAGGTAATTTTTTTATTATTTACTTGGATGGCATTTTGATCTTCAGCCAATCAAATTAGGAACACATCAAACATCTTAAGATGGTGTTGAATAATCTACAAGAAGAAAATTTGTTGATTAACCTCAAAAAGTGTGCCTTCATGAAAATTGATTTTATTTACTTGGTATTTGTAATTTTTAAATATGGTTTGAATATGGAAATATTAAAGGTAAGAGCACTAGTGGATTGGACTACTACAAAAGTGTTTTTGAGGTAAAAATCTTTCATGGATTAGCTAGTTTCAAAAAAAGCTCATTATAAACTTTAGTGGTATTTGTGCACCTATTATTGAAACTATAAAGGGTGAAAAAAATTCAATGGATTGAATCAATCAAAAATAGGTTTCAAATTTTGAATAAAAAGATAAATAAGAAACCTATCTTATCCTTAAATAACTTTTAAAACATTTTTAATGTTGAATGTGATGTTATTAGACTATCCATTAGAGATATATCATGTTAATAAGGAAGATAAATTTATTACTTCAATGAAAATATAAATGAAGATAAGAATAAGTATTCAATTTGTGATCAAGAATTTTATGCCATCATCCAAACATTGAATAAGTGTTGGCACTACTTGTTGCCTAAGAATTTCGTGATATATATAGATAATAATGTTTTATAATTCATAAATATCCAAAAAAAAATGATTCAAATAAATGTAAAATGGATAAAGTTTTTTATAAAAATTATTTTGTTCTCAAGCATAAAAGTGGGTAGTCTAATAGGGTAGTTGTTGACTATTTTAGCCACAAGTCAAAATAAGTCAACCCATATAATCCAAAACTTTATATAGGGGTCTATTAACATAATATATGGTGTGTCATGATATTATTTGATGTGATTTAATTTTCTATTAGCTTGTTCATAGTACAACTTAGTCTTTGTGTCATTTTGTGTCACTTAAGGGTCATATTTTCATCATAAATAAAGGTATTACAATTTTATAAGGTATCCAAATGATCTAAACACTCTTAAATGTATAATATGTCATATACCTTGTCAAAAATGTCATTCCTAATTGAAACTTGTAGGTTCCTAATTAAAATCAAGAAAATAAGTGAAAAGGAGGAGTTTTGGTAGATATATGACCTATAGAGGAGAGTGACAGATCTTAGTAAATTGGTCCACAACGACAAAGAGATAGGCATGCCCCTTCCTTGACATAGGAAAACCACCTAAAAATATATGGAAATGATTTCACATGTCCTATGAAGAACTGGTAGTGGGATACATAAACCCAACTTTATGTTACTAGGCTTACTTATACTACATAAAATACTATCTCTTATGAACTTGGAAACATTAACTTACATATTAGGCCAATAAACATACCTCTTAAAATGATAAACATTATTTATAATGCCAAAATGACCTACAAACTTTGAAGTATGTGTCTCTTTCATTAGTTGAATTCTTTCCTCCTTGGGTAGATAAAGCTTACCCAGCTTATAGAGAAATCCATTTGGAGGATAATCATCCTCGTTCAGCTCAAACCTTGCACCTTGGGAGTTCTTTGCTTGAATAAATAGGTCCTCAAAATATGTTTCATGATCATATCCCTCTACATAAGATTCATACATAGAAGGATAAATAAGAGTTATGGTGCCCATGAATGTAAGTATAGGAGGTCTTGATGACATGTCAACTAGTTTTTTAGACACACCTTTATTATATCTGATAATCAAATGAAATTACTAAAATAAACCAATGCATTTATAATGCCTATCTTGATGAATTTTAGTTTAATCTTACAAATATTGAAGAGGTTGGTGATCCATATCGATAATAGTATCCTTACACATTAGATAGTTCTTCCATTTTTTAACCACTTAATAGCATAAAAATATTTTTCATATGTACAGTAGTTCAAGATTTCACCATGGAATAAATCAAAATGGTAACATACCAGGTTACTTCCTTGAAGCAAAATAACCTCATAGTATAGTGATTAGCATCTGTTTCTACTTCAAAAAGTATCTTCAAGATAGGCAAAGCTAAAAATAGAGCTTAGATAATATTATGTTTTAACAACTCAAATACATCTTTTTTTTCTTACCCAAAGTAAAATTCTTACCCATTAATGTAAAGGCATGCCAAGGTAAGGTTATGAAGATAAATTTTTGATGAAATTATTCAAGTATTGGACTGTACCTATAAATCTTATTATATCTATAATATTAGATGGAGTTGGCCAATTCATGATGGACTCTACCTTATTTTTATTAATATTTTACTCCCAATCTCCAACCATATGCCCCTAAAATAGTTATTGTTGTGAAAACTCAAATTTATTCTCATTTAAAACAAAAAAATTATCCTTCAACACTTGTAATTTTTATAAGATGCATAATATGTTCATCAAAATTAATACTAAAAATAAGAATAGCATCTAAGTATACAATAACAAAGGGACTAATAAATGTCCTCATTGTCACATTCATCAACCACATAAAGGTAATCAATCTATTTCATAGATTGAAAGTAAGAACCAACCATTCATAAAACCCTTGCATTACCTTGAATATTGTTTTCCAAATGTCCTCCTCATTAATTCACACATGTTGATACCTAGATTTTAAATAAATCTTAACAAAATATTTAGCATGTTGAAATTTATTAATAAGATCATCAATTTTTGGAAGAGGGTACCTATTCTTGGTGGTTATTTTATTTAGTCCTATATAATTAACACATATTAGCCATGTGCCATTATTCTTAAATACCAAAATAATAGGAGAACTAGATGGATAAGTACTAAGACATATTATACCTTGATTTATGAAAGACTATAAATATTGGTTCACCTCATTGGAATCCTTCAAATACTACATATACAACTTGATATTTGAAAATAGACTATCAGGAAATAAATGAATTTCTTGCTCAATAGACCTAGTCAATGGTAACCCCATATGCTCCTAAAAAACTTCCTTGAACTATTTTACTATCTTCCCCATATTTTCTTCTCTTTATTATTAATCATGCCATCATAAGTTGTATTTACCACTACTTCCTTGTCTTGAATATCTCTCAAAAGAAGCAAATCAAATTTTCCACTAGCACTAATAAGATTTTTAGCTTCAGAGGTACTTAGCAAGTATACCATAGAATATCCTTCATAGGCCAAAAAGATGTATCTATTACCATATTTTACCAATCCATATTGGTTGGATCTCCTCATGAATATGACATATTGGATATACAAGTATGGGCTGCCAAACACTACACCATGCACATCAAGAAGAACAACATCCACAATAACCTCATTAATGAAATGAGCATTAATATTAAACTTAACCTTGTATTGTTTAGTCACCTTTATGTCTAAATCTTTATTTACCCAACCTAAATAGTATGGGCTTGGATGTTTGTAAGTTTTAAAACCCATTTTGTCTAACAACTCTTCACTTATTAGATTTGCTTGTGAACAAATATCAAAAAGAGCATCAATTTTGTTTTCTTCATCTGAATATTAATATGCAAAAGTTTAGAAAGATCTCTCTATTTATCACTACTACTACCCAAACATACCTTTGTATTAATAGAGGTAAAACATAAAATATCATCCACATTGGATTTGCAACTAATATTCTCACATTGAAGTGAAGACATATCCTTTTCTTCTTGTTGTTCTTGAACAAATGCAATTTTGGATGAATATTCCAATACTAATCCTAGTAATTAGTATCAACATTACATTCACCATAATTTACTTTAGTATCCTTCCTAAAAATGGAATTATCATTTTTATTACCCTTCCATTTACCTTTCCCCTTTTGCTTGGAGGTGTTTTATTTCTTGGATTTATTTTGTTGCTTGGAGATTTATTCTTTTCCATCTCTAAGTAGTGAGATTCATAACAAGCCTCATATACATCTATAGACATGACTAAGAGGATTTGTCTCCATAAATGACTATGTATTCCACAAGATCTTACATTATACCCCATATTTATCCATTTGACAATGTTCTTTTAAAACTTACTAGTGTACTCTTGCACACTTTAACCTTTATTTTTATTATGATATTACCAATACATGAACGTCTCTTCCTCATTATAAATAATATATAATTTATTCTTTATTATCATCTTAAAATCATACCACTTAGTAATAGGATGAATATTATTAACAACTAATTAATGAACATAGATCTCAAACCATGTCAAATAATATTTGGATAATTTTAACCTTGAAAAATAAATCTATTAGATTTCTTTAATATAATGAAAACTAGAATATACCTCAATTTAGGCTTGCTAATGATCTAGCCTCTCTGCATTGATGTCCACATCATATAGCTAAATTTAAATCATCGTATGATCCTTAATTGGTGGTAGATATGGGTTCTCATGGGGTTATTCTTCATGATTATCATGGATTTTAGGAGTTTCCTCATTTGATTTCAATGTCTATGTGAAAACACCAAGCTTCTCCATAATAATTCCCATGATGGAATCTGTTGATGCTTATATGTGTATCACATGAGCTATTAGTGTTTAAGAACACTTCTCATTGTAGAATTCTAAGAATTCATGGAATGCATAATATGTTTTTGGTAATCTATTTATCTATGGTGAAATAGATGTAGATCAAATCAAACTATTCCAAAAATTTATATTAATTGGTGGTTGGAAGCCACTATTGTCCTTATGAATTATATAGTATATATGCTTATCTTGGTGAGTTATGATCATAATTATACACTAAAGACCAATCTAAGTGAATATTTACAATGAGATATATATTGAAGTGATTTGGTTAAAAAATTAGCAAAAGAGAAGTGTGGGGAAGAAAGAGAATATGCCATTATTGATCTTTGACTTAAACATCATGACAAAGTTTCAATTACAACTGAACATGCATTTAACTAGTATATAATGTAAATTAACATAAGCTCATATCTCACTATACACCAACAAAGCCTCCAAGGATAATATGAAGAAGTAAAAGTAAGAACTAAATTTAATTTAAATATTTGTTACTATATTTTAGTAATATTTGCAGATCCTAATGTATAACAAATGAAATTAATCAAATTCAATATCATTCAAATAATCTAGTGTAATAAAAAATTAGTAACCCTACATCAAAGATGAAAATTCAAAATTCATGGAAACCATTCAAATTCAACACTTTTAAAAAGAAATTGAGAGAGAAGTCATGAAAAAATTGACATAAATAACTTGGAAAAACTTTTTAGTATTCCTTGTTTATATTAATTGCTCCAAAGTAGACATGTTTTGCTCAAAACTCCCTATCTTTATAAAATGGTAATACTACATTTTATAGAAGATTATTTAAGTATGTTGATCAGTCATAAGATTACACATGTACAAATATAAGGAAAACTATCCTTCTTTATAGTTCTAAACTACACTTCTCTTCTCCAAATAGATAGACCTATAGGAAAATATGCTTAAAAACTAGCATATGCATTTACAAAATAATATTCCATGTTCAAATATTACAATACTTTACAAAAAATGAAATATTAATTAACTGGTGTCCCATGGCTGAGGTGTTCCCTTATTTCTCTTGGATAATTTCCATAACTCTTCGATGTTTCTCTTTGACAAACTCCAAATCAACAACTCATTTCAAGAGAGATACATCCTCTTGATTAGATAAGTCATGAAAGTCTCTATCATCCCTTACCATAACCTATTTGATGCTTTAAGCTTCTACATTCTTTTCCTTAGTAGTGGAGATCATGCCCATGATTCTTTTATTATCACTCCTCGATTGGCCCTAGCTTTTAATTTTTAATTCCTACATCATTAAAGTGACTTTATATTTATCTCTTCATCATCAATAATGCCAAAGATGGTAGACTTTGTAGGATAAGCCATCATGGTGCCAAGGAGCTACTTAATTTTGGTAATTATCTCTTCATCATCTTTTAGGAGTTTATCTAAGCCTTTGGACCAATCACTTAAACTCTGGGTATTACATTTAAATGGGCTAGGGTAATGGTTTTGAATTTAAGAATCCTACCCTTCATCATTATGTTAGTGAGGTCACTTATTTTTTCCTCTATAACCTACCATTGGGCCATCAATCCTTTGGCTATTTTGTTCTACTAGGTCAATGCATCTTACTTCAGCTTCATTAAATTCAACAAGTCAAACATGTCAAATAAGGATGCTTCAAACATTTTTATTATGGCCTCAAGAAATGATAAGACAACTATTTTCTCTAGGTTCTCCTTTTCTTTCTCTAGGTTATGTATCTTTTGTTTCATACCCTTGATGCCTACTCTGATCTGAGCTAAATGAGCTTCAGCCAGTCCTTCTATGTCTTCCTCATAAATAGGGTGTTCCCCAAGCTACTATCTTCCAACTAGATTTAAGCCTATAAATGGCTCAACATTTTTAAAGGTGAATTCCTCTCCTCCAACCATGGCCTTCTTGGTTGTGACCCTCTCCAACCTTATTATTTCTAGATTAAATTGGACACTAGTTGATGACTATGTTACCTTAAGAAGTTTTAGTACCTCCATCTTTGTGATGCTTGAATCACATGGACTATTGATTTATGTGCCACTTGACACTACTATATCAACTATTCTTCTATATTTTTCCTCCATCAAAGCCAATATCCATCGCTTACCTTCCTCATGGACATCAATGTGAATTATTTGAGTCAAGGTCTAAGAATGGGACAAAGTGTGAATCTTCTTCATTCTTACATAAACAAACCATTAAGGGATAATGGGTCCATGAATGGGGTATTCATCACTGCATGATTTGACCTCACTCATGGGTTGGGTGAAGGTCAATTTGGGCCTCTTCCTCCAAATTGGGACCAATGCTAATTTTACTTTTCTTTTCTGTGGTAGTGATATGGGAACTAGGTCCAAAGTAACTTATTTTCCCCTTTCATGTTATGTTTCCTTAGCCTAGGTCTAGGGTTATTCATTTTGTTCCTTTTCATCTCTTGACCCATATGCCTCAGCTAGCACCTTAAGTGCATCTTCAACTATCTCATTTGGTTCTAATGTAATCATATCTAGGTATTCTATTAGAGACTTTGGCCTCTCAAGTGGGGATAAAAATGATCCCTCCCTTGGTCTCTCTTCTAGCTTCTCTTTACTATGTCCTTGTGTAATATGTGCCTAGGGTTATTTTAGTGGTTACTCTAGAGGGGGTCTTGAAGATGGTCTAGGAAATAAGTGATATTGTAAGGGCCCCATTTACCATATCTCACTTGGTGGCTTATTGTCTCCTCTAGCCACCCTAGGTTCAATCTTGATGTTATGACTTTTCAATTTGGTTAATAGCTCTAGGAAACCAAAGGCCTTGATGTATAATGGGTCATGGACATTGGGATAATATTCATATGCTTTATTTATGTTCTTGGACTTCATATTCTAGGTGACCACCCCATTAGGGTCTTATTACCTCAAATCATCTTTTTGTAGGGTGAAAGAGTCCCTATGTCTGGTAATAACATTTACTTGTCACATGTTTTGCATAATGGTCCTATTAATTATCACAGGAAAAAATATGGGAAGGGTCCTTCCTTTTTTCCTTGTATAATCCATCTATACCATGAAGAAATTGGTAATCAACTTCTTGCTCTACTAGCTTGGTGGGCACATAAATGGGTAACCTGTAGGGTTGTGTCAAAGTCCCTTTAATCCTTATGATGGTGAAATCAAGGTAGAACCAATTATACCCTATCAAATCCACATAATTATTAATCATTGGTTTCACCTTGATAATAGGGATTCTTGTGATGGCTTCCACTATGGCTGGGTAGACAAAATCACAAATGGACTACATGGTGTGTCTATATTTGAAAATATGAAGCTTGGAATAATTATGGGAGATAGTGGGTCTCCCATCAAGTGACCAATTATTGATATTTGGGATTTGGGTGGAAGCCAAAAAGGCATCAAGAAGATATGTCATCATGTAAGATTGCTTGTTTATTTTCTTATTAATGGTTGTAAATTGTGACTTCAAATGGATGTTAATTATCTCACCTAGTGGAGGAGTGAGTCCTTTCTCAACCATGAAGTATACATATGATACCCAAATATTATCAATGTGTGTGGTAGAGGGGGCTCCTCATAACATATTTAGTAAGGTCATGATTCTCTTAGTGCCCTCCCTAAATTAGACAATTAGTATTTTTCCTATGGGGTCCTAGATTACTTGGTTTCTAGTGAATAGCCATGGGGAAAGGATTTTGTTTAGATTATGCTCCCTAGTCCACTTTTTGATGGTGGGAAGGTCTATCTAGGGTTTACATAATTTATAATAGCACTCAAAAGTTAAGGGGAAATGTATGCTATTTTCCTCAATGTTTGCTCATGGATTATCCAATCATTCTCAGTTTTATAGTAAATGAAAAGAGGAGTAAGAGCATCAATATAATGTGGTACCTCAAGCTTGGTGGTATCATAATGTAGGCTAGCCATATGGATGGAGACTAGGTCATTATATCTCCCTAGGATAGTTGCATTATTCTACTCCTCCCTAGTCAAAGCTTGCATCTCCTCAATGGTCCAAAAGATTTTAAACCAATTCTAGTTCCCATTATTCAAAGATATAGTGTCTAGGTCTATGTCTTTGAAAACCTTCCCCTCATTATCTAAGGTTAAGTACAGCTCGATCTCATCCCTTTATTGTTTTCTATGAGTTACCATGGCTATGGAAGTTACAACTATTTACCAAATGGATTGTAAGTAATCTCTAAATTAACTTATTCTTCATTAGATTACAATTAAAATCTCTTTGTTTGATTGTTATTAATCCAAGCTTGAATTAGGGATTTTATGGATGCTTAGGGATTTTATATAGCTTTAATGGTAGTGGAAATTCATACTTAAGCTCATTCATGTTTTGGATTTGATTGAGACCCATGCCTTTATACCTTTACCTTTTCTATTATAGAAAATCTTTTATTTTGTCATTTTTTTCTTGCATGGCACCCATGTGGCATCTATTTGAAAATTTTTATAGCATTTTAAATAAATGACTTGAGGGAATAGCCATTTTATTTTGAAAATCCAACATTTATTTCATGCCATTGGACCTTGTTCATAGATCAATGTGAGTCATTGATTGTGATCACAGGGCTCAAGAATCATTGGTTTATTTATGTTAGGCCTCATGGTTGTGCCTCTTAGCATCTTCATGGGCCTCTTAGGCTCTATATTATATGTATTAAATGCATGCTCACCATGTGTTTATCTTTTGATAATCTTGGGTTTTATTGAAAAGTCTCTAGTAGTTGCACTCTATCTAATTATCTTTTCATGAGCAAGTGTAGACCATTGATCTTAATCCGAATAAATGCACATGATTGGTTTGATGGATCAAATGCCTTAGATTTATTGGGTCTTTCACTTTATCTAATAAATATTTGTGATGAATAATAGGCCCTACAAAATAGAGATAACTTTAATTAATTTTGTGAAATAAGGAGGGACTCAGGATTAAATACATTAGGCTAATGTTTATTTCATGTTTGATAAACAAGTTATAAACTTTAGGCTAAAATATTTTATCCTATGTTTTTGTAATCCATGTAAAATGGTACCTATGATAAATATTTTTAGGCTAGGGTGTATGTTCCATTAATAAACTCAACATAAACTTTAGGCTAAAATATTTATGTTAAGATCTTAGAACATGTCCAAAGGGGCAAAATAATACAAGGGCCAAATTCTAGGTTTTAACCTAGGGTTTTACAGTATTAATAAACACAATGGAACCTTAGGTTAAAATATTTTGAGATAAGTTTTAATCCATAAGAAAATTTATTAAAATAGGATTTAATATAATTATATGTCCTAAGGTTTATTGCATTTAAATAAACGTAATTGGAACCTTAAAAAATAGACTTAGATTAGAACTATGTCTACAGATATTTAGATCATGTGGCCATTTTATTATTTAGAGTTCAAAGATTCTAAGTGTTTGAACATTTTTGAGGGATCCCATTGAATTTTAATGAAAGCCATAAGATTTTATTAACATTTTGAAGCATATCTATATGTCTAAGTAAAATAATTAACTTAAATTTGGCAGTCTCGTAGACATCAATGACAACCTTATGGATCTCAAATGATGATCATGAGAATGTTAAATATAAGTTATTGGATCATTAGTTTTGATAGGATTAAATTTTATGGTCTCATATACATTAGTGATATCCTCATAGACATCAAATGACAATCATGTGAACATAAATTTTAAGCTCATGAAACCCTTCTAGTCCATAGACATTGGATTTGATACACTCCATTATATCAATCTCCATGATGAAGCACATACTGCCTATCATAAGCTGAGTAGAGGCATACCATTGGTTTAATTTAATGTGAGGGACCCTTTATTACCAAGATTTGAAATTTGTAGTGCAATATGGTAACTCCACGGGGCTTCTTGGGCTTTTGACTCTTCAGCATTATGTTCACTATATCTGATCAATTTTGTGTGAGTGGTCACAGTTCATCTGATCAAGATCCAATACTTAAACTTCTCATAAGTTATATCATAAGGTTTTTTTGTATTGATAAATATAATGAGACCTTAGGTTAAAACTTAGGCTAAATTTATATTTGATATAGGGAGGCCCTTTAATTTTAATGATGACTTCACATCATTGGATCCTTGGTCTCACTTAAGTGTGGACCATTGATTGTGATCTTGGTTATTTCAAAGGATTGGTTCAATGGACCAATTTATTACATTTATCAAGATTTATATGCTATGTTTGATCCTTTCCTTGTGATGAAGTGAGAATAATTAGATATGTGAGGAAGTAAGGTGTTTAAGTTAGGATATGGGTAAATAAGGACATAGTCTAAAGATTTAAGACTAATGTCATGTTCGTGTTGATAAATATGAATGGATACTTAGGCTTAATACATTATAATAAGTTTATAAAAAAGGAGACCATGCTAAAATAAAAGGTCCTTACTAACATAAACATTAGACTGCGTTAAAAATATAAAGAACAAAAGGGGAAAATAAAAGGGACCAAGTAAGATTTTTAGGTTAAGGCTTGGTTGTGTTAAGAAACATGACCGAGCTTTAACATGAAAATTGGGCTTGAGTCCAAAGTAAATTTGAAAATCTCCCACCAAATGTGATCCCACCAAATGTGATCCCACCAATATTTAAATTTGAATAAGGGGTTTAAGCTAGGGTTTACTAAAGGAGAGTGGGTTTAAATTCACTCTCCTTTAGTAAACCCATTAGTTCCCTAGCTAGGTGTTGGATCAAGGCCATTAGTAAACCCACTACTATCTAGGTGTCCATAGCCTTAGTTGATATTACCAAAATCACATTTTCTTGAAAAGCTTCTGGTTTTGCAATAAGTTCTTATTTTTTGTAATTTTGAGTCTTCTAGGCTTTCAACAAAAGTTGGGAACCAAAGTAGCTAGGTTTAAGGATTTGGTCAAGTGTTTGATCCTCAAATAATCATTTATGGTTTCAACCTTTGTACCAAGCAAGGATGTTTTTTATGTGTAGGCATGACTATACTTTAATGGATTTATCTTTCATTCAACATGTGTAATTCCTCTTAAAACTAGGTTTAGGTCAAAACAATGTTTAAGATATTTATAGAATGGTTAACCTATTCATAGGTCTTTAAAAGTTTCTTCAAATCCTAATATCAAGATCTTATCTCAAATACATGGTCAACATCTACATGGGGTTCATATCAACATTTCTAAATTTGACGTTTCAAGCAAATTGAGGAAATTTGAGTTGAGGATTCTCCAAAGGACTTATTGGAATAAAGGAACACAATAACAAGAAATAAAGACAATAAAAAATAGTGAAGTAGGAATCAAAAGGGAAGCAAACAAATATATACTTGGTTATTTACAAATAAGGGAAAAGAAAGAAAAATGTTGAAGGAAACTAAATAGCCTATATGTACTAAGTCTAGTTATCTTACAGATTTAGTCCATGAAGACCCCAAAAGGAGTAGTAATGAAGTAATGCTTGAGATACTATCCATTGGTGCACAGTGTGAACTCTATGTCTTATAGATCTTTTATCATGAAGGTATTATCTCTAAGTGTATCTAAAATTTGATAGGGGCCAATCCATAGAGGTGTGAACTTGCCATATTTTCCCTTGGGCTTAGTTGATTTACCCTAAAGAACCAAGTCTCCTTATCTAATCACCTTGAATTTGATCTCTTGTCAAACCACCTATTTATTTTTGTTTGGTGTCTAATAAAGATATAAAAATCCTTTTATCATGTACCTTATATTTGAATAATGTCTACTAGCCTTTAGTTTATAAATTCTTAGTCTTCCACCATATACTCTTACATAAACTTGTAGGTTGGTAGCTTGAGTGTGATGGGGAATATAGGTTCCTAACCATATATTAGTAATAAGGGAGATTCTTTAATATCCTACTTGACTCTTGTTAGATCTTCTCAAAAGGCATTTTTGATAATTTTGTGAAATTTTCTTGGTTTGTCTATAGTAGACTTCTTAATGGCCTTCATCAAGTTTTTATTTTTTGACTCAGATACTCCATTACCTTGAGGATAATGGTTATATGGAAACCTGATAATAATGATGTTATCATATGCCCATTCTATCATTTTTATGGATGTGAATTCTGACCCATTATCACATACCAAAGATACTAGAGTCCTAAATCTGGTGCATGTGTTTCTTTCTAAAAACTTAATTACTTATTTTGTTCTGAATTATTTGGTGGTTGTTATTTTAGTCCACCTTGTGCAATAATTAGTAGTTGTCAGAACATAGTTTTGACCTTATGATGTGTCAGGGTTGATTACACCTAAAAATTTCAATCCCCACTAGGTAAAGGGCTTATCAATAATGACTAATAGTAAAGGAATTAATTCCTTTGGCTCCTTAGTGTTCAAGATATGGCATGAATGACATTCTCTTACATGTTTATGATCATCTCTAAAGATGGTGGGATAATAGTAGCCATCCCTAAGGATCATGTGAGTTATTCTTCTTGATGGGTGCCCACTTCCAACTTATCATGGAATGTTCTCATTACCTCAGTGGATTCTTCTTTGGAAAAACATTTTAGATATACTCCTTCAAAGTTATTTTAGTACAAGACTCCATTTTTTATGAGGTAGTGAGTTGTCTTGAGCCTTAAAGCTCTTCTTTGCTCCTTGGTTAGCCCTATAGGACAAGTTCCATTAATTATCAAGTGAAAAATAGAGTCATACCATTCATTATCTTAGAATATTTTCTTATCAAATTGCATAATACTTAGCTTAGGGTTAGTACTAGTAAACATTTGAATAAGACCTTAACACTTTACTAGTTTTTTAGTTTTCATTTCTATGTCATATTCTTGGAGGATAGACATCCACTTACCCCTTTCTTCTCTAAGTTCACATTGGCTTAGCATTAGCTTAATGGTTGGGTCTCATAAAATGGCATGCACATTGTTCTTAGGAATGTAGTGCCTAAATTTATTGACAACTTTAACTAATGTAAATGTTTTTTTATCAATCAAAGGGTAATTTAACTCATTATTCTTCAAATTAGCACTCATAAAATCAATTGGATAGTCAGATACTTCTACTTTCTAAGATAACACAGTGGTAATAGTGTGGTCAAAGGAGAAAGAGTAGAGGTAATGGTCCTTTAAAAAGTCTGGACTTATCAATACTAGAGCTTGGCTTATTTCACATTTAATGTCTTCAAAGGCCTTCTTAGATTCCTCACTCATAAAACTTTAACATTCTTATTTATAATATCATTCAATGGTTTGACAATCTTTGAAAAGCCAAAAATGAACTTTATTACAAAGTTTATTTTACCAAAAAATGATTTAAATTATTTTTTACTCTTGGGAGGCTCTATCTTATATAGAGCTTGCACTCTTTCAGGGTCTATGGGAATTCCATCTTTAGTGATGACATCACCTAACAGTTTACCGTCAATAACACAAAAAATGATATTCTTATGTTTAAGAGAGATCCCATACATTATGTACCTTTAAAACACTTGTTTTAAATGCATGAAATGGTCTTCCATATTTTTAGAGAAAATAGTTAGATAATCCATGTAAATCATGATACACTTACCAATCAGGCCTTGGAAGGAATGTTCCATGGTTCTTTGAAAAGTGGCTCATGCATTTATTATTACAAAAGGAATCCTCTTGTATACAAAGGTGCCCCACTTAGTTTTGAAATTTTTCTTAATTCCATCCTCCTTATCAACTAGCACTTGATTTTATCCTAAAAAACCATCAAGAAAGGACATCATTGCTAAATCAAAAAAAAATTATATTATTTGGTCAAGAGAGGAGAGAGGAAAATTATCCCTTTCAGATGATTTATTCATATTTATAAAGTCAATAAATTGTCTAATTTATCAATTTTTATTTCTAACTGGCACCAAATTGGCAACCTCAGTAGAGTGCCTAATGGAAAATATAATTATAGCATCTAATAACCTCTTGAATTCTTTAAAGATCATGGGTTCTAAGATAGGGTTCATAGGTTTTTGTTTTTTATTAAAGGGTTTATAACTCTCTTTAAGAGGTATAGTGTAGGTGATGAAGCTTGGTTCTAAGATCTTCAAGTCATCATAGGACCAAGTTATGACATCTTTGTACTTTGTTAACAGCTCCTTGGCTCTCTTATTTTCAGCACTAGTGTAGGTTTTTCCAATGTTAACCAGTGAAGGTTGATCTCGAGGCCCAAGATAAATTGCATTTTAGTCCTTCACACTTACTTTGGGAACCTTAGAAGCTTCAACTAGCTTATTTTTTTCAAAAAATCTTTTTAAGGCAATCATTTCTTTGGGGATCTTATTATCATTTAACTGAATGACTTTACCATCAAACTATCCTTCCCTAAACACATTTTCATTAACATCATTAATGATTTGAGCTTCAAACTCTCTTTAACTATTCATGAAGTTTAGGATTTATTGGTCATCACTAAAGACCTATAGATGGTTCACATTGTATGAGATAGAAGGGCAAGGTACGAGCTCAATACTAAATTTGGGTGAATCTTGGTTAGGCATAAGATTAACTATAATAGAGGCAAGTTCATTAGTATATTTATTTTATTCCCTTAGGATAGAAACAATATTGAGGGCATTAAAATATTCCACTAGATCCCAAACTCTAAACGTATACCTCTTAAGGTATGACAGTTTGTACTGATACTTGTTTCTCACTTGATTTACTACTAGTTCTGAGTCACCATAAACTAATAGTTCCTTAAATTTATTTTTGATGGTAAATTTTAGACCTAATATGAGGGATTCATATTCTACAAGGTTATTAGTGCAAGGAAATTAGAGTCTATAAGAATCATGGTATTTCTTACCAATAGGGTCAATTAGAACAATGTCTACTCCAGATCCATCCTTACACTTAGATCCATCAAAATGCAACTTCTATACCATAGATGCAACATTAGAAGATTTAAGATTTAAAACCTTGGTAGTTTCTTTGGTAAAAACCCCTATATCTAAATCAATTACATTAAACCTTTCATTGACAACATAATACTCAGTGATCATGTGTTTCATTCTTGGCTCATTTTCAACAATGATTTGTTTGGAAACTCCCTTTCAAGGTAGCCATAGGTGTGAAAAATATATGGACATATATCCATTCAAATCCTTTATCCACTCTAGTCAAGAGTAGTTCATATGTATTAGGTATATCTACTACTTGGATATCTATAAATTGTTGGACTCTTGGCTCAAAAGCCAATTTCATGTGGAAATTTAACAATTCTCTAACCACCTTGAACCTAGATGTATCTAATTGTGTGACAACCCTATTAGACTTAATGGGGGTCAAACTAAGATACTTACAAACACCTACAAGTATGATATTTGTAGAAGCACCATAATCCAACAAATAGTTATGCATGTTTTTACCAAACATTCTGACTGTAAGTAAGAATATTGGGGACTCTGTTTTATCTTTATACATAGATACATTTGCATTATCAATCTAAGATACCTTGCTAGATTTCTTGGATAAGGATTCCATCAATATATCTCTTTGCTCTATGATTTATGTCAATTCATGCAAGGTAATATTATCTTTGATTTTATGCATGTCTTCTACAATATTATAACCTTTATTGGAAGAAATGGAACCATCAACACTAAATTTAAAAGTACTTCATTTTGGAGGCTATTAAATATTATTTGAAGTGGTAGTTAGAGGAGTGCCAAAGTTGTTTAGAGGAGTAGAAGTAGTCAAAGGTTGTGTCTATTCTCTATTTCTTAGAGGATACATCTTCTTTAATAACTATTAGAAGGAATGAACTTCTTCAAGAATATCATCAAGCTCATTGTCTTCTTGGAAGGGGAAATCAAACATTTCCACCATGAAGGTCTTGTTAGCAGGCTTGGATCTTGAAGTACCTACACCATTATATTTGTTAGGCACTACCTCAAAAGTGTCCAAATCTTCTTGAAATGCCTCAAAAATTTTATATAACTTAATGCAATCAATCTCACCATGATTAGTAGTATAATGGACTCTACAATAATCAGTAAAAACAATATCAATAAGATTAATATCCATAGTCTTATTTTTAGAAGATGGTTCATTATTCTTATTGTTGTGGAAACTATCATTATTGAGCCTATTATTAGGTCTATTGAATCTTTGGAAAGATAAGTTTCTACCAAAATTTTATCCAATATTACCAACCTATTTTTTGTAGCTAAAGGAAGTCAGTGTTTAATTCTTGGACCATTTTTAAAATGGACCCATTCTCACTTTTAGGGGCCTATGAAGTATGGACTGAGTGTTGTTGAAACTAGTGGTTTGTACCAAGGCCCTTTGATCAGTTACACTAAATCCATTATTATCAACGTGATTAAAGAACCCCAATTAATAGTTAGGAGCAACATGTCTTAGAGGTAATTGGTTTAGATTTGGGAGCTAGTTAAGAGCAAGAACATTCTAGTTATTATTTGGAAAGACATTCAATGTAGGCATATGTGGATTGACATTGGGAACAAAATAGGCCATTTATTCTTGGGCTTACATCTGGTCATTTACGATCACAACCTCAACATAGTCTAAAGCTAGTGTGTTCATTGGACCTATAACTCTCTTGATGAACACTGAAGTAATGGGATCAAGAGAATCTTTATATATTTCCAAGGCTAATACTTTATCATGTTTATAAGGGTCAATGGTTATTTTGTACATATTTTGGAACCTAACATTGAAATATCTTATAGGTTCATTGGCATCCCTTTTAGGGTGGTAAATTGCTAGTATAGGACATAAGGGATAATTATCTTACCAAATTGATTAATGAACATGTTATTGAATTCATCTTAGGTGGTGATGTAATCATCAAGTAGGTTTAGGAACCACTCATATGCAACATTATTAAATGTAAAAAGAAAAAAACTACATCCTACATCCTTATGAACTACATTCAATAATCTTAAGGGAGCCTTAAAATGATTTAACATGTTCTTATATTGTTACAATACCACTGGGACTGAATGTTGGCAAATACTTCTTCAGATTATGAGGGAGGTCATAAATTTCACCTTATAAATCAATGGGAGAAATTACAAACCAAGACATATATTCATGAAATTTAAATGCAAGAGTACCATAGAGTGGTAAAGTTCGTAAAGACTTTGAATGCTTATGTCTACCTTTATCTTGCCTAGCTCTCCTATGGACTTCCAACTCAAGAAGGGGATCTCTTGTCTTAGAGTGTGATGTAGTCCAAATTCATGGAAATTCCATCTTGATAACTTTATATATTGTTTTAAATATAATGTGTCAAACTAACCTTTACAAGGAATACAACTTATATTTGCACATTAAGCTAATTTTGGAAACATATATGTAAAGAACAACACAGGGCACCAAGTTTTAACTAATATAGATAAAATATGTGTCCAATTACATAAATATGGTTAATATTTCCAATTCTAAGCTCAAATAAACCCAAATATATGAATTATATATCAATCTTTGATCAAAATAAGCTATTCTAACCTCAAATATTGTGGATTCTCAGATCTTAGGCTATCTTTACCAAAATTAAGCATCTAACCTCAAATATCCTCTATCTTTATTTAAGAGAAGCAAAAAGATAGATCAAAGACCATAACGATAAGTGATATTTGTGATTTTGAGCAAATAATCATGTAAAAATGCAAAGATAACACCAATCTTAGATTGAAATAGACTAAAATTTACAAAGATTCAACAAATTTAGGCCTTCCTAACACCAACAAAAGTTGTTCATGTTGATGCCTCTTTGTGTATCATAGGTTCTCTTAGTGCTTAAGAACACTTATCATTTTAGAATTATGGGAAATCATGGAATGAGTAGAAGTTTTTTTGTAATATAGTTACCTATGGTGAAATAGAGGTAGAGCAAATCAAATTGTTCCACAAATTTATATTAATTGGTGGTTAGGAGCCACTATGGTCCTTGTGAATTTTGTAGTATCTATGTCGATCTAGGTGAGTTATGATCAAAATTATACACTCAAAACTAATCTAAGTGAATATTTACAATGATATCTATACTAAAGTGATTTGGTTTAAAAAAGAGCAAAAGAGAATGGTAGGGTAGAAAGAGAATATGTGATTACTGATGTTTGACTTAAACATCAAGATAGATTTTTGATTATAAATTAACATGCATTTAACTAGTATATAATACAAAATAGCATAATCTCAAATCTCACCATACACCAAGAAACACATCCAAGGATAATATGAAGAAGCACAAGTAAGAATTGAATTTACTTTAAAGATTTTTTACTACATTTAAATGGCACTTGCACATCTTAATCCAAAACAAATGAAACAAATCAAATTAAAGATCATTCAACTAATATAGCATAAGCACAAATCAGAAACCCTTTATCAAATATGTAAATTTAGAATTCATTGAAACCATTCAAATTCAAGACTTGTAACAATAAATTGAGAGATAAGTCATAAAATAATTGAGACAAACAAATTGGACAAACATTTTAGTATTTCTTATTTATATTAATTGTTCCAAAGTATACAAGTTTTGATCAAAATTCCTTCTCTTTACAAAATGGTGATACTACCTTTTATAGAATATTTAGGTAGTATGTCAGTAAATCATAAAATTACACATGTATAAAGATAATAATAGTTGTCCTTATTTATAGTTCTATAATACACTTCTCTTTCCCAAATGGATTGACATATTGGAAAATATGCTAACAAATTAGCATATGCCTTTATAAAATAATATTCCATGTTTAAATATTACAATAATTTATAAAAAATGGAATATTAATTAACTGGTGGGTCAATGGCTAAGGGGCTCCCTTGTTTCTCTTGGAGAGTTTGCATAGATCTTTGATGTTGGTCTTTAACAAGCTCTAAATTAACAATTGGTTTCAAGATACAAACTTCCTCTTAATCAGCTAAGTCATCAAAGTCTTTATCATCCTTTTCCATAGCCTCTTTGATGCTCCAAGATTTTACAATCTTTTCCTCAATAGTGAAGATCATTCCCATTATTTTTCTATTGCCATTCCCTAATTGGCCTTGGCTTTTACTTCTCACTTCCTACATCACCAATGTGACTCTATGTTTATAATCTTCATCATTAATGATGCTAAGGGTGGTATAATTTGTAGGATTGGTCAACATGGTTCTAAGGATCTACTTAATTTTATTAATTATCTCTTCATCATATTTTATGAATCTATCCAAGCCTTTAGACCAGTTACTTAAATTGTGGATCTTATTATCTACTATCGCTAATATTGCATTTAATTAGGATAGCCTAATAGTTTTGAATTTAGGAATCCTACCCCTAATTAGCATGTTGGTGAGGTCCTTTACTTTTTCCTTTACATACTACCACTAGGGCATCAATCCTTTGGCTATTTCATTATATTGGGTTAATGCATCCTATCTTAACTTCATTGACTTCATGGAGTCAAACATGTCAAAGAAGGATGCTTTAAACATTTTTATTATAGCCTCAAGAACTGATAGGATAGCCATTGTCTTCAGGTTCTCCTTTTATTTTTCTAGGTTATGTATCTTCTATTTCATACCCCTAATGCCTACTTTTATCCAAGATAAATGAGCCTCAACTAGTCTTTCTATGTCTTCCCCATGAATAAGATGTTCCCCAGGATGATATCCTCTAACTAGAGTTAAGCCTAAAAATGGCTCAACATTTTGAAAGGTGAATTACTCAACTCTATCCATGGTCTTCTTGGTTTTGACCCTCTCTAACCCTATCATTTTTGGATTGAATTGGACATTGGTTGATGACTCTATTTCCTTAGGAGGTAATAGGACCTCCATCCATGTGTTTCTTAAAGTACCTAAAGTATTCATTTGTGTGTTACTTGACCCTATTATGGAAACTATTCTTCTTTCTTCTTCCTCCATCAAATCCAATATCCATGGCTTGACATCCTCATGGACATCAATGTGAATTATTTGAGTCAAGGCCTAGGAATGGGAAAAAGTTAGAATCTTTTGCATTTTACCATAGACAAATCATTCAAGGATAATGGGTTCATGAATGGGGTATTCATCACTAAATAAGTTGACCTCACTCATGGGGTGGGTGACAGTCAACTTGGGCCTCTTCTTCCCAACTTGGACCAATCCTAATTTTGGTTTTCTTTTTTATGAGGGTGCTATGGGAACCAGGTCCAAAGAAACATATTTCCCCCTATCCTATTTTGTTTCCTCATCTTAGGTCTGTGGTTATTCATTTTGTTCCTCTTCATCTCCTAACCCATATGCCTTAACTATTACCTTAAGTGCATCTTCCATTATCTCATTTGGTTCCATTACAATCATATCTAGGTATTCTACTATAAACTTTGGCCTCACAAGTGAGGCTAAACATGATCCCTCAGAAGGTCCTCTTTAAACTTCTCTTTACTAGGTGCATATCATTTTTTATGCCTAGGGTTGTTGTAGTGGTTGCTTTGGATGGGGCCTTGAAGAGGGTCTAGGATTTGAGTGATATTGTAAGGGCCCCATTTTCCATAACTCACCTGATGTCTTACTATCTTCCATATCCCATATCCAAACTAGGTTCAAGCTTGATGTTATGACTTTTTAATCTAGTTAATACCTTAAAGAAACCAAAGGAATTGATGTAGAAAGGGTCATAGACACTGGGTTGATGTTCATATACTTTATTTATGTTCTTGGACTTTAGATGTTAGGTAAGCACCCCATTAGGGTCTCACTACCTCAAATCATCTTTTTTTAGGGTGAAAGAATCCTTGTGTTAGGAAATAACACTTATTTTTTCCATGTTTTATAACATGGTCTTGTTGATTATTAAAGGAAAAGGATGGGGAGGGTCCTTCCTCTTTTCCTTACATAATCCATCTATACCATGAAAAAGCTGGTAAGCAACTTATTACTTTGATAGTTTGGTGGGTACATAAATAGGTAAACTATAGGGCTATGTTAATTTCCCGTCAATCTTTATGATGGTGAAATTAGGGTAGAAGTAAATATCCCCTATCAACTCCACATAATTCTTAATCAATGGGTTAAAACTACTCATGGGGATTCCTCTGATGGTTTCCACTAGGTCTAGGTAGACACAATCACAAATGAATTGTATGTTGTGTATTTATTTGAAAATGTGAAGCTTGGAATAATGATTGGAGATAGTTGGCCTCTCATCAGTAGACTAGTTCTTGATATTAGGGATTTAGGTGAGGACCAAAAGGGCATCAAGTAGATAGGACATCATGAAAAATTGCTTGCTTGTTTTCTTCTTAATGGATGTAAATTACGGCTTCAAGTAGATGTTAATTATCTTACCCAGTGGGGGAGTGAGTCCTTTTTCCAACATGAAGTAGACATATGATACCCATATTTTATCAATGTGTGTGGTAGAAGGGGTTCCACATAACCTATTTAAGATCATGATTATCCTAATTCCCACCCTAAATTAGACAATCAATATTTTACTTATGGGGTCTTAGATGTAATGTCCCCACTTTAGCAGTTGACTTACTCAGTTTCAGGGATACTTACTATTTGTAGTAAGATATCAAGACAAAAATGAGGCTGGTTTTGATGATGGGATTTGATACTCCTCAATGAGAGATTTTTGGAAAGCTATCACTTGTGTTATTTAGAGTCTAATTGCTAATATATTTTAATGCATGAAGTGTTGTAAAAGTAACATTTGGCTTAATTGTAAGATATTAAAGTGTTACTTTAAATATTTACTTTATGGGGATGATACCTAAGGGAGACATAAGTAATATTTTAGTGGATGGACTGTTGCACATCCTTTATCCCACATTACTCAAGTGAGTTGAGTTTCCCCTTAGAGAAAGGATAAAGGGAAGTGTTTGTGGCTTCTTTGGGCATGGGGGATAAAAATAAAAATTGATGCACTTGTAATTTGCAGGTTATTTGGGAATTTGGGAATGTCCTTCCCAATTATAGCACTCTAGACATCAATCTTTGGGATTGGTATTTAGAGTCTATGCTTTCAACCTCACACAGCCATGCAACTATATTAGCCATGCCACTATAGAAACCATGCCATTGTAGCAACTACGCCACTATAGTAGTCACGTCACTGTAGCAGCCACATCACTGTAGCAGTCACGTCACTGTAGTACCCTGGCACTATAGTAGCAATGTCACTATAGCATCTCATAGTAGCCACTATCTATAGTAAGAGTCAGGAGAATCAAGCCTATAGAGTCCATAGAACTAGCTATAGAGTTCATAGAATCAGCTTGTAGAGTCTATAAAACAAGCCTATAGAGTTAGTAAAACTAGTTGTAGAGTCTATAGAACTAGCTGTAGAGTCTATAGAACTACAGTCTATAGAACCAGCTATAGAGTCTATAGAACCAGCTGTAGAGTCCATAGAACTAGCTACAAAGTCTATAAAACTAGCTGCAGAGTCTGTAGAACCAGCTACAAAGTCCATAAAAGTAGCCTATAGAGTCCATAGAATCTAGCCTATAGAGTCTATAAAAACCAGCCTATAGAGTCTGTAGTTCTAATGGATAGAGAACAAAATGATCACACCATCGATAATCACTGGGGATATTCACTTGAAATAATGTTCATTCCATTATTGGAGTATTTAGTGAGTTATTACATGGCTAACATTGTACTTGTTTACTCATTTTGCACTTAATATAGATATAGTGAGTTGGTTATTTTAGTTGTGTGTATCTATGATTTCAATTCTATATTTATGTTACATGCATAAGACCTTGTAAAACACACAAAAAAATAATACAAGCAAACCATTTTAGATTCATAAGGGGTTTCAGCTAGGTTAGTTTTGGGTACAATAGGGGTGCCCATTATAGTGGTATTAGAGCCTGTTTTTCCTACCATCTTATGAGGTTTCATGCATCCAACACATCAGTACTTCTTGAGGAAAAACCAGACAAACCCAGACTTACAAATTTTTTTAGAGATTGAAGAGGAGGGTGACCCTTTTTTAGCACTATCCATGGGTGACAGAGATGGGGAAAGGGGAGAACCTAACACTAGGATGATGATCAATAATCTTGTTAGGGGTCAAAGGGATCTATAGGCTACATTGCAGTAGATGGCTCTAGCAATTACACAACACTTGACTAGAGTAGATCAGGGCAATAATGCCAACTAGGGAAATAATGCTAACAAAGTAGGTGGATAGGGTAATGGAGGTAATGGAGATGCATCAATTAATAAAGGAGCCCAAACATATGCTAGAGCAGGTTCTTCTACTATAAGACCACTCATGCCATAGTTCCCTCTGAGATAGAATGACCAAAATGATGTTGGTCCTACACAACAAGAGATACAAGACCAAATACTAGAGGATTGGAGAAATGTTAGACCAGATTTTCATGGTGAAATGTCCTTTAGAGAGTATATGGATGTTAGACTCAAGCATATGCCCATGAGAGGAAATAGGCAACATAACTATGAGATGAGGAAGAAGTTGGGAAAGTTGTCTATTCCATATTATGATGGTATATGGAAGACTTCAGCATGAACATGAGTCTAGAAGTTAAACACTTACTTTTAGCTTAATCCCATGCCTGAGGAGGATGTGATTAAGTATGATACATTACACCTAGATGGGAGTGCCCATGAGTGGTGGCACCACAATATGGTCACACTTGGCCATAAATAGATAGATACCTATGTAGAGTTTACTGAGAGACTCATTGATAGATTTAACATGAAGGATCCTAAACTTCATTTTAGGGAGTTAGCATAGCTTAAACAGTGGGGCCCTGTAGATGGATACATTTCAAATCTTTAGAGGCTTTCAGTGTTGGTGATAGACATATCAAAAAAGAGGTTGATAGTGTTGTTTATAGATGGACTATGAGACCCCCTTCATGGTTGGATGAAGGGACATGATCCTCCCACTCTACAAGATGCTATTAGGAAGGCTAGAGACTTAGCGCCTTCTACTTACAGGGGCAATTTCACTTCAAAAGACTCTCATTTTAAGAAGGATAAGGATAAGAAGCCAATGCATAAAGATGTACAACCAGTAAAGGGAGAGTCAAAGAAGTTAGACAATGAGTCACTAAATGAGTTAAGAAAGAAAAAACTTTATTGTTAGTGTAGGGAGCCATGGGATTTATCTCACAAGTGTCCTTTGAAGGCTAAATCGAAGCAGATGGCATATTTTTCAATTGAGGAGTCATAATCATAAGATGAGGGGCAATAATATGATTCTGATTCTAGCCAAGAGAGCAATGCTTTTGAGGAAAGTTCAGGGGATGATAAATCCCTAGCTAGGTTGATAAGAGCTCAAAAGGTAATTACCTTTAAGGTGCATGGTATGATGTAGGGACAGAAGGTGATTGTATTAATTAATACAGGGGCCACTCACAATTTTATAGATGCACAACTAGTGGCTAAGAGGGGTTGGAAAATGAAGGAGCATGTTGGATTTAGAGTTATGGTGGCTAATGGCTATAAATTAGTGTACACGTAGAAGATTTCAAATCTTCACCTTAGATTGGGTAAAGGTTATGAGTTGGAGAATGATTTTTATGTAATTGACATGGGTGATTATGATGTCATCTTGGGAATGATATGGATGGCTTCTCTAGTAGAGTTTACCTTCAACATGGCTTAGTTGGAGATGAGGTTTCAGCATCAAGGCAGGAAGGTGGTGCTTTAAGGTTTACTTGATGGGGGCTCAGGGTGGTATAATTGAAGAGGATGGAATAGTTATTTAGACATGATGATGTAGAGTGGGTAGCTAAATGTTTGATCATACCTACACCCCTAGAGCAACAGGTTAAAATCTATCCTCTAGATATATAGGATGATTGCTATGAGGTGATAAATGGGTTAATTAAATTTTAGGATAGGATTTATTTGATTCTATAATCATGTTTAAGAGAGATGATATTGAGGGCATTTCATGATGCACCTATAGTTGGGCATCTGGGGGTCTTAAAGACCCATAGGGAGATCCAAAAGTGATTCTTATGGAGAGGGCTCAAGGATGATGTTCAGAGGTATGTTAGGGAGTGTACAGTTTTTTAGTAGAATAATGAGGAGCACACATTTCTTGCTAGTTTACTATAGCCCTTGCCCATTCCAGATAGGAAATGGGAAAGCATTTTTATGGACTTCATCACTGGCCTACCATGAGTGCAGGGAAGAGATTGCATTTATGTAGTGTAGATAGATTGATGATGTTTTCTCACTTCTTTGCTATCCCTTCCACTTACATAGTAGCTCAAGTGGCAAATTTTTTCTTCAAGGAGGAAAGACAAAATGGAATGGGACTTGGAATTTCTCATATGAAATTCCATTCTTTCAAGGAAGCATTAAAGTTGATGAAAGAGGACTACCTACAGATTCTTAGTGATAGCTTACATCCTCCTTCTCTTGATATTGTGGCACTTACACTTGAGAAAACTTATGAAGACAATGTTGTAAGTGTTGGACAAGAAATTTTCAATGATGATACGCTAAAAGGGGTCAAAGACATGGCTGAAGAATATAACAATAATTATGATTTGAATGACAATAGTTGTGTTTCTATTTTTCAACAAGAGGTAATGACTTGGTTGCAAGGGGAGGATAGCATTATGGAATCCACCCACGATGGCAACCAAATTATGTGTGATAACCACAGAGAATATAGAGTGGATTAAAGCCACCATGGTATGGAAATTCCTCATCATTATAGGGAAGATCACATAGGCAAGGACACAAAGGGTGAAACTAGTCCTAAATTTTAGTTTGAGAATAGTAGTGATATATTTCACCTTTCTCCTAATGTTGCCACTAACAATCATGAAGAAAGTAAGGACCCAATTTCACCTACTGATGGACTGTAAGAGGTAATTATGGTACATGGTAATTTTGATGGTGTCTCTTGTCATAGGACTGAGTTTATACATTTTGATACAACTGATATAGAATATGCCCAAGTTTTGAATGAAAAATGGGTGGAAAGAGCTAAACAAGCTAAGATTATGGTTCAACAAGTCAATCTTCCCTTTCAACATATTCATGATATTTGCCATTCTTTTAATGATGAGAGGCACTAATTGCCTAACCTGGAGTCTCCAGTTGAGACAGTTGATCATTCCCATGATGGTGATAGTGATTGGTTTGATGACATATTTGATATCATCTATGCTTCTAATTAGAGTTATGACATCAGGTTTGGTCACCACTTGTTCTAGTTTATGGGCATATGGGGGTTCATCTTCACATTGAGTGGATGTCTTACATGCACAGATGGTTACATAAGGGTACTTGGTTGACAAACTTATTTTTCATCTCTTACAATGGGTTTCACATGTTGGTTTGGGATCTAGGTATTGACACGATTGGTGCATTGGCTCTTATGGATTCCATGATTTTGCTTCATAGCTTATGGAGTATAGTGGTTTTATCAGGACAGAGTAGTAAGCTGGGCTAAGATTACTTGAGGATAAGTAATTTCAAGGGGGGTAGACTATAGTGTCCCCACTTTAGCAATTGACTTACTCAGTTTCAGGCATACTTACTATTTATAGTAAGATAGCAGGACACAGTGGAGGCTGGTTTTGATGATGGGATTTGATACTCCTTGATGAGAGATTTTTGGCAAGCTATCACTTGTGTTATTCAGAGTTTGATTGCTAGTATATTTTAATGCCTAAAGTGTTGTAAAAGTAACATTTATGTTAATTATAAGATATTAAAGTGTTACTTTAAATATTTACTTTATGGGGATGATACCCAAGGGAGACATAAGCAATAATTTAATGGATGGACTGTTGCACATCCTTTATCCCACATTTCTCAAGTGAGTTGAGTCACCCCTTGGAGAAAGGATAAATGGAAGTGTTGGTGGCTTCTTTGGGTATGTTGGATAAGAAGAAAAAATTGATGCACTTATAGTTTGCAAGTTATTTTGGGCATTTGGGAATGTCCTTCCCAACTATAACACTCTAGACATCAATCCTTGGGATTGGTCTTTGGAGTCTATGATTTCAACCTCACACAGTCATGCCACTATAGCAACCACACCATTGTAGCATCATGCCACTATATCAGGCATGACACTGTAGCAACCATGCCACTGTAGTAGCCACATCACTATAGAAGTCATGTCACTGTAGTAGCTCAACACTGTAGTAGCAATGTCACTATAGCATCTCATAGTAGCTACTATCTATAGTAAGAGTTAGGAGAATCATGCTTATGGAGTCCATATAACCAGCTGTAAAGTCTATAGAATCAGCCTACAGAGTCTATAGAACTATCCTGTAGAGTCCATAGAACTAGTTGTAGAGTCTATAGAACTAGCTGTAGAGTCCATAAAACTACAGAGTTCATAGAACTAGTTGTAGGGTCCATAGAACTAGCTGTAGAGTCTGTAGAACTAGCTACAAAGTCCATAGAACTAGCTATAGAGTCTGTAGAACTAGTTGTAGAGTCCATAAAATCTAGCCTATAGAGTTCGTAGAAACTAGCTTGTAGAGTCTGTAGTTCTGTTGGATGGAGAACAAAATGATCACACCTTTGGTACTCGCTAGGGATATTCACTTGAAATAACGTTGATTCCATTACTAGAGTATTTAGTGAGTTATCGCGTGGCCAACATTGTACTTGTTTACTCATTTTTTAATTAATATAAATACAGTGTGTTGGTTATTTTAGCTGTGTGTATCTATGCTTTCAATTCTATATTTATGTTACATGCATAAGACCTTGTAAAACACACAAAAATAATAATACAAAAAAACTATTTTAGAGTCATAAGGGGTTTCAACTGGGTTAGTTTTGGGTGCAATAGGGGTGCCCTTTACATTAGATTACCTAGTTTCTAGTGAGTAGCCATAGGGTAAGGATTATGTTTAGATTATGCTCCCTAGTCCACTTTTTGATGGTGGGTAGGTCTATCTGGGGTTGACACAATTTATAATAGCTAGGAAATGTATCCTATTTTATTGAATGTTTATTCATAGATTATCTAATCATTATCAATTTTATAGTCAATTAAAATAAGAGCAATAACATTAATGTAGTGTAATACCTTAGGCTTGGCAATAGCATAATGTAAGTTAGCCATCTAGATGGAGACTAGGTCATTGTATCTCCTCAAGATGATTGTATTTTTTTCTCTTCCCTAGTCAAATCTTGTATCTCCTTGATGGTCCAAAATAGTTTAGACCAATTCCAGTTCCCATTATTCGAAGATATAGTGTCTAAGTCTATGTCTTTGAAAACCCTCCCCTCATTATCTTAGGTCAAGTAAAACTTTGTCTCATCCCTTTGTTATTGTCTATGAGTTCTCATGGTTATGGAAGTTGTAACTGCTTACCAAATAGATTACAAGTAATATCTAAATTAAATTTTTCTTGCTTAGATTGCAATTGAACTCTCTTTATTTTATTGTGATTGATCCAAGATCAAACTAGGGATTTTATGGATTTTAAAGAATTTTTTAGAGTTTTAAGGGAATTGGGAATTTAGACATAGGCTCATTTATGTGTTAGGTTTAATTGATGCCCAAGATATATTCCTTTTCCTTTTCAAACACAAAAAATCTCTAATTTTTTCATTTTTTCTTGCATGGTACCCATGTGGCATCCTTTTGACAACTTTCATGGCATTTTTCATAAATTCCTTGAGGGACTAGCCATTATCTTTTAAAAATATAAATTTTATTTCATGTCATTGAATCCTTATTCATGGATCAACATGGGCCATTTATCATGATTACAAGGATCAAAAATCATTAGTTTCTTTATTTTAGGCCTCATAGTTATGACACTTTGCACCTTCATGGGATTTGAAGGCTCTACATCTTATGCAATGAATATGTGCTCACCATATGTCAATCCCATAGGCATCCTAGGTCACATTGAAAAGTATTTGTCATCTACACTTCATCTACTTATCTTTTTTTTGAACAAGAACATACCATTCATCTTAATATGAATGGATGCACATGATTGGTCTGATGGATCAAATTCCTTAGATTCATCATGTCTTTCACTCCATCTGATTAATCCCCATGATGAATCATGAGCCATTGATCCTACAAAAGGGCAAGAATTTTAATTAGAATTACGAAATAAGAAGGGACTTACGATTAAATACTTTAGGCTAAGGTTTATTTTGTGTTTAATAAACACATTATAAACTTTAGGCTAAAGTATTTTAGCCTAAGTTTTCATAATCCATATATAAGGGTACTTATGTTAAATATTTTATGATAGGGTTGATGTTGTGTTAATAAACACAACATAAATGTTAGGCTAAAATATTTATTCTAAGCTCTTAGAACATGTCCAAAGGGGCTAAATAATACAAGGGCCAAATGTTAGGTTTTAACCTAGGGTTTTACCATATTAATAAACACAATGAAACCTTAGGTTAAAATCTTTTTAGCTAAGTTTTATGCCATAAGGACCTTTTTTAAAATAAGATTTAATATAAGTCTCTATCCTAAGGTTTATTGCATTAAAATAAATGCAATTGGAACCTTAAGAAATATACTTAGATTAGAACTATGTCTATAAATATTTATATTATGAGGCCATTTTATTATTTGGAGTTAAATTATCCTAAGTGTCTAAACATTTTTGAGGGATCTGATTGATCTGTAATGCAAGCCATAAAATTTTATTAATAATTTGAAGCATATATTTATGTCTAAGGAAACTAATCAACTAGATTAAATTTGACGATCTCATGGACATCAATGATGGCCTCGTAGACATCAAATGATGGTCATGAGAATGTTAAATTTTAGTTATTATATCATTAGGTTTGTTGGGCTTAAATTTTATGGTCTTATGGACATAAATGATGGCTTCATAGACATCAAATAATGATCATGTGAACATCAATATTAAGCTCATGAAACCCTTCTGGTCCATATACTTTTTATTTGATATGCTCTATTGGATCAATCTCTATGATGAAGTGCAAACCATTGATTGCAATTTGAGTAGATGCATGCCATTGGTTCAAATTAATGTGTAGGACCCTTTATTACTAAGCTTCGAATGTGGGAGTGTCATATGGTGACTCCATGGGGCTTCCTAAGCTTTTGAATTTTTAGCATTACATTCACTCCATCTGATCAATTTTATGTGAGTGGCCATGATCTATCTAATCAAGATTTGGATACTTACACTTATCATAAGGTTTTATTGTATTAATAAATACAATGCCACCTTAGGGTAAAACTTAGGCTAAGTTTATATTTGATAGAGGGTCCCTTTAATTTTAATGATGAATTTGTACTATTAGATCCTTAGTCCCACTTAATAACATATCATTGATTGTGTTCCTGGTGATTTCATAGGATTGGTCTGATGGACCAAATGCTTAGATTCATTAATATTTCTACACTTCATCAAATATTTTCTTCGTAATGAAGTGAGAACCATTGGATCTGCAAGGAAATAAGGATTTTAAGTTAGGACATGGGTAAATAAGAACTTAGGCTAAAGCTTTAATACTAAGGAGTTGTTCCTATTGATAAATACAAATAAGGCCTTAGGGTTAAGAGTTCAGGCTAAGTTTATAACAAATGGGACCATGCTAAAATAAAAGGACGCTACTAACATAAACATTAGACCACATTATAAATATAAGGAACAAAGGGGTAAAATAAAAAGGACCAAGTAGGATTTTTAGGTTAAGGTCTGGTCATGTTAAGAAACATGACCAAGATTTAACATGAAAATTGGGCTTAAGTCCAAAGTATATTTGAAATGTTCCTGCCAAATGCATTCTGACAAAATGTGCCCCCACCAATATTTTAATTTGAACTAGGGGTTCATCCTAGGGTTTTATAAAGGAGGGTTTTTATCACATGAATCAAAATATAAGATCTCATAGACTAAAGGCTAGAAAAATCCTTAAAATATTTAATCTGTGAACATCCCAGCATGATCCATTAAAGGGAGCTCCATGAAACCTATAATATAAGACCTAAAAGTTAATTGTTAGTAACATTGGGTAAGGTTAAAATAAAACCATGAATAAATGGGCTAATTTCATCAAGTGTAGATGATCTTCAAATTCTAATAAAGTGAAGGATATCAATATTTAGTGCTAAGTTTCAAAATAATCACAAGGGTCCTTATTTTTCAAAAATAGGGGTATGTTAAGCTCAACATACTCCAACTAATCAAGATTTTACATTGAAAGAGAGATATCAGACACTCCTTCAAGTTTATAAAACCACTTTTTTGTTGTTTAATAATATTCATCATTATAATGAGATTAAATTTTTATTCATTGATTCCACTTCCTTATGGAAATACTTTCTTAAAATGGAACTAGGACATCTTGAATACTAGCACTACTATCTCTAATGATGGGCATAAACTAGTATTGTATGTAACAAACACAAAGGAATTAAAAACTAAACTAGCTCTTATAATAATCTAATATATCAATTAGGTGGATATTCCACTCAAATTATCATCAACATAGATTCTATTCTCCTAACTTAACAACAACTAGATATGTGACTATTCTAAGTTAATAACCTTGCTAAAATAGAGATAATAAGTGCAAAAATTGAAATTTATAGTATAATGAACATAAAAATTATGAAAATAAATGATAAAATCACAATACACATAACTTAGAATTTATCTTAGAGAAACCCAATGTGGGAAAAAATCCATTGGGTGAGGCAAATCACACTTCCCTTTCACTATGTAATGTAAAAGTATATAAGTTGCTACCAATTTGGCCTATATGGATAGAACATGCAATACCATCCTACCCAAAACTCATATATAAATTAAGATTTACACTTTATTAGACACTTCCTTGCACTTCCACATGATTAAACTAATTATATATATCTAGGCAATAATGAGATCACAAGAGCAAAGACTCAATTTATTACAAACAATGTGAATCCAACTTATCTTCCTTCTCATTATGTTTTCTCATGTCTTATATCTTCCCCAGATCTATATTTGAGCTTTCCCATCCTTTAAACCCACCCAAAACTTGATAGGAACAACCAATCTTCAAAAAAATTCACATTCTCATGCTCTCAGTGAAGCTTTGCATTTCAACAGTTGAAGCTTCAGAGTTCAATAGTCTAAATCTTAGTAGTCGCCTGAGAGATCTTAAAGATTGAGTATACTAACTTGAAAAGGTTATAACTTTTACATTTGACCTCAAAATTGAGTACCATTTTTTATGACTTTGTCTATTTTTATATAGGTATTCACATATGAAATTAGAATATACTTTTGACTTCAATAAATCATAGTTTTTCCACTTAAAATAGAGACTACTATTTTTTCCTCAAGTTTTAAGAGCTTAGAACTTCTAAAATCATCATTATTAATATGTTTAGATCACCCTAATACTAATTTTCCATAGAATCACATCTGATCTAATATTATGAGTGTATGACATGTCTTAATAATGTGTCTTAAGAACATGAGTTACATCTAATTTGGCATAGTGAAAATATCAAATACACATGACTTGATCATTATGACCAAAATTTAGATCAATCTACCCCTTGGTATTTTGAAATCATTGACCTAGATATTTGTTATAAGCCTTAGTAAATTGATATGGGAGGGATTCTAGAAATAAATACATTGAGGAAGAATGAAAGGAGTAATATATGTAAGCATACAAGACATGTTCAAATAAATAACTAACCACCCCAATAATATTGTAAGGAATTTTATGAAATGAAAACATTATTTCCATAAATTTCAATAGATAAAGTAAATCTGTAATTTTTTTCAAAAATATATATGTCCCTCATGTGATAAACCAAATATAATAAATAATATTAAAACCCTAAATAGAAAAAAGTTGTATTTAATTTTAGAGATTAAAAACAACTTTTTAATCTGATTAATCTGACTAAGAAAACACTTGGATAATTTGAAAAATATATTATTTTAATAAATTATTAACCAAAAAATAATCATGATAAACTAAAACCTTCACAAAAGAAATTATAATCAGTTAATAAATATTATACCCTAGGGAAAAGGATAAAACCTTTAAATTTACACATGTGATAAGGAACAATTATAAATAAGGTATAAAACACTAGAGCATTAATAATATGAGACCCTTATAAGGAAGGATTAAAATATAAAATAAACCTAGGGTTTGGTACACAAATGACTAAGATCATGTTCACTAGATTATTTTAACTTTTATTGGATTTAGTAAACTAAATAAGACAAACTATTGAATATTTAAATGACATAAGATATATCATTCACTATGCAAATTTGAATGCAAAAACCAAGATTGATATTGAGATTACTATTTATATAAATGATAAGAGGATGAGACACTTATCTTCTTTACTATTTTATTATTCTCACTTATCTTGTTTACTATCTTATTATGCTCATTTTATATTCAAAATCATAATAAATTACCTAAATTATCTATATGGTTGGCTCAAAAATTTGACTATCAAAATTTACCAAGACATAATCGATAAAAATAAGACACCTATAGTATCCAAAAATTTACACTATATATTAGATCTATTTCTGTGTAAAACATAAGTATGTTGTGGCATAAGTTAGTATGCATGCTTACCAATATGATTTTCGTGTAATTTTAGAAGCTCCATTATTCCCACAAGTTTATTTTTTTTCTCCTTTGCCCTAAAATCTAGCTACACTTATAACACTTGAATGACATAAAAACATGATTAGAAATATGGGTTTGATGGTCTGAACCATATACCACTAAGTGGTTAATATCTTACTACATTATAGTACTCCAAAGAAGATTAAAAATTCATAGATATCTCCCACCATTGTGGATGTGTACTTAGTAATGATCTTCTATAATGCAATGTAACTCTTTATATTTTAACACTTGACAATATGAAAATTTTGCCTTTATTTACATGTTTATAATTGTCTTATGGAATATTTTTTTAAAGGATTTTCATATTTTAATGATGTATGATAGTTCCTCAAGGATGTACAAATGTATTTCTCACTATGCAAGTAGTTTTTCCAATGAAATCTAAATATATTTTGAACATGGGTATCTGTAGGTTAGATGTGTATGAGTATATGACTCTGAGTAATTTTAATCAATAACCAAAAGGAAAAATATGAGCCAACCTAAGGAAATATTTTGGATTTGTAAAATAGTCATTTATAGATCTTGAGACACTGCAAGTAAAGGCAAACACTACTAGTAATCAATGGAATTCATTTTTTTGGCATGATCAAAGATGGAGGAAATAGTGATCTAGAATATGTGGAAAATATTATTATGACAATAGACCATTTAGATGTAAATTATGAAGATCGTGTATATGAATGATGTCAAATTTAGAATACCAAGATTATAGATAGGTGAAGAGATATAAGTGAAGGGTGTGCAAGAATCATATGTGTATGCACAAGTCATGTATGTCAAGGATAAGTGAAAACTAACCTTTTAGAGTGTCTAATACAAAATTTATATGTCTAAAATTATTTTATTTTCTTATATTAAATTTAATTTTAGGTTCGTTTTTATTTTTATCTTATTTTTTATTTTTTTCTAATTTGAATAGTTTATGGTTTTTAAAGTTTATTTTGTTTATTTTTTATATTTTATTTAAATAGGTTAGATATATTAAATACACATACCTTATAAACATTTAATTATGTTAATAAATTAATAAATAATTTTTTAACTAGCACAGGTAATTATTTGATGATGTGACACTCTGTAAGTATGTGTAGTCACTAAAATTAACATTTAATGTTAAAATAATGCACTTGTGACCACTCCTTATGAACTTTTACCTTATGCTCAATTCCATGGTTTTAAACCACCATTCATCTACTTCTATGTAGGTTATCCTTATGAAAATATATTACTTGATATTCCTATTCTTCATTCCAATCAACCTAAACTTGTTATTGGATTAATCTACACTTCAAGTTTAGTTGTTTCTAATCCTAATACAAGGCCGTTCCTTCAAGACAATTGCACTCACCATTAGTGTTTTAAGCTACCATTTTTGTCCTCCTACTAAAAAGTGGATAATTGATCAAAAAATTAATTTCACATAATATGTCATCTTGCACATTTTTCAAGTCTTATCTAAGAAAATTATTAAAAAACTACTATTTAAGCACGTTTCCCATTCATTTGTTCACTAGTTAGAAAGAGGCTTCTATATTGAAAATACCAAAAATATTATAACTACACATTGAGATCAAAATAGTTATGCTTCCTATGTCTAAGTCCACATATCCAAGTAACCATGACCTAAGTTTGAATACATCTCCAAGGTAATAATTCATTCTTGAAGCACATAATTACACCAGCACATATCATTACATTAGTATTTCAGACACACCAATATATCATGGGATAATTACATGGAGTTTGATCCCTCTTTAGAGTGTCAGTATGTAAGTAACACTCAACATAAGGAGTGTTGAGTTCAAACACAACTATAGCCCCTAAACCCTTTTTTCTTATTTATTGTATTTATTTCTACTTATATTTTGAGCTAGGTTTTCAAGTGAAGAAGAAGACACATATTAGTTCCTAAAGTGAATCAAAAAAATATAATCACACACAAATGACTTATAGGTGAAGGCACACATACCTAATTTCACATAGAGGAAAAAACCTATTGGACATTAACACACCCTACAAATGATAACATATGATAATTTTGTTTGAATAGTGCATCCTTATCTTAGATCTATATGGATCCCTATTCCTTATTCACAATAATCTCACATCATCCCAAAGTTTATCACATAGTCTTAGTTTTAGTTCATCAAATCTATGTGCCAATTAAGTCATTAGTGTTTAGTAATTTCCCATTTTAGCATTATTCCATAGATAATAAATTTTAAATCAATATAGTGTGATTATTAAAAATATTCTATGTTTTTTTTTTACTCAATAGTTTATCATAAGTAGACTTTAAACTTGTTTAATTCACTAATTTTATTAAAACATATTGGTGAAACCAATTTATTTTTGAATATTGTAAAACCCTAATTTTCCTTAGGGTTTCATTTTACCTATTTTAGCACTTTTTGATAGGGTTTTAGAGTTTAGATTATTTGATTTTTCATATTAATCATGATCAAGATAATCGAATCTATTTATGATTTCCTAATTCAAATTTTGTCAATATTATTTTCATGCAACTTGCCTATAATATGCAAAATATTGAAGTCGCACATAAATCAAATTATTGATAACTTAATGGCTAAGATAAAATTCAATATAATCCAAGACCTTAATAATGAACAATCTCCTGATGATTATTATTGCATGGTTCAGTTTGAGTTTCCACATATTACTAATATACAGTAGAGAGCATAATTTATTCCTATTATTCATTATTTCCCTACACCTCTAAAATACCCTAGCTACCGTCATGCCTCTACTATTCACACTATATTTATACTAAATCATGTGGTTCAAGTTGCTACCACTAGAAGAGTTTGAGATCCCCATCATGCATGATAAGATTAAATAAATCCTAGATTTAATATTATTAATTATCTATACAACACACTAATAAATATCTCCATTTATAATTAATCCAACATAGAAGGATATTTTATATGTAGTATTGTCTGACTTACTGATCCATGAAATGTTTAACCAAATTATGTTCCTTCCATAATTAACACATTACAATGGAAATAAGATTACATAACTTTTGAAAAGTAATATATTCCAACAAAACATATCATTCATCATTATTTACCTTTATACATTTAGTTCAAAATTGATGAGATTCAGATATGAATAGTAGAGGTTTTGATAATATTCCTTGTAAATTATTGGGATAGATAACCTTGAATCTCATATAGTGTGCTAGAACTAATTCTTTAGCATGTACATTTATGCCTAATGATCTTAATTACAATAGTATGCTTGGAAGGCCATAGATTCATGATATGAAATCCATTCCTTCTAGTTTACATGCATGTTTGAATTTTAGGTATCGAGGGTATATATATATACATGTCCCACAAATCATGAGTCATTTAAGTATTGTTAATTAACTGAATCTACACATAATTATGTACCTCATATGGGTTTTTATACTCAGATAGTGGTAAAACCTACTATTCTCAATTATATCATCACTTCTACAATTACAAAGGAAGTATCTTCATATCATAATATAAATGATAATTAAATATGATTTAGGACTAAACTATTTACAAAAGATGGGTTATAGAGGACATAAACTAGGAAATCATGCATCGTGTATTATTTATCCTATTGAGGGATCTAATCATAAAGGTAAATAAGCTCTTAGTTATAAATATCATGTAATAAATTCAAACTCAATTATGTCTATAAGTAGATATATCATTTTTAAAAAATATATGTAGCAAGATAAACACTCAGTTAATCATATATCCATGTTATTAATTTTATATCTAGATCTTATTGGTGATATTGTTTCATCATAAATTTTAGAATTGGATGAATTATATAATGACCAATATCTACTATTATATTTATAAACATATGAGGATATCCATCCCTTTTATCATAGGAATAAGTTTCATCATTCCACAAATGCTCATGCTTATTTTGTCAAGACTATAATTCCACATAATCACATCCAAGTCAATAAATAGTTTTGATACAATTACATATGTAGAATATATAAACTCACTTATAAATGAAGAGGCAATAGAGTTTTATTATGGAATAGATTCAAATCCAAGGACTTTAATTTTGGCTATTACACTTAAAATGATGAGGATAAATAATTAATACAATCATTACATGATTTTCATGAGATATTTTCTTGGTCATACTCTAATATGATAGGAATTGATCCTTCATTTATAGCCTATCAAATAAAACTTTCCCTAGATGAAAAAATAATTATGAAAAAAATACAAAAAAATGCATCTAAAGGTTACATTACTAGTTTAGGAAGAGATTTTAAGATCAATCAATATAGGATTTATTTGACTTGTAGCTTATATAGAGTGAGTATCTAAGATATTACCATTAGTAAATCCTAATAGGAAAATTTGATGTTGTTCAAACTCTAGATATTTATATAAGGTTATCCTAAAGATGAATTTTCACTAGCCAATATTGATATGACTTTGGATTCCACCATAATATGTGAGATGCTATCATTTATAAATAGATTAATTAGATATTGTCAAATAAAAATATCTATTTATATCAAGATAAAACATAATTTAACACATCATGGGGCACCTTTTGTTATGTAGTGATTCATTTTGGGTTAAATTATTTTGGGGCTACATAGTAATGAGCTATGACACATATTTTTCATGATTTTTTTTAATAAGATGGTGGAAAATTATGTTGATGATTTAATTAAAAATTTAAAACAAATACAAGACCATTAAATGTATTTATGAAAGATATTTCAGTGGATATGACAATATAATATACGTATAAATACAAAAAAGTGTGTTTTTAGAGTGCCATCTAGAAAAAAATAGTCTTTATCATATATGTTATAATGAACCATTTTCAAGAACTAGTAGGATTCTATCACACTAAACTCTTAATATTGAAAATGAAATTGTATACAAATAGATTCTTGTTACAAGAAAGGAACCAAACATGAGTAGAATAACTAGCTTGTATTTAAATTGATAAAATAGCTTGAGGAGAGGTACATAACTAGGAATAAGAGAGGAACAATACCACCTAAAAAGGTGGAGCTCATATTTATACTAACCTAAAAAGGTGGATCTCATATCTATTATAATGAAACCATTATCACACATAATCGAGATAAATACATGTGTAGGAAAAACCATAAAATGGAATAAAAAACCTAAACTAACACCCCCTCACATTAAACATAAATTAGGTGAGTATAATAATTGGGTCCTGACAAAAAAGCCTAATTGGGTACCCAATTACATATAAAATCCCTAAAATAATAGAGATAAGTTTCCACAAATAAGTAAAGAGAGAGAATAATATAGGAAGATAAATCCCCCAGATGATGAATTTAAATATTTCCACACCATAATAATAGATTTCAAATTAAGATGCTTACTCTTAGTGTTTGGTGAAGATATTAGCTATCTACTTTGTAGTCTTGTAAATGTTTAGATTAATGAATTGTCCCTAAATGATATATATAATGAAGTGCATATGAATATATATGTGATAGGTTTATTATGTTTTACTATATTACTATAGATTTGGATGGTGTTCTGATTGTCACAAAAGATGTTTGTGTGTCACCTAAACTAGATACTAATCTCAGTAAGAGTCCCCTAAAGATAAATAGTATTAGTAATATTATTAACACATCCTCTATAATAAATATTAATATATTATAATTAATTACCACTATAATTCATGCTATACCAAGTAATAAAACCTAGACTAATGGATAAATTATGTCCTAAAGTACACTTTTGATGTTGCATATTTCTAGCCCAGTCTAAATCTATGTAACTAGCCAAGTCAAAATCAATACCTTCTCCATAGTGAATCCAAGAAAATATTAGTACCTTAAGTGTAGTGGATAATCCACTTGGATACATTCTAGTTTAGCTCATGTTACTCCTTCATAAACCTAGCTACCATGCCCACTGCATATGAAATGTTGGGTTTAGTGTGAGTTAGATAGATGAAACTAGCAATAAGCTATCAATATAAGGTAACATAAACTAATGGAGAAGAACATTTGGCCACAATATTAACCATAAAAATAAGTGGAGTTATATTTTTATTACAATCATCCATGAGAAAACATGTGATAAAATTTAGAACATAAATGGATTGTGCAATGGAGATCCCTAAGTTAGATTGTGAAATCTCAATGCAAAGAAAGTAGTGAAAAAACCCAAGTCAGTAATGGAAAATTTTTCATGAAAAGTAATTTTAAATAATATAATGGAGGATTAATAATGTCCTATGATTAATATGTCATCAATATACATTAAAAAAAAAATTAATGTGAGTCATCCTACCACAAAATGTAAACATCTAGATTTGAATGGCACCTAGGGAACCCATCTCTGAGAATTAATGAATTTATCTTGGCATACAAAGATTTAGGGGCCTATTTTAAGATATATATTTATAAAATTTTCATACTAAGGAATAATCCTACATAAAACCTTGTGGTTTCTCCATATATATCTCCATTTTAAAATCTTCTAGTAGTAGAACAAGCTTCAAAATTGTAGTATATATTTATATGACAAATGTGCATTTCACACCATTTTTTATGTAGTATATTATTTTTATATGTATGTGGATATAATTTTATATAAAAAACCTTTATAATTTGAATATTCTTCTTCTAGGTTGTAGTGAAATGCTAGAATGTGAAGTGACACAGTCTTTGGAAATCTCTATAAACACCACTCACTTGTTTTTAAAAAGAGTTCCAAAATATATATATATATGTATATATATATATATATGTATATATATATATATATGTATATATATATATATATATATATTATATATACATATATATATATATATATATATATATATATATATAAAGACACACACACACACAAAATAATTTTTTTTACTTTATGTGTCCTTATGTTCCTTTCTTCTATATGTTTTATATTATTTTAATATATTTGTATGAAAAAATTTACTATTATGAGTTGATTATACATGAGAATCATTATATTTATTATTCTATGTTGTGCTTAAATTAATATAAAGTTTGTCTGTGTGTTACCATTTTCTATTTATGTATTATGTTTTGCATAACCATACCTTATTAACATGTCCTGATGGGTTTTCTAGTAACATCGACTAATAATAGTGTAGTGTGTGTGGAACTTTAAAATATGTTATGATGAATACCAAGATAAAGAAACTTAGAATGATGGCTCAATGAATGAATTCATAATTTCACAAAATAATAAGAAAAAATAATATGAATATCTATGTAATATTTTATTCATGAGAATATATAAAATGAAATATATGATATTTTTTATGAAATTACCTACACTATTAGGTGTGAGGTTATTGATATTCGAATACTACTATTTTTAGCTAAGAAAAACAAAGTTCTTAATTTTGATAGAAGAGAGACTAAAAAACCTATAGAAGTTGGATACTAACTAGACTCATGCAATAAATCATTGGGTAAAAAATATGATTGATGGATACATCATTGGATTATTTATCATGTTATATTACATTTAAGGCTATGTAAGACCTATCTATGAGAGGAATTGGAGGTAAGTTTTTGTAAAAACTACCTAATCTTATCAAAAAATTTGGTGTAGAATAGGCCATGGTACCTACTAATACCAACATGGTGTAGTTGCTTTGGGTGTTAATGGGATGTGTGTGATAATGAAGTGAATGATGAGGAACTGATAATGTAAGCTTTAACTTATACCCATAAGATGGAGGAAATATAGAAGTAAAGTGAAAATCAAATTATAGGGTTGGAATGAGGCTTGTGCCAATAAAAAATATGGAATAAATAGAATAATATTAATATAGATGTGATTAGAAGTAGAATAGATAATATATAATATAGTGAAGGAATGAGAGATCATAGGAGATCAATAGAAGCTAGAGAATATGAGGATAAGTAAATTACATGGATTGAGAGAAGATAAGGTGCATATGAGATCATATACATAGATAGAGATGTTAAGAAAATGGAAAAAAGTATAAAGGTGGAATAAGAACAAGTAGATTGGTTATAAGGTAGTTTTAACTCATAGCTATAAGGTAAGATATTATTTGAAAAAGAGGAGTAATATTTTTAAGAATTTATGATAATTTGTATGATTAAATCAATTTCAAGTTCCAATGTAACATAATTCACATACATGGATCATTAAATTCAAGGTTACACTCCTTTGTGCCTAATTTATCATCAAACAGAAGAAAAAGTTAGACATAAGTAGAGATAATACTTAGTTTGACTATTTTATAGATAATTTTGGGAAGTATAGTGAATATACTGAAAACTTTTTGGATATGAAGAAACTAATTGAGGAAATATTTTAGGTTTCACCAAATCTTAAGTCATTTACCAAGTTGAGTCCACCACCACCATAATTTTCAAGTTTTACCACTACAAGCACGACTTTGAATCTAGGATTTTTTGTCACATTGACACCATATGATGGGTATACCAACCATGATAAATGTCTTCTATCTTATAGATTAAATTAAAAATAAAAAATGTAACTATAGATGATGTGAATAAGTGTGAGATGATAGGAGATTTAACATTATAAGATATGTAATTAATATACAAAATATATGTCACCAAATTTATACTTATCAATGTTAAAGACTATTTTATAGGTGAATTCAAAGTAAACAAGTATGTGATTCAAAAAAACCAAGAGTCTAAAGATATTCAACACAAATTTAGTGAATTAGTTTTGGATTATGATAATATATTTTCTAATATAATGAATAGGATATACTTTATGTTATAGGATAAAGATAAATCCACATAGTTTGTAAAAGCCTTGTGACATATAATTAGGTTTCGCATTGTTCATACATAATTTTATAATAAAGTTCATGCTCAAGAAATTAAATTCTATGTGAAATAAGTAGAGGATTAAATAGAAATACCACATCCCACTACAAATATAGATGCAAAGTTCAACATTTTTACACAAGATTGATGAGATAGATGAAAGTAATAAGCCAATACTAGGCCTTGAGTTCATATAATGTGTAAAATAGGGTCATCATAAAAGTGATTGCCCAAAAGTTAAGATGAAATTATATGAAATTTTTCATGTAGTAGGCCATGTAATTAAAAAAATTATTTGTTATAATAATGCATTCAACAACCTCAAAATTTTTACTAGAAATTATAAAAGTATCACACTCACGATGAGAATAAATACCATAAACTCAAAGAACTAAAGGAAGACATCACCAAAAATTTCTTTGTAGTCACATCACAAAAATTTACCTTTGTGGTGATATAAATCCCAAACCTATATATAGACATGACTTATACCATGGATGTGTGAACAAATCACCTCAATATCAACCTTCCTCAAGTTTGACACCACAGGCTTATTAGTCTCCTCAATACTAGGTGGAATGGACTCCCCCATATCCATAGTATGAGTAACCATGAAATTATGTGTCAAATCAACATCAATAATTAGGGTGGAAACCATCTTATCTTCAAATAATTATGGGGGATATGATGGAAAACAAAAATAGGGTTGGGATTCTCCTCATAGGAAAGGGGGATATTATGGATCACATCATATAGGATAGAGTTACTAAAAAAACAAGGAAAATATAGTGGAGGCTAATAAGGTGGATAAAATTGTGGAAATTTTATCCAGGGGGAATTAAATGCACATCAACCTATTTTATACTATTATTATTTGTGTGGGTATTATAGCCAATTCACAAAAACAATTCCCACTAATCCATAGAGGTAAATGTATTGTGTTTATTATAGAGATTCAGAATAACACCACACTAAGGATTATACAACGTTAAAAAAGTAAAGGAGAGAAAAACCTATGAAAATGTGAATTTGAATAATTCACGCCCCAAGGATCCTAAATTTTTAAAGGTATTCATCTGAAAACAAAATGAAAAATTAGTATTACCTCCTTTATAGATGTCAAATGAAAAAAATAGAAAGGTTTAATAAGATAAATATACTAACCTTAAGATAGAAAGGGTTTTGATGTGCCAATCATCTCAGGTGATAAAAAAATTTAACATTAGGCCAAGTATAAAAGTGATACTACATCCATTTATGTGTATATTCATGGTAAATTTGTGTAAATCATGAGACAATATGGAGTCATTATTTCCTTAGATGGAGGGAAAAGGATAGTTATCCTTTTTTGATGCTCTGTTTAGATTTATAAAATCAATACAAAGTTTATTCTCACTATTATTTTTACTTATTAACATGAAATTGATAACCCATGTAGAATTCTTAATTAGTAACACAATTTTGGTGTCTAACAACTTCTAGACTGCCTTTACATGATAGTCTCCAAAATTGGGTTCACTAGTCTTTAATATTTCCTGAATGGTTTACACCCTTCTTAGAGGGGTAAAGTATGATTTATGACTCTAGTATCAAAGACCTTTAGATATTCATATGTATAAGTAATAAAATCTTAATATTCAATCAATAATTCCTTAAATTTCTACCTTTTTTATTTAGAGCATTTCAATCCAATATTGACATGTTGTGTATGGCCATCAATTCCCAAGCTCACTTTAGTAAAATAGGATTCATCTATTTTGGACCACTTCTATCTTTCATCCTGAGGATCCATATCAAACACTCAATCTAGATATAGCATCCCATGGATAATATATTTTATGTTAGCTACAGGATCCCATAATATACTAATTCCTCTATGTTCATGGGATAGAGATCATTTTCATCAATTATCTGAGATTCAAAAGTATCATAGTTTATCAAGAAAATTATAATTTTATGGTCATCATCAAAAACCTAAAAATTATCCACATTATTAGGGACTACTGTATAGGAAACTAACTGCAAAAAAATAATGCATCTTCAACTTATAGAGTGGTGTTAAATTAGTAGTTGAAGCTTCTAGTGAATACATTGTCTAATCTCCCTCCTTAGGGATGGATTTGACACTAAATGATTTGAATGACTCAATCAGGGCCCAATCTCTATGTTTTTAATTTTCAAGTATGAAATATTTCACTAATATTTTCTCTTAATATGATTGAAAACCAACTCTAAATCTCTAATTATTAGTAATTATTTTACATTAAGCTTTAGTGTGATCTACAAGCCTAGAATCATATCTTCATATTCAACTCTATTATTGGTGCATGGTAACTATAACATGTATGTATCAAGATACTACCTACCATATAGATTTATTAGTTTTATGCCCATACCTAAGCCTTTCTTAGAATGAGCAACACCAAAGTATAAGGTCTAAAATTGTGAAGGAATTTCTCATTTATTGTTCATGTGATCCATGTTTTGTAGAAACATGTAGACATCTACATGAAATAGAGAAAAGATAACCTTTTTATTTTTAGCATTGTATTATGTGATGAGTTATTTCATCTTTATCTCTCTATCCACTCTGATCTGAGTTGATATTCTTTTCCATGACAACTGCATGTGCAAAAAATTAGTATCCATATAATCATTTAGTGTCATAGGAAAATCATGGATCAAAAATAAGTTGTAAGACTTAGGAATGTAAATGATAATAATATATATTATTATACATGTAACTCAAAATCAAGTAGCATGTCAAAATCTAGTAATGCCCTAACAACCAATTTGCAGTCTTGTATAGCTACAAGACTACTCTCTTGGACTTGTTTGGATCCATCCATAATTTAATGAAATCTATTATAGGCATGATGTTGATTATGGCACTTGAATATACCACATAATTATGCATGCTCCTACTAGAAATTATGATTGTAAATAGAAAAGGTGGTGTCTTGGATTTATCTTAGTGAACAACCACATTAATATGTGTAGTTTTGGATTTATCAATAGATGGATTGTTGGTCAGTGATTTTAATAACAATTTTATTTGTTTAATAATCTGATCCATCTCATGAAGAATAATATTTTCCTTAATTTTATTCATATCCTCCACTATATTGTATCTACTTTTTTCTGTGAATCAGTAACATATTTTTAATCATTTTCTTTTGGAGGAGGTGGATTGTTGCTAGTTGTGGGATTTAGAGGAATAAATATATTATTTTTTGGAGGTATGGATGTCATGATAGGTTATTGGCCCATGCTTATCAGATAATAATTATTTCTATATAACTAATATAAATCATTAATCTCATCCATATTTACTTTTGGATCATTCTCATCCTTAATTATGAATGGGAATTCATATGCCTCCAACATCATTATAGTGTTGGATGAACTAGAGGCACCCATTGTAGAGGAATTAGGCTGGTTTAGGAAAAATTCATACCTTTCAATTTTTTTATTAAAAATATCAAAGGTTGTACAAAAATATATATATTCTAGCTCACCATATTATGTTGTACTATGGACTCTACACTAATTAGGTAAAGCAACCTCACACATATTTATCTTAGGAAGCTTATTAGGTTATGGTTTATATTTTTTACCTATCATAATAAAGGTTATGTTATATAATGAAATGTGAAATTACTATTGGATATTTCTCCTATAGTATTCCCTAAACTTTTTTACATGATTAGAAACACATTGCTAATTTTATATGACATACACTAAATGGAATCTACTTTTTTCTCTTGTAGAATCAGAAGTAGTACCATGTGTAGTATCAACATTAACTAGGACCATGGATTGGTTACAAATTTTATAATTAGGTTTTAACATAGGATTATTCATAAAATTAAGGTTTTCTTTAGGTGGAACTTAGTCCAAAGGTAACTATGTGTATACTTAGTTATGGTTATGAGCCATGACATTTTGATTGACATTTGGAATAAGATTGAGGGCTAAGAATTTTGGACTGATATTGGGAATAGACAATTAATTTAATTGGATATTTAGTTTTATTTAAATATTTATAGCCTCAACATAGGCTAGTGATAGTGTGGTGATATTTAGTGCTCTATGTAGGAACACTATAGTCATAAAGTCTTAAGCATTTTTATACATCTCAATGGATAACACATCATTTAACATCTATTCATCTATAAGTATTCTAAAATATTGCATTAGAGGTTCTAATTAGATCATTAGGTTCTCTCCTCATGATTTACAAATGCTAATATATGATACTTGGGCTAGTGACTTGTCTAAATTGTGCCAAAATAGTATTTTGAAACCACTACTAGGAAGTAATTAAATCCTTTGGGATGTTGAAGAACCAATCATAAGAAACATATTTTAGTGTAAAATATAAAAAATTTCATGATACATCTTTGTGGACTACATTTAATAACCCTATGGTAGTTTTGAAAGCATTTATGTGTTCTTTCATAATCTTCCTCATGAGGGAGAAAAGGAAGGAAGATAATTCTCTAGGTTTCTAAGAAAATCATGGATAACTCTGGGTACAAAAATAATGTTGTACCCAATATCCCCATATTATTTAAAATGAATGGGAACCCACTTTTATTTTAATTTGGCCCATGTTTTTCTAAGTTTTCTTCTTTGTTCTTTGAAAGTTTTACTGATTGTTCCTTAAATGTCAAAACTGAAAAGTACAAGAAATGATGTTTTATATTTTAGACTAATTAATTCCTTTCAAGATTTTTATAATTATGTGGGTTTTGGGACATGGTGATTAAAAAATTATTAAGTTTAGAATTTTTTTCATTAAACATTTTGTTTGAAACTCTTTTATTGATGTTTTATTCGAAACTCTTTTATGACATTTTGTTCGTAACTCTTTTGTTGGCATTTCATTCATAGGCATTTTGTTCAAAACTTATGCTTTAAATATTTTATTTAGAACTTGTTCATCATAAATTTTAATCATAAATTATGTCTGATATTTCCATTATTCATAGTTACTTTTATTTGAAACTCTTTTGTTCAAGATTCTAGTCATTGGGCATTTATTCGAAACAGTCTTCATCAACATTTAGGTGTTTGGAGGTTTTTTTCAAAAAATTTATTTGGATGTTATGTTGAAGGATTTGATCTTCGAAAATTTTGTTTGGGTTTTTTGTTTGAATCCATAGTTATCTCAGTCCCAACACAAAACCTAACTCTCAACTACCGAAAGCCCATTATACTTAGCCATCAAAGTAGAGATAGTTTATGACACTTGTCAAAACACCCAAAAATTTGGCTTCCTAGTTAAATAAACTAAAAAAGTTTTGAATTATGTAGGTAAATAAATTTTATGAAGGTTAGACATTAAAATCACATGAACTGGTATTGAATGAAAAAATATATATCAATGACTTGTGGTTATTGAAATTCTCATTGATCAGAAGAAAATTTTGAGATAAATTACTACTCTATGAACAAAGTCATAGCCACCTGCACCTCAACTAAAAAGAAGAAAAAAACATAAAAGTGTTTTCAAAGTATAGGAAACTAACTTTGATCAAACTAGTCAAATCAAAATGGCTTCATCATCTCAAGTGATCAAAAGAATATTGATACCATCCCAATTTTCCATTAAAGATTCTACAATGTATACAAACATAGTGTTCCCTTCTACAATTTTAAATTATAAGTATGAAAACTATTCATAATTATGGGATGTCATTGATGTTGTCAATCCATTTTCTCATGAAGGAGATCTATCACTAACATAACATAAATTGGTGACATACCTAATCTCTCTCAAAAGGTAAGGACTACACTTCATAGTAGCCAAGCTTGAGGTTATACCCTGTATCAACCTATTGTGAGACTTATTATTTACCAGCAAGGTGACATAATATGTCTCCCTACATCACATGGATCACAAGATGATCATGGCATGTATCTCAGAAGATGATTTACAAAGGTATTTGTCTTTTTGATTCTAGATGCCATATTTGTTATGCATAGGGTGGTAACCTAGAACAAGAATAATTCAATTGAGAAAACTCTGAGCTCATGGCTTCTTCCTGGGGAGTCTATGGTCCTAAAGGGAAAATCCATTACACCTATTAGTAAATTTATAATGTGGGTCCTCATCAGGATGACCCTATTGAATAGGTTATATGGTATGCCAAGTATCCATTTTCTCCACCTATATTGGGTTCAACTTCTAGACATACCGATGACCTCCAACATGGCTTTTTCCTTGGGGGATATTATTAGTTTTAACCTAAGGGATAAAGTTATACATAAAATAAAATGGTCCAATTTATCAATCAATTTTCTTTGCATGTCATACCTCCTAGATGTCATAATGGGAATAACATATGGGGACTATGAGGAGCTTTGAAGCCTAGCCACTGACTACATAAATAATCACATCTATGATTATTATCAATTCCTAAACATATATGTATATACCAAGTATATCACCTAAATTTTAGAGGATTTATATCCTCAATATAGACAACTAAATTTCATTTAGTGTCAAAATGCACTTAAATCTATTTAATAATTCTTTTTAAAATTAATAAATGACATTTTCTCCCAAATTTTAAATAATTGAAAAAATTAACATATTGAAAAAGTTAATTATGTACCTTTAAATCATTATTTTAAATATTTAAATTTGGATTTTACACTTATTTAAACCTTTCCCACCTTTTTCTCCCTCATCCCAACTAAATCCACAAAGTTTTCAACTTCTTATGACTCCTCTGAATTGTCTAAAAATTTGACTAAGTCTTGTTGAGTCAGATAACCAACTCTACTCTTTTCTCAACTAGGTTAAAAAGGTATTCATACTCATGGATGAAGACTCATCCTCAATTATTTATCATTTTTATAATTGAAAATTTCCAAATGATCCTCCACCATTAGATCTTTTTTTGAGCTTCTATAACTAAGCTAGCAAATCTCCATTTTCAAGCATCACAAATATTGAGAAATCATAATCATACTCATAATTGTAATCATATATTTGGATAATCACACAAAGAAAATAAAAGTGAATAAAATTCATCCCTTTGCACCAAAATCTTGCTCATTCTCTCTTTGCATTGGAGGAGTGGGAACCACATACTTGAAAGAGCAAATCAGATACACATCACAATGGAGAAATCTTGTATTCAAAATATGAAGTTTTGATTATTATTTTCTTTATTTATTACTCTATATTAGTTTAATTTTATCTTATATTATGGTTATTTTAATTTATTTGTATATCTAAATTTTATTTCATACATTTTTGGCATGCTCGATGGGACTTACCCATGTCTTTTTTTAATCTTATCATCATCTTATTTTTCACTTAAAATTTCTCTTTTAGTTTTTGTTCTTTATGATTGTATTTTTTTCATTTAATATTTTTTTTAGTGTTTTTATGGACTACAAGTTGTTGTCACTAGTTTTCTATTTGGTTGTGTATATTTTCCTATGTAACATCAAATTTAAAGGCTCAAGTAGTGAAATTATGAAACTTAACAGTGAAATAGTGCTTTTATCATATTTTTTCTCTGTTTTCTGATCTCTTTTTTGGTTAATAGAATTTTTGTTTTGAAACAACATTTTTTACATCAAACAATGAAATCATTCTTATCTATATTGAAATCGTTTCACCTTGCAGCGAAACTAGATTTTTCCATAGTGAAATCACTTCTATGTGTAGTGATTTTGTCATATCTCTCAATCAATTCATTATTTTTGATAGTAAATCCATCAGCTCACACATAAAAATCATTTATTTTCACAATGAAATCATTTGGTAAGCATGGGTTTTTATATTTTCAATTTATTTTTCTTTGTGTTTTTCTTGCATTATAATTTTTCAATTTTGCTTTTCTGACTTGATTGTGTAACAATGTTTTTATAATAGAGAGTTATTATTATTTTTTTTATTTTTTTATGGTTTTTCATTTTTTCATTGTAGGTTATCTCATTTTACATATAAATGAAACATTATAACACCTTGTTTACAAGATGTTTACTAAGATTAACAAAGCTTCAATATAAAAGCCAATTTGTTTTGCTACTAGCATTCATGTTTTTAGTTTTCAAAATTCCTAGTAATTACATCACTTCCATTTTAGTATCTTTGTATGTGGTTGTGAAATTAGTGTATGTTATTTCCTTATAATTATGTTGGTAATGATACCTAAAAATCTAAAATATTTTCACGATTTATTTTTGTTACCCAAATGATATACACATATGTACTTTCCTCAACACTACGTTAGTGATGAAAATTGGAAATTATAAATGGGTATCTAATATTTTTAGAGTCTCTATTGATGGTGTATTACATCATCATGAAGTAGGAAAAAAAATTATCAGTGGGGTATATAAATAGATACCCAACTATTCAATTTCTTAAGTAGTTGTGTGTTTTAAGCACACCATGATATGATGGGATTTCATGCTCCAATACCTAAGGTTGTAATAGATGACTCAAGATTTTATATTACCATTTGTTAACACACTAAGAACCCTATGGCTAAGTTAGGCACTTTGGGATAATAACTAATAATGTGCATCTACTCTATTGGTTTATTCCATAGTTTATTCCCCCTAAATAAGATTTCATAATCCTTAAGCCTTATATAACCTTTTTTCCATTAAAATTTGGTGCATCAGTTAGTAGTTAGCATTGAGAAGTAAATTTCCACACACCCTCGAAACTAGACTCAGTGAGCCATGGGAATGGTAGGATCCTCCATGGTTAGTACCTTGAAATCTTAGTCCACATTTGAAATCATGGATGAGTAAGTGATAATGGAAGGACCAATAGTTGGTCATGACCCTTCATCCTAGTTTTCACCCTTTATGTGTAAATTTTATTGATTATTTAGAATATAAATCTATCTATTATTTCCTTATGTTTACCATGTGTTGTAAAATCCTTGTTTGTAAATAAATTCTTTTTATTTTAAATGTTATCCTAAAAATCATAACTTTATCTATAAAATCTCAAAAGCATTTAGTTAGAAATAAAACATTTAGTCACTTTGGTAATTTTCTTTAATAGAGTCTAATTTCAAGTCTATTTCATTATTGAGTCAAGTATTTCCTTAGTAACATCATCTGTTACAATAAATATGGCTATGCAGAACAATCTGTTGACTAATTTTGCTCCAAATCACAATCAAAAGAATCCTTGTTTTAAGATAGGGTTCCATCCAACCAATTTTTATTCAAACACATATTTGAATCAATATCACATCTATCATCTAAAAAATCCAAATCTAAGTTTTAATATGTATTTATCCTCATCCATTAATTAATCAAATCCAAACTTGAATAGTCATTCAAGTTTTCCAAATCAACATTTCTATAATAATCAAAATCAATCCTTTGATTTTGCATCTAATTCACCCCAAAACTAAAACCCAAAATTTTTCACCAATCCATCTAATTCACCCCAAAACATTCGACATCATCATTACCTTACCACTAGTAAACCCATTTTACAAAATAAACCAAGTCTCTCCTCCACTAGTTATAGCATTGATTATAACATCCCCTATCATACTAATAAAGGCAATCCAATTATAGCACCACTACCATATAATATCACTCCACCCCAAAGTTACAACAACTTCAAAACTCCCAACCTATCAAAAACATTACCATGCCTAATAATAAAAAAACCACTCCTTTAGGAGAACCTTATGATGTATTCTTTCAAAAATTAGTTGCTACAAACCTAGTCATATTTCCAAACACCAAATACATTGAGCTAGATGTCCTAAAACCTGACTAGTATAAACCTAATGAATATTGTGATTATCACAAAATTAAAGGTCATTCTATAAACTAGTGTATGAATCTATATCATTATATCCAAGATCTGATTAACAAAGGGCATATCAAGGTAGATCTAAGTGTATCCATGTTTGAGAATCATGCTTGGGCATATGTCAGGATGTCTTTCCTAAGCCTAATAAAGCCACACCACTTCTAAGTTAAGGTCATAACCTTCCATCCATTTCTCAATATCCCATTTTTTACACATCCTTTTTTAGCCAATCCATAGTTGAACAGCCTGCCTTTGACATCCAGGGTTTACCATCTATCTTTGATGAAGAGAACATATTTATTGAAGAGCCTATATTCAACCAAAAACCTATCTTTGATCAAGATCCCATTTTTGAGAAAGATCCCATTTCTAACCAAGATCTTATCTTCAATAAAACCTCCTTCAACCAACATAGCCTATTACCCATTATCCAAACACCCAAATCCTTATCACCTATTTAATCTCCCATCATCCCATAACATGAACCCCAAGAGATAGAGATAATTATAGAAACAATAATACATGATCTATGAATTATCAAACCCATCCATTCTGAACTAAAACCTGTACCCCATGACATTAATTTTAAATCATCTAAAAGTTAATGTAAATATGTTAATGATAATTTTATGGTTTCTTAGGTAAATTCATCCATAATTAAAATATGAGGCATTCATAGTCTCTATGAGGACTTTGCTACCATCACTCCTTTCATCAACCTCACTAATCTTGCCTTCAATCTTATAAGATAATATCCTACAACTTATGATTAGGACCAATGATCTTACTTATTGTTAAATTCCATTATAATAAAATAATTATAGACTTCCTAGCTGGTCTCCTATTAGAAGAGCATCAAGAAACATTTTCATATTATGAGGAATAAAAAGTGTACCTCAATCAAAATAAATCTTGTAGTCTAAATATAAAACTGGCATCCCATAGTGAAAACCTCCTTAAGGCACTATCAAATGATGAAAATACAAAATTTAATCAAAATCCAAATTATAATATATAAAATCAAAAATATGAGTCCCTTAGTGAAAACGTCTTTGAGGTGTTATTAGACAATCCAAATCTAAATCCCAATAAAAATAATCAAGAAGAATCCTTTGGTGAAAACCTTTATATGGCACCAATATATGATAAATTTAATATATCCTCTAATTTATAATAGTTGTATGATGGATCACCATCACAAATTGAAGATATCATTGATACAACATTAAATTCTCAAATCATCCAACTTAGAATTACTCTTAGTATTATTGAATGTGAGATTGTTGGTTCCATTCACTCTTTAAATCATGATCCATATACTCATCTCTACTATAATTCCATCCATATAAATCCTTCATGCACTCAACATGCATCCATCATCAAACATACTTTATGCTTCACCTTATTTGGTATCACCCTTTATCATAGGGGTTATGACTATATCCTAGTAAATTTGAAAAAAGCCAACTTAAAAATTAATGAATTTATTGAATATATCTTCAGAGTGTATACCTCAAAGATAAATAGTGGTAATCATCATACATATTGATCATTTTATAATTGAGATGCCAAAAAAAAGCAAACAAAGAAAATTAGAAAGAGAAAGAGAAATAAATTTATCTAAAGGTGAAAACTATTTATATGTCACCTTGGGCAAGTACCGTGATAAAAACCAATTTTAAGAATCATGCATAAAATAGTTAGTTTTCTATAAGTAACCTACACCTATGAGAAAGCTGATTCCATTTCAATCATATGCATTATAAATCACCCCTTCATCCTTACCCATCCTACAACATTTTTAATCCCATCCTTTTAACCTAAAGCCATCCTTGATTACGTATCCTAAGTTATCTTAAGGCATACTTACCCATATTATGCCTATCCAATCCATCCGAAACACATACTCAACTAACATACACCATCCTTGAATACCCATACCTATCTAGTCTCATACTTATCTATTTATCCCAAACCCATTGAAACCCATCCAATTCTTGTCATCATAAAACCATCTTTATTACCATTTTGACCTTGATAAGGAAGTGGAAACATCTTGAGACAAGTTCTTAGAAACATCTTGATGTATCATTACAATGTTATTTTGATGACTAGACACTTGGTTTTTATACCTTATGTTCCCTAGAGTTATCATCTTATTTCCAATCCATTCTTATTCATCCATACTTCATAAATATTGTATTCCTTCCATCTCCTACCACTCACTCTTTAGTGTTAGAATATGGTTTTCCATTTACTAGTATTCCTTGTATATACACCTACAAATATAAAAACTCCAAAAACATTACAAATATCCTACAAAATCCAAAACATTATAAAATCCAACAAAATATAGAAACAAAAAATAAATAAAAAATCCAAAAATCCCTTGTCCTTAGTTATGTACCCTAGTCATACCTTATATATATTGCTCATTAGATAGTTTAACATTGTCAAAAATTGCATACTCCAAAGGTTTCAAATCTATCCAAGGACATCCAAAGAAGTTATTTACTTACTTGTTTTGTATAGTTATTTGCTTACCTATTTATATAGTCATTTATTTTATTTTAATCATGGGTGTTTACTTACTTTTGCAATGTTTGTTTACTTTTGTGTTTATTTTACTTACATCATTTTCATTGTTTCAAACATTTTTTAATCTTATCTTTATTATTGTTTCTTGTGTCTATATCACTATGCACATTACTAATGGTATTATTATGATCTTCCATATTTTGATGTACTAAGTTTTGTCCTTATGAATCTATTAGTCCTTATGTGTATCACATGATAGTCATCATGGTTTTTATATACCATTGGTGCATATTTCAATGCAAAATATCAAAAATTAGGTTTCTCAACTCTTACTCAATTGGAATTATTATTGGAAATCTAACGAAAAGAATAAAATAAACATAAAATAGCTATCAAACCATCTCATGTTATCAAATGAAGCATCATCCATTCTTCATCTCTATCTTCCATCCATCCTTATCTCATCCATGTCAAATAATTTTATACATCATTATTTATCCATGTAGTTGCTTTATTTATTTGTTAATGATTACATATCAATCATCAAAAATCATTTCCTAATATTTCCATTTAATATCCCAGACTTGTCAATTCAGATCCATGAAATAACATTTTCTATCCTTTCTCCATCATCCATTCATAATGTACAATAATTAACTTAAGTATGTTAATAATCATCCATGGCTAAATCTTACATTACATCATCATTCTCTTCTTACATTAGGAGAACTACATCTGGCTTGATATCCCCACTTAGACTTTCTCCATGATGAGATACATCTGACCTTATATCTCAAATGATCCTCCTTCAATCCAACAGTTATTTCCCTCTACAAAGCTTCCTCATCATTATGTGTATTCATAAATAGTAAGTGATAAGTGCTTCTCTTAATTTTTACTTATTTCTTAATTTTGGAAGAAGATAAGAAACTAGTATAAAGGGTGTGGTAAAAATACCTAGTTGTTGATGCCTGCATAATCTAGATGAGTATGGAGAGATCCTATTTGTCTTTTAAGGAATAACTTGTAGATAATAAACCATTAATAAAAAGGGTTGTTATTAAGATAGTTAGGTGGACTACCGAGCGTGAGCTAGATCTAAGAAGCATGAGCTTACTAGGAGGTTGTCAATCCACTCTTTGATAACAATTAAGTTTAAAGAGATAAAAGGAAGATAATTACATCAAATAATAGAAAGTATTGAAATGAAATTTAATAATAAAGTGAATTCTTGATATAGAAAATAATTAAATATAGAAAATGTAGGTCAATATTAGTGCTAAAATAGATCAGGTTAGGTTCATAAAATTAGGCAAGGGTCTGTGAATAAGTAGATACATATAAATTTATATTTGGTTGGGGGTAAGGGGTTTGAAATAAATTTTTATTTCATGACATAGTGACTATTAATGGTCAGGATAACCGTTGGTGGTTAAGATGACTATCAATAGTTTGGTAACCATCAACGATTAGAGGTGACTATTGGTAGTTATGTTGATCATCAGTAATTGCCTATGAAATTTTGAAGGTACTTAGAATAGAGTTAAAAAATAGATCAGTGATTAGGTAAGGGTATATTTAAGGGTTTGGTCAAAAATAAGAGGTTGGAAGATAGGTACAAAAAGGTTTGATGAGAGAAAGAGGTTAGAAACTAGAATAGCAAAATAGAAGTACAAATATACCTATTTCTTGCCAAATGGTTGATGGTTAATGGTTAGAATAATTTTGGTAGAGTAATGATACTTTGATTTGAGAGAAATTTAAGTAAAGTTTGAGATCTCTATTACTATTTTTTAATTGCTAGAAGAAGACTAGCTGGATAAAAGCTTGAATTCCTATGTGTAATAATGTTTTTGATCATTTCACCTCCTACTCCCTTCTTTTTATAGATCAAGAGAGATAAATGATATAAGGTTCCATAGTAGGTTGGCTTGATAAATTAAATGATTAGGAGTTCATTATAAATGTTCAAGGTAGACATATTTAATTGTTCCATGTTATCTTGTATATTTGTTATTTATGTAAGAATGAGGAAGACTTGACCATTGATGATCAGCCTAACCGTCAGTAGTCAAGTTGACCATCAGTGGTCAAGTGTCCAAAGGAAAAAGGTTCAAGGTGAGTTAAAATGATTTGGGTGAAGGGTTAGGTTAGTAAGTTAGTGAGTTTAGTTAACTAATTAACTAACTAGACTTATGGTCAAATGTATTGGTTAATGGGTTGAAAAGGGTTAGGTGGTCCCTAAAGTATCCTAAGGCATTTCAACATCTAGTATATTTTTGTAGTGTCTAAATTTTCCCCCTTTTTGTTAAACATCTTTTAATTAACAAGATTCAAAACAAAAATATATTTCTTGGTCAATGGTCTATTTACCCTGAGTATGGGATGAGGTATTCCCCCTCAAACTAGGAGTCGATAAAGTGAAACCAAAATTGAGTCATGAGGTTGGTGACAAGGGGGCGGTTGGTCATTTGAAATGAAAACATGTCCACAAAATATAACTAAGTGATACAACTAAAATCACACACAAACTAAGGTTTCCAATGTTGGTAAACATAAGGTTGGTTCTAGAATTATAAGTGATAAGGTAATTGGTCCATAGTGTTAGGCATAGCTAATCTATTTACTCTATTAATCTCTTATATAGGGTCAATGTTTCCATAGGTATCTGAGGTAAGAATTTTTCCTTTGAAAAACACAAATGGTTTGGTTATGCACTAGTTTGTGCAAATTCAAATGTTCAACAGGGCAAGGTTGGTTGATATGATCAAAAAGACTAGGCAAGGTCATTGTATAATATGCAATTATTTGGATAAAAAAATTACCAATATCAAGGTGGACATGGTATAATAGTTGATCAAAGAAGGGTAATTTACAAAATTTTAGGTTTTGATTTAGCAGAGAAAGGTTATCTCCAAAAATTGGGCACTTTAGTGTAGGTGCCTAGAAAAGTTTAAATATGATACCCTAACCATCGATGATCAAGGGTTCTAAGGTTGATCGTCAATAGTCACATTAACTATCAATGGTCAAGGGGAACCCTATAAGTTTGAGGATATAAATCAAAAAACAAAAGTCATTATCACTTTTGACTTGTTAAATCTAAGTTTTTTGTATGTTTTGTGATTTGGTGATTTATAATTTTTGTTGTGAGAGGTTTGATTGAGTGGTTTATGATGTGGTGATTATTGATTGGGTGAAAGCATATATTCAAGGGTATTTAGTTGAGATCATGATGTATGGTAGATGAAGATGTGCTCAAGAAGTTAGATGTGGGCTTCATCCTTGATAGTAGTTAAGGAATGAGTTAGGTAATGTTTTGAATCAATCGATTAGTTGATTTTGGTTATTTTAAAGTTGAATTTGTGTTTTGGGTTAGTTTGAATAGGTTTTTAGGGGTTTAGAGTTTTAGGTTTTGCTTATTTTTTGAAAAATTAGCCTTTGAAATTTGAAATTGAAAGAAAATTTTGGCTAGGGGTAGGGTACAAGATAGGACTAGGTAATTTTTTATTGAAATTTTGTTATTTGGTTAGTTTTTGAAGAAGGTAGGGTTAGGTAGTTAGCCACTGGTAGTCACACACAGTGACCATCAGTGGTTTGACCTTACTATCGATGGTCAGGCTTGAACATTAGCAATCAAGTTTTTGGGGAAGGTGGGGTTGATAAAGAGAGTTTGGAAAAATGTTCTTAAAAGGTTTTAAAGGGTTAAAATTCCAAATGTAGGAAAGGATAGGATTATTTCCAAGTAGGATTGATGTGTTAAAATGGTTTGTGGGTTAGGGTTAAGTGTTGGTTTGATAGATTTAGGGAAGGTGTTGAAACTATTTGAAGTTTAGGGTAGACATTTTTTGATAAAAGAGTTAAAATTTTTGTTTTATATGCTAGTACAGGTGTTGAAATTGGTTGGGGGTAAGGGTTAATTGTAAGGGCTAGAGGTAATGCTATAAAGGTAATGGTTTAAATTTAGTTTGGAAATACATTGATTTAGGTGGGGTGAGGTTGATAAATAGGTTGATATAGGTATAATAATTGAAATGAATGGAAATGAGCAATGGCAATGGAAAACTAGGTATGCATGTTAACTTTATTTCTTTCTTTTACAAGCAAGAGATCAGATCTATATGAGGGATTAGGTTCCTAAGATCTTTGCAAAGGTATATGGAGGGATGACTAAGTATTATTAGACACATGTGAGAGATTGGCCTCAAGTCCATGAGATACTATCAATGCTTACCATGAGATGTGGTGATGATCATGGCCCTCATCAAGAGATGTGATCTAGCCATAAACACCTTCCTCTTGTTGACATGAAAGATGACCATCCTACTAAAAGATGTTTATAGGATTAAAAAACTACCTATTTAGGTGGAGATAATTTACCATATTAGGAGTAAAGAGAGGGATGAGAAGATGGAGCTCTTATATAGTTAGGAGCAAGCCCTCACTAAGTGGCATTTAGGTGGTTTTAAATACAAGCCATTATACTAGAGGGCTCTAGATGAGAGGCATTTGATGATGATAATGATGAATATAGAGGTGTCTTATTTTATATTGACATATTTGAGTAGCGGGAAATTTCCTTATCTACTATTGGAAGTATTAGAGGAAATGTTGCTTGGGAGGATAGTTTTTAGGTGGGCACTAGTTTTGTTAGTCCAAATATATAGGGAGCTTTGAGTATTTTGAGATGATAGGAGGTACAAGATCAATATTAGGTTTATACTCCATTGTTAGCTATATGAGCATATTAGGGTTCTATGATCATTGGGGATATCATGGGAGGGCTATGCCTAGATGGATTTTAGAGTGGTTTTTATGAAATAGAGGGGAGATTATGCATTGAAATGGTCTACAATAGGGGAGAGAGACATTGATTGGTTTAGAGATGCATTAGATGGTTTGGTTGTGGGTGATGTGGTGTGGAGGCCCTATATTGGATTTCTTAAGTGGGCCTTCTATAACCATCATACATTATCATTATAGAATTAGAGATGGATCTATGAGAGGAGAGAGGGTGAGATTGATATCATCCAATTTGATAGAGTTTGGAGGTAGTTTGATGTAGTGTAGGGGATTACAAGTCAATTATTGAGGTACAAGAGGGAAGATGTTGAGTTATTGTTACTTAAGACATAGCTAGAGGAGGTGGTCCTGGATCACGAGGAGAAACTAGTTAGAGAAAGGGTTGATGATGCTAGTGTTGTTGGTGGCTATGCAACATAATACTAAGACCTTTATGTAGTAGCTAATTTTACATGGGATGATGCAGGATAATAGGCCATGGATGTGGATCTAGCTAGTGGGGATCCATATGTATAGGTATAGGGTGGATAGGTAGGATCAACACATGCATAGATTACAAGGTTACAAGGATAGGTGGCCATATTTTAGGGCTAGATTATGACTTTACAAGGTCAATTTTCCACCATTACAGGTGAGAGAGATCATGCCAAGACCTCCCTAGGTTTGGTGACCCAAGAGAGGGACACATTGAGATAGAGGGTAGGAGTAGTGACAACACCAATAAGACCACCAACTAACATCCCTATGGTGTGGTACTTGGCCACAGTTGAGGAGTTGAGATATTACAAGGCTACAGTGCTAGTGTAGTGTCTTGAAAAACCCCAATGGGGTGAGTATAGACCTAGTTTAGTATGTGGGGTCATTATGGTGACTCCAACTTAGTGGGTTGTTTCAATGAGTAGATAGGTAGGCATCTCAAGAGGATTGGCACCAGATGGTAGTGGTAGTGTAGGTAGAGGAGGGAGAATTGGTAGTGGTGCCACAAGGGCATGAGATGATAGGATAAGATGTATAGATATAGATGTACATGATTTTTATATCAGCCTACATGTCGATATAGTGAGATGTACATGCTTTGAGAGAGATAATATACATTATTATATATATTATTTATTTTGATGACATGATGTATATGTTTTTAATGATTTTCATGATGATGTATATATGTGGTTTATGTTTCATGGTTCATGGTTAAATGTTTTATGATTTATGTTTATGAGATGTTGATTTAGTAGCTTAGGCATGTGATGATTATGGATGATGTTATGTTTTTGTTGATGGATATGAGGTTGATGATTATGGATTGTCTTATTATGGTTGTTGATGTGATTTAGATTTATGATGATGATGCTTCATTTCTTATTTTATGGATTTAATGTTTATTTATGGTTATGATGTTAGCATATTTAGATAACAAACTAAATTTGAGAAAAGAGATGAGAATCATGAGACATATGTATGCATGAACTAATGATAAGGAGGTAAGGAAAAAGCATGATGCTTTTTATTTGGTGGGGAGAAAACAAAAAACCAAAGTTAGACTAGCTTAAGGAATCTAAGCCTTTTAAATGCTTCACAATAGCATGCTTTGGTTGGTAAATAGGTGTCTTGATCACATTGTGTTAAGTAAGATCATAATCCCTTGATTTGTAGATGGTATAAGGTGGGGTAGGTGGTAGGTGAAGGGTAAATGGGTGATAGGTAAGGTAACCTTATGTGGGTTAGTTTTCCCCTTATATAGGTGACCTAAGAACCATATTAGACAAGTCCATGTATTCATGCAAGGTGTATACTAAATGATGTATGAAGTCTACTAATTAAAGTCAATTGAAATTTTTTTGGGATAACTTGTTTTGATTTTGATATAGGGTCTTTTTTATTGTTGTGGTTTTGATAAGTTTTTGAAGCTGATCAATACGAGAAACTTCAAATGATTGATTTTGACCCATTTAACTTATCCATCCTTCAAAGGAGTGGTCTAAGTTTGGGTTTGTATATTTTTGGTAGTTTCCCTTCAAGGGAGTAGTCTATGTTTTAAGAAATTAAGTTTTTTGGGTAGTTATCCTTCAAAGGAGAAGTCTAGATATAGATATGTGACCCAAGTGATATTTTGGTATCTTGAATTGTTTTGATACTAGGTTTAGATATGGAAAAGTCTATATAGGCTTAGAGGTTTACATTTTTTAGGGAAAAAATTTAGCACAAAAATATAATGATATGTGCAAGGAGGTGGTTTTAAGAGATAATTAACCATGGGATTCCATTTGGAATAGAGATGAAAAGTATCCATGAGAACCATGCTATGGATAAATTAATGGTACCCATATTTAGGATTACGTTATGACTATGATGGTTCATCACATGGTTGTATGTTGTAATTAATTTTCCTCAAAGTTATAGTGATAAGTAAATGAAGGTGAAAATCTCATAAATCAAGGGTTGAGCTTAAGTTTAGATGAGAAGGTGATTTTGATTTTTGTTTAACAAAATAAAAGATAGATGGAAAGTATTGAGAGGCTCATGTTTTGGTTTACCTTCAAGAGAGGATAAATAGTAAGCTAATAATCCATACTTGTGGGTTATGATATAGGGTCCAAGCTAATTAAAATAAAACTTTCCTCTTTTGATTTTATCCATATTGGTTATATGTTGGTTTCCCTTTAGGATGAAGTCTCCTATATTAAATTCTCATTCTTTCAGGTTCTTATTATAGTCATGCTTGATTCATTCTTGGTATACATGAAGATGGTTAAGCACTAAGAGGTGATTCTCATCAAGTAGCTCAAGGCATGCTAAATGTTCTTAACAATAATCACTCTCAAAAATTATGTCTTGCAAGGATATACAAAGAGAATGAATCTAGACTTTGAGAGGCAAGACTATCTCTACTCTAAAGACTACAGAGAAAGGGGTATCACCCATAGAGGTTCAAATGTAAATATGATAGGCCCATAAAGTGAAAGGGATGTACAAGTGCTAATTTTGACCTGAAGTACTGACTAATTTAGTTAACCTTTTATTAAAGGTTTTGTTAGAGGCTTTTTCCTATCCATTTACTTGTCGATGGTACATTAAGGAAAATCTTAACTTGATGCCAAATTCATCATAGAGGCCTTAAACTTTCTTGTTTTGAAAGATTTACCATTATAAATGATGATATTATGGGGAACACAAAAATGATAGATGATATGATGATTGATGAAGTTTACTATCTTGTCAACTTTGGCCAAGATGAGAGGAATAACTTCCACTCACTTGATGAAATACTCAGTGATGGTGATGATGCATTAGTGTCATTATGAAGAATAAGGATTGATTTCCTCAATGAGATTGAGTCCCAATTATGATAAAGGTTAATAGTCTTTAGATACTTGAAGTCCATGTGTAGGTACATGATGTAAATAGGCATGTTGTTGACATTTAACACACTTATTTACATAATTATAATAGTCTTGGTTGATGGTAGGCTAATAGTATCCAAGGTGAAGGATATATTTAGGAATAACTGAACCACTAAAGTATCCCCCATATATTCCATCATGCATTTGATTAATATCATGGGAAGCCTCATGACTATGTAGATGATGGATAATGAGGCCATCAAAGCCATGATTGTAAATGATTCCCCCTAGCATGGTATAATGAGAGGTACTCTGAATAAAATCTCTTTAGGCATTTATAGAGAGGTTAGGAGGAATGATGTCAAGATTGAGGTAGTTGAAGGTTTATTCATACCATATATCTGTTGGAGATGATTCCACACTACAAATGCTAGGAAGGTTGAAATGGATATAATAGGGTGTGATAAAGTAATGGATGGTGATAAAGAGTTTAGAATTGATAAGTTGAGATGGGATTTGGGAAGTAAGGGAAGCCATTATATCCAAACCTTTATTGGTAGATCATGGAATAAACTAGATAAGGTAATGATTAAATGATGCTAAGAGTACATCTACTAGTTATTTGTACTTTTACAAGACATTATTTTTACATTGGTAGGATCCATTGACCTAGCTAACCACAAGTTAGGAATTACCAAAGAAACTAAAGGTATTAACTCCCAAGGCTAAAACAATTTAGAGACCTATCACTAGGGATTCATAATCAACCACATTATTGGTGCATTAAAAATCAAGTTTAAAGGAAAGGCAAAGAGGTTCACCATTGAGGGGAATGAGAATAACTCTGGCACCCCCATCATGATAGAATTTTGAGCCACAAAAAAACATGGTCATTTGGTAGGTGGGGTCCACCTGAGAAAGAGTCATGATGGAATAATCTAAAAATGCATGAAGATGTGGTTGGTTATCTGGTAAAGGATTTTCAACCAATTGGTTGGCAATGACTTACCCTTTAATTGACTTCTACTAGAGGAACTCAAGGTCAAACTCATCTAAAAGCATGAGCCACTTAGCCATACATTAGTTTTGGTATGGTTTAGAGTGCATGTACTTGAGTGGGTCAATGTTATTGATGATGAAGTTTTTGGGATTGAGAAGGTAATGGTGAAGTTTGAAAGCCACAAAGACTAAGGTAAGGCAAAGTGTCTCAGAATGTGTGTATTGAGTATCATACTCTATAAGTGTTAAACATATGTAATATACATCTTTCTCTTTGTTTTGATCATCATGATGATTGAGCATTGCCCCTAAAGAATGGTTAGTGGTAGAGATATAAAGGTAGAAGGGTTGGTCCTCTTTATGATGGGTAAGAATGGGTGGAGAAGAAAATGTATTCTTTGAGTGAATCAAAGGCTAGTTGGTCATCTTTGGTCCACTTAAAAGAGGTATCTTTCTTGAGGATATGGTGAAGGGGTTGACATCTATCTGATAACTAAGAGATAAAGAGATAGATGGACTTAATCTTCCCCTACAGACTATAGATTTGCTTAAGGTGGGTTAGAGGTGGAATCATCAAAATTACTCTATCTTTTGTAGGGTATACCTTGATTCCTCAAAGATAAATGATAAAGCCAATAATATTTCTAGATAAGACCCCAAAAATACACTTTTTGGGGTTGAGTCAGACATGGAAATGGATAAGGCATTCTAAGATGATGGGTAAAATAGCTAGGTGATCCTTGTAATGTTTATATTTACCAAGGAGATCATCTACATAGTCCTCTATGATTTTATGGATGAGATCATGGAATATGTAGGTCATCACACATTGGTATGTTGTACCAACATTCTTCAGACCAAATGTCATGACTTGGTAGAAAAGGTTCCCCATAGGGTGATAAAATAAGTTTTATGATAATCCTTGGGGGTAATCAATATTTAATTATATCTTGAGAAACTATCTATGAGAGATAACATATTGTGGCTAGTTATAAGATCAACAAGTTGGTCAATGTGAAGGAAATGGAAGCCATCCTTTGGGAAAGCAAGGTTGAGGTCATGATAGTTAATACAAAGTTAAAGTCCCCCTATGGGTTTGGTGATGAGAACAATGTTAGAAAGGCATTGAGGATAATCAATGGGTTGAATGAAGTTGACAAATAAGAGACATTGAAGCTCTTCTTTGACTAAAAGGGTGATACAAGGGTGTATCTTGTGAAGCTTTTGACAAAAATAGGTTTATCACTAGGATGGGTGATAATGTTGTGGAGAGCTATGGAAGGGTCAATTTTGGGCATATCTTAATAGGACCAAGAAAATATTATGCTTTGGTTATGAATGAAACAAGGGTAATTTTATTGCTTTATGAAATATAGGGATTGACCAATCTTTACAATGCAAGGGTTATCTTGAGTACCCAAGTTGACATCGATTGTGGATTCATTCATCATGGTTTGGTTCTTAGGAGGAAAATATTTGTAGATATAAAAATCTCTCACACTGAGGTGGGTGAGAACAGAATCATCATCTTGATGTTGGATGGTGATGATAGTAGGAGAATCATTTTCTACCATTTCAAGATGGATGAGAGGAAGGGTTTTAGTTTGACTATCCTTTTGATAGGTCAAGGAGCCCAGACTAATGGTATTTATATAAAAAAAAGTTAAAAGGAATGATCTCAAAATCTTTAAACTTTAATGGATAATGGGTTGGTGATGATGGGATGCCTTCCTCAATGGTGGTGATGGGTTTTATTAAATCAGTGGGTTATTTTGGTGGTATGAACCCAAGGCCAAATAACTCACAAGGTTTTTGGGTTTGCATGGAATGTAACTCATGAGGTCCATGTTCATAACTTCCTAGGCCAAATCCCTTTTAGGCACACCTATGAAGGTATAATTTGGAAAATGCCAATTTGTATAGATAGAATTTAGAGGTAAATGGTCAAATGGTAGAGGTATAGATGGAAGTAAGAAGTGGATGATCAATCCCTCCATAGATTAAGTTGGTTTGATGGTTGTGAGGTTTGAAAGGGATGATGGTTCTGATGTTAGGGTCATAACTAAGATCATGGTTGAGGTTCTCATATGCTTAAGGAGTAGGGAAAACATCTAAGGCTAAAATATGATATTACCCTAGTGAGAGATGTTGGAACATGGGCTCCAAGGGGTCCTCTAAGGGGACATAAAAAGAAGGGATAGATAAGCTAGTTTAAGATTCATCATTGGTAGGGGTGGAGTTTTTATTGGTTGGTGGTGAGGTGGATGAGGGAGGAATAATAACATCATTGGGTTGATATGTCATGTTTCATGATGTGAAAGGACTAGGGTTAGCTTTTAAGGTAATAACTTGACCTTCATGTTTGAATTTGACACATTGGTGTAAGGTAGATGGGACACAACTAATGGCATATATCCAAGGCCATCCAAGTAAGACATTGTATTGTAACCTAATTTATACAATGTAAAAGAGTTTTGGAATTATGTTATGTTCTAAGTAGATGTAGAGGATGAATGTCCCCAAGGTAGTGGCCATAGTATCATTAAATGAACAAAGGACCATTATAGTTTCTAACATGATTTTCTTAGGTAGTTAGAGTTGGTCATAAGCATGGGAGGAAATAATGTTAATACTAGCTCCTCATCAATCATCAACCTTTTGATGTGGGTTTGATTAATGTATGCAATAATAAAATGGGGAGGATTGATATCTCTAGAATGAATAGAAGGTATTTATAAATCTTAAAAGGTGATGAAGGTAGAAATTTGAAGGGCTCTGATAAAGGATGAAATAGGTTGATGGTCTTCTAGTTGAACCTCTATCGATTGTAGGGCCTCTATCAATGCTTAGTGGTGATGGGGTGAGGTGTTGATTAGTTTGTAAAGGCTCATCTTCATTGGTGTTTGGTGAACTTACTTGAGAACCATTTATTGGAAGGACTCAGAAGGCTTGGAGGGAGAGGAAACCAAAGTGTATATTTTGGGTTTTAGTGAAGGTCAAGGTAAAGGTGAGGGTTCTTGATTTTGGTTAGAAGGTTGAGAGGTGGAAGGTTATTTCCATGGTATGGACCTTTTGGATTTTACCTTATCCTTTTGTTGGGATAAATATCAGGTAACCATGTGGATAGTGTAGATTAAGGGAGGTGTTGGGCTAGATGGTCTCTTTAGTTCCTCCTCACTTTCAAATGAGAGTGGAGGAGTAGGTAAATGTTGGATGGGTTGAGTTTGTGGTTGGGTTAGTAATAGGATAAAAGGAGATTCATCTGATAATAGATCATCCTCATCCCATAATCTATGGACAAGTGTTTTAAGATATTTGTAGTTCTATGTGTCATATCTAGGAGTCCTATGGTATGAGCAAATCAAATTGTCATTGAACCATGATGGCTTAGGATGTGAAGTGTCAAAATTTTTGATAGGTGATAGGTTGAAGGAAGAGGTTTGAAACAACCTTTGTAGAATGGTCAAATAATATTTTAGCAAAGGTGTTGAGGGTGTTGGGTTCTTGGTTTTAGGAGTGTGACCCTTCATATGAGTAGGCTTCACTATGGGAGTTGTAGATGGTGGAAATGTTTTGGTAGGGGGTTTTGGTTGGGATTTTTTGGTTATGATTGGTTTTGAGGTAGAAGATTTGGAGGTCGAAGGTGCAGGTTTGATGATATGTGGGAAGGTAGAGGTCAATAATTTAGTTAAGAATGATGGGGATTTTGATGATTTGGTAAAGGTAGGTGTAGGTCAAGAAAAAGGAGAAGGTTTACTAGATGAGGAATAGGTAGTTGTGGGAGGGTTCACCTTCCTGGTAGAAGGATGAGCTCTTGGGATGGTAGAAGGATGTGGTCCTAAGATAGAAGGTAAGGGTGAGGGGGTTGTATGGGTCTATTTTTAGGTGGTTTAGTTGGGGTTTTCTTTGGTGGACTATATGGAGTTAAGTCCAAACTCAAAGATGGGTGAGAAAGGCTAGGTGTAGGAACTATTCCTAGATTCTTTATTAGTTTGGTTAGAGAGGTATAAGGTAATTTGACAATTTTATATGAAGGTGGGTTGGATAGCTCTCCTATGTTTTTAGAGGAAGAAATGTTTGAGGATGGGGTTGAGGTAATGATAAGTTATATGGTGGATTCAAGTGAGGTTGAAGGTTTATGTCTGTTTTAGTAAGGGAGCCCAAGATGATGCCAAAAGGTGGATCTATCTAAGTTGGGTTGAGAAGTGAACTCTAAACTTTGGATCAATATAGAAAAAGGTTTATAAATGGGGTTGATTCCCAAGTCATTAGTTTCAAAAGTGAAACCCTGGGTTGAGGTGTGAGAATGGTTTCTTCACCCATGTTCTTGATGGAAGGTTCCAATATTTTGGAGGATGTTTCCTCCATGGAAGGTGTAGGTAAGGTTATCTCTTCTTTTGGGATGGTTCTCAAAGGGAGAATGGGTGTTTTTAGAATAGGGGAGGAAGGTTTGATGGAATCAAATGAAGGAATGGAGATGGTTGTTTCCTTTGTTTGGATGTCCAAAATAATTGTGGGTAATTCCACCACTTTAATGAGTGGAGTGGAGGAAGATGTAGTTAAATCAATGGTTGCCTCCTTTGGTATTTCTATCAAAGGAGATATAGATAGGTCCATGGTCTCATAAAGTAAAGAAATAGGGGTGGTTTTTCTCTATTTGGGTATCCAAGGGAATAGAGGGTGAATCTACTATTTCAAAAAGTAGAATGAAGGAAGAGGTAGTTGAGGCAATGGTGTCCTCAATGATAGGTTCACGAATAATGACATTAACTATATAGAACTCATAAACATGAGATGGTTCAAGTTTATTACCATCATAGTTGGTAGTAGGGGCATGACTATGGAAATATTTAAGAAAGATGTCAAGGGAATGATTAGGAGGTGAATTACGATTATCAAATACGATTTATCCCTTCTCAATCATGTTTTAGATAATAGTTTTAAAGGTGTTGCACCTACTAACATCATGTCCAATGACATGGTGAAAATCACATAAAAATTCTCATTGTGTCAATCAGATGTAGGGTGAGAAGTATCAAATTATTGGGGAGGTTTTATGGGAGGAAATTTTATGATGTTTTCTTCAATTAGTTTATCTAAAACAAAGCATAAGACTCCCCTATCAGAGTATATTATTTTGGGGAAACTCAATTTTGATTGGTTGGAAGAGTTAGATGAGTTGGTTGGATTAGATTGGTTGACAATTTATGGTGGATTGATTTTAAGGACAATAAAGTTGGTGGATGCCTTTCTTTTGGTATTGAGATGCATAGGTTTATTGGTGGTTTTAGTTGAGGAAGTGTCATTGGATTTAAATCTAGAATCTATGTTCTGTAGTTTGAATTTTCCTTCATCAAAGGCTCAAATTTCTAATTTACATGCCATGGTGAAAGACTCATCAAAAGTCCTAAAATTTTTAACTTTAAGAGTAGGGAAAATATGTTTGGCACAACCCCAAGAGAAGAGTTCAATAAATTTAGGTTTGGGTAATGAGAAAAAAATTTGGTTGATAAGACCTCTCCGTCTAGCTATGAAATTGACAATTGATTCATCATCAAATTTCCTAATGGAGTAGAGGTTAATAATAGAGAAATTTTTAGATATATTGATCGAGAAATGATCTAAAAAGAGTCAGTAAAGTTGAGAAAAAGAAAATATGGAGTGTTTGGTGAGAGCACTATACCAATATAAGGCTGGTCCAGATTAAGACATGGGAAAGGTATTAAGGAGAGGAACATCATCATATGCAATCAAATAACAAGAATGCCAAAATGATCTTAAGTGTTTTTGGGGGTCCTCCTTGCTTTGAAACTTGGAAAACTTGGGTAGTTATCATTGAGGAGAATAATATCAGATAGGGATAGATGGATGGATAGGTTCATTACAAATTTGATCATAAGATAAAAGGTTATGAGCCCTAGAGATAGATGAATCTAGGTTAGTCATTTTGTCCATCAACATTTTGACCAAATCTATTTGAGTTTGTAAAGCTCCATAATTGTGTGGTAATTTTGGTTGAGGTCCTAATAATATATTGATAAGTAGTATAAGGTTAAGAAGATATCACATATTGGTATGTGGTCACTGAAGGTTGGGATGGTGCCATATAAGGGTTAATGGGCTCAAAAGGCTAGGTAGAAGGTATTATATATCCTTATGGATTAGGAACATATTGGTAGGATGGCATGGGTATTTGTTGAGTGATTGATATGGGTTGACTTGGAGGTATCGATGGGTTGGTAGTTGGTTGGGGTTGAATGGTAACTCTTATGCTAATAGGTGGAAGGGTAAAAGGTATGGAAAGTACCAAATTGAAGAGGGGTATAAATTGGTGGATTGTCAATGATAAGGGTATGATGGAAATAGGGAAGAAGATACCTATATGGTGGATGAAGTATGGGTAACAAGAGGTGAGGTTTCTCTTATGTTGGACGTGTTGGTTGGTGTAGGGGGTGTTTGGTTATTGATTGGGATGTTATATTGAGTTTGGGTAATGGTAGTGGATGGGATAATGGAGAAAGAAGATGCTTGGGTGATCATAGGCTAGGTAGAGGTAGCACCAACCATAAGATGGGGTGGCATAACATATGGTGGATCTGTAGGAGGAACTAAAGCAATAAGGGTGTGGTGAGCTAAGGTGTTGAATTAATGTTGGATGGCCATAGGGTTGTTACAAGGAAGGTAGTGAAATCCACATCACCCTCAAAAATTATCCAAGGCATGGTAAGAGGGGGAGAAATATGAGGATAACTCTCAACATCATAAGTATAATCCATGGAAGAATAGGAAGAGGAAGATGGTGGTTCTTGGTTGGTTTGATTCCTCAATTATTTTATATTAAAGACCATGTGAGGAATAGAAAATAAATGATGAAAATATCACAACTCAAACATAGATTAAGCAAAAGGAAAATAATCTCAAGGTAATCAAAGCATACACTAAAGTGCATTTAGAACTTAGGATTCTTGTTACATCACTTTTGACTTATGCCTTAAAAAGTGTGAAGAGGAAATTTGGTTTGTAGATTAGGTACTAAAGAGGAAATATAAGGTTGGTTTTAGGTATTAAAGGCTCTAAAAAATAATTTATATTGAATGTTAGTATGTGGCTTGATATTGGGTCCTACCCCCTCACTTCACACACTACATCGATAAGAGTGTCAAGTGCTTAGCCAATATATAATGAATTTCAAAGTTTATACTCAACTAGAGAGCTAAGTCGGTTCTCCCCTTGGTAATGACCTCCAAGTAGGATTTCTAGGAAAGGGTAAGGTTACTGCTAGGTGATGAAATCCTAGTTAGGCCCTATCTTAATTTATTTTGATGTGTTGATTGATTATGTGGTTTGATAAAGTGTGTGATAACAAGAGTGAAACTATAATTAATTAATTTTGATTTTAAGTTATTAAATGAACTAAAAACAAGAAATCGATCAATGTATGCAAGGTTTTTTTAGGCCCAAAAGAAATTTTATATTTCATTGTATGAGCATATAATAAAGGAATAATACTAGGGTCCCAATGAGCATGCCAAAATTTTCATCTTAATTTCTCCTCATTTATTGATTTTGGAAGAAGATAAGAAACTAAGAATAAGGGTGTGGTCGAAATACCTAGTTGTTGATGCACACATAATCTAGACAAGTATGGAGAGCTCCTCTTTATCTTGGAAAAAATAACCTATAGATAAGAAAGCACTAACAAAAGGGGTTGTTAGTAAGATAGTCAGGTGGACTACCTAGCATGAGCTATATCCAAGAAGCGTGAGATTGTTAGGAGGTTGTTAATCCACTCTTTAATAATAATTAAGTTTAAAGAGATAAAAGGAAGATCCATCAAATAACAAAAAGTACTAAAATGAAATATAAGAAGAGAGTGAATAATTGATAGAGAAAATAACTAAATATAGAAAAAGTGGGTCAATACTAGTGCTAAAATAGATTAGGTCAGGTTCATAAAATCAAGTAGGGGTATATGATTAGGTAGAGACACATAAAGTTAAATTTGGTTGCGGGTAAGGGGTTGGAAATAACATGTTGTTATTTCATGCCATAGTGACCATTGGTGGTTAGGCTGACCATCAATAGTTAAGCTAACCATCGATAATTGGGTAACTATCAATAGTTAGAGGTGACTACTAGTAATTATGTTGACCATCGGTGATTGCCTATAGAATTCTAAAGGTACTCAAAATAGAGTTACAAACTAGATCAATGATCAGGTAAAGGTATATATAAGGGTCTAGATAGAAACATGAGGTTAGAAGATAGGTGTATAAATATCCAATGGGAGAGAGGTGTCAAAAACTATAACAATAAAACAAAAGTACAAATATACTTATTGTTTACTAAATGGTTGATGGTTGATGGCTGGAGAAATTTTGGTAGAGTAATAGTAGTTAGCCTCAAGATAAATTTTGATATAGATTTGTATCTCTATTATTGTTCTTAAATTTCTCAAAGAAGATTGGATAGTTGGAAGCTTGAATACCTATGTGCAAGAATGCTTCTAATCATTTCACCCCTTACTCCCTTTTATAATAAAATAGAGATGAAAGATAGAAGGTTCCTTAGTAAGTTGGATTTTTTATTTCAATGCTTGGGAGTTTGTTAGGAATGGGTAAGGTGGACATATTTAATTATGCCATGTTATCTTACACAACCGGTAGTTTTTTAAGAATGAAGACTTGACCATTGATGGTCAGCCTAACTATCAGTGGTCAAGCTAATCATCGGTGGTCAAGTGTCCAAATAAAAAGGGTCAAGGTGAGTTAAAAAGGTTTGGGTAAAGGGATAGTTTATCAAGTTAGTGAGTTTAGTTAACTAAATAACTAACCAGACTTAGGTTTTGAAGGATTAGTCAAAGGTTGATAAGGGTTAGGTGGTCCCTAAGGTATCTTGAGGTATTTTGACATCTAGTATGATTTTTTAGTGTCTACAATAAGTATAATGGATATGGTTATAAGGGATATTGAATCCCTATATGTGCTTTTGGATGGATCCATGAGGATCCTAATCCCTATTTGGAAGTGTGGGTAAGTGATAGTGTATGCAATAAAAAATGCATCATGTCTATAAATTAATCCAGGCTTAAAGAATATAGAGCATACCTACACTTATGATTGTGGATACATTTGTTAAGGAGGGGCATGACTAATATGGGAATCTACTAGACATGATTAGGGGTTCACTTATCATAATAAACCATGCTAAGAAGGCTTACAAAGGTTAAAATCTAACACAATCATGATATAACCCTAAAATATTCCTAGGTTTAATGTTCACTCTATTCTAATAAACAAGAAAGTAAATCTAATCTAGTGCACACTAAAGCTTATGGCATAATATGAGGGGTTATTAAAGTAATCAAAACATGTATAAGATAATCTCAATTAAGATAAGTATGGATAAGACCCTAATACATGGAATACAAAGAGTAATATTATTTGATCCAATACTTATGCTACTTCTATCTACTAAAGAGAAGAGAATAAAGTTATAATATACTTACCTAAATGTGAACCCATCATGACTAAATATCTCCCTTGGACAATGGGCTTCATAAGAGGTTGTTGTGGTTTGTAAGGATAACTAAGAAAGGCCAAACCATCCAAGACCTATCCAAAAGACTATATTCTCCAAGTATAAACCCTAAGCTAAGACTCCTCAAGTAGAATGGTGTAAGAGTATATCATAAAAAAAGCATGAGAAAATAATAACTCTTGATTATAGATTGAAATAATAATTAAATTATCTTGTAATTATAGGTGGATGTGTCCCTAAATCCACTCAATTTTTTTTACTATATAGGGTATACCTAGTTGACATTATATGCTTTCAGGGATAATTCACTAGGTCTAAGCTAGGTTGGTCGAAAGGCTAACAAACCCAAAAAGTGAAAAATACCACTAGATAGTAAAGGGTCAACCTAGTATAGTTTATTTTCTAAAATGGAGTTAAGGCAAGAAAAAGAGGATGAAAAGAGGAAAAATATTGGAGGAGTGTGTAAGGGAGGAGTAATAGCTTATGGAATGGTTTTAAGAGCTAGTTGGATTGATAATGATGTGGCAATAATGGATAATAATCCTTTGAAGTGCCAAAGGTCTACCCACCCCTTTCTTGATACACCCCTTAGGGCATGCACTCAAAAAGATAGAGTCTTGATGGGTTTCTACAATATGTAAAGCATCAGTAATTGATACATGGTTGAAAATATTATGTGTATACATATGCCACACTCAAAGCTCATCATGTGTCACTAAGGTGTAATAGGGGATGGTGCTTTGAGAAAAAATATATCAACACACAAAATTGATGATAAAAAAATGTTGTAATATTTTAAATAAAAAATAATTGAAATAAATGACTAAAAAATAACTAAAAAATTAAATAACTAAAAATTAAATGTAATGAATACCTTGATTTACCTTTATCATGGGATGCTTGTCTATTGTGTTGCTAGTTTTAATTGTGTATGGTGTAAAGACTACTTTTGACAAACCCAAAAATATAAAACTAAAGAGAAAAACAAATAAATCCAAGAAAATCCAACATAGGTAGTGATATGAGGATGGGTGTACATGGGAAATTTAGCAAGCTAGGGTTACAAGTGTTATGTTACACCAAATGATCAAGTCATAAGCAAGAGTAAATTGGGTATCCAAAAATCCAAGGCTACAAAAGACCAAAAACCTCAAAAACTATATCCTTAAGTAAGAAATTCAAACTCACCAAGTCAAACCAATGATACATGTCAAATAGTATGGCAATAAAATGAAATCAATGGTAAAAGAAGAAACAATATGGTAGAACAACATTGATGAATGAGCAGTCACAATCCCTATCTCACTTAAAAATGGAAAAAAGTGAATAAAAAGGGAAAACAACATTTTTGAGTGAGAAGTAACAAGCCAACTTTGCTCAATAATGGAAAAAGGGTACAAACTCAAGTGTTAGTAATAGTAGGATAGTAAAACTATGATAAATGATAAAAATAAAGTAAAGTAAGTTTAGAAATGTAAATCATGGTCAAAAAGAAAGAAGTAATCCTTAGTTACTCAAACATGTTTCACTTATAAGGATAGATAAATTGAAATAAAGTAGTGCTAGCATGTTTTTAATAGATGAAGAATAAGGAATTGAAAGAAGAGGTAAAATATATTTGGATTCACAATTTGTCTATCAAGGGGGAAGATGAAATCGGTGGAGGGGAGAATGAAAGAAAAATTAAGGTAGAGGAACTTTTTATTGAAGTTAAGATACTCAAATTAGGTTTGTCAAAAAAAGAGGACATTTGACCTTAAGGATTATGAGGAAATTCTCTTAGCCACACAAGTCTTAGGTCAGCAAATGAAGTATATCTATAATCCCATGAACACTATATGCATGAAAATTAAAATGGGCCTACCTCTCCACAACATATTCCCTGTTCCTCAAGTCCTCTTATAGAGCTGTCGATCTACTATGAAGATTGGGTACTTATGTGAGAAAATAGGTAGCACCATAGAGATTTTTGAATTCCCCTATTCCCATTTACTAACCTATCATAGCCCAAAGGACTTTAGATCTATGTGAGGCCAACTGTGGAGTTTGAGCTTTGATTGGAAATAAGAGATGTTCTTTTAATCATGTATTTTGGTGTGAATTTGACTTTTGAGATTTGTATGTTGCCTTTTAGATATATCATTAACTTTTGATTCAAATGATCTAGATTTTAACTTTCTTAATGGATTTTTCTTGTTCCTCCTCTATATAGATTTGGAAAACCAAACATGGATGTTAAATATGACTTTCATTTGAATACTTGGGACAAGGTTTCTAAGAGAGAGAAATTTAAAGAGCATGGGGTTTAAGAATCTTGTGAATTTAGCTGAAATAAAAGTGCTATCTTGACTTTGACCTTTTATTATCCAATGTAGAGTGAAAGGAAGGGTAAATCAAGAGGAGTGACACATGGAACAATTAAAATTTATTTAAATTGTAAAAAATGTGAGAAAGGGAAAAAAAGGATATAATGATGGTAAAGTGTGATTCCTTATCATAAGAATGAGGGAAATGGAGGAAAAACATGATAACATAGATTGTTTACACAAATTCTATCTATCAAAGGAAGTAAAAGATAAAGTTGGAGAATAAGGATCTAAAAAGATGAAAAGATGGTATTTTTATGAGGAGGGTCGAGTCCTATCCATGGTCTTACACTATAGCTCATAAAAGAGAAACCCATAGGGTGACAACAAGCAAGTGAAAGATAAAGTGAGGTAAGTAAAAGATGGTAGTTTTATGAGGAATCTCAGGTCTTATCCATGATCTTATACTAAAAATCACAAAATAAAAACCTAAGGGGTGACAAAAGAGAAAATGAAAGAAGATAAAGAGGACTATGGTACATTAGAAAATTAAAAGACCAAAAGGAAGGACTAAAGGTTTATGAAAGGAAGGAACTCACTGTAGAGGGAGGACTTAAGAGAGATGAATAAAATGCAAAGAAGGAAAGATAGATAACTAGAGTGATAAAAAAGGAAGGAAAAAAATAATACAAGGTCGATTAGGTTGACATAGCACAAAAATAAGGTCTACAAATTGTATAGGGTCAACTGGGTCAATATAGTATAGTGAAAAAATGCTAGGAAATGAAAAATTAGAGTCTAAAAATAGTATAGGTTTGACTGGGTTGATCCAATATAGTGAACACAAGTTGAAAAGATACAGGGTCGATTGGGTCAACTTAGTAAAGTAGCTAGGGAAAGTTAAGAGGCTTATAACAAGTTGTGAACTAAAATAAGATAACTTTTTTCAATCAATTTGAAAAGAAATGATAGAAAGGAAACAAATAGTCAATTGGATTAATATTAGCCAATTTAATTGAGGCACACAACACAAAACCTTACACCAATGCTGGCTAATGCAATTTTTTGCAATATAAAATATAATTGAGCAAAGAGCAAGAAATCAACTTGGAAAGTGAAGAGATAAATAATTGGTCAATTTGAATGTTTATTAGATTATCAATATATTATTTTAATGTGATAGGAAGTTGGTTATAAGTAAGGAACTAGAATGGCAATTTGAGGATGGTTTCAATTAGTTTGGGTTAAAGGTACTGCACTGGTAATGGTATAGGCTTGGTATTGGGGCCTACCCCCTCACTTCACACACCAAAATGATAAGGGTATTTGGAGATTAGCTAAAATATACCATTAAACATGATTTATTCTTGACGATAGTATGAAGTTGGCTTCCCCCTTGGTGATGAAATCTAAATAAGTTGGCCTTGGGTAGATAAATGTTAAAATTCTTGTTTAGATTATGTGATTTGGTCGTGCGTGCATAAAATAAAAAATAGCGAACTAAATAATTAATTGAAAACCACCTAATTAAATTATGTGATATATTATAAGCATACAATCAATAAGAATTGAAAGTGTGAACTAATTACTAGCATATAAGGTTAATTCTAACTTTGAAACAAGGTGTAATGTTGATATGGTCAATAATGTATGAAAAAAATATAGAACAAGCTTGAAAAGGTTGAACTCGTACTATGAAAATAAGGTTTGAAAATGAAAAAGGTTGGTAGATTCAACCCAGTTATCTAGACAACACATAAAACATAGAACTGGGTTGACAAGGTCGATCTAGTTGACTATGTAAGGGCAATTTTAAAGACTATAAACTGTGAAAAGAAATAGTGTAAATAAAGAGATAGATAAATAGAAAGGAACCTTGGTGGATCATAGATTCAAATAATGAATATTTTTGTATAATAACCTTGATTTATGCTTGTAAATTATGCTAACTATGTCAATTACGTCAATCAAGCTTTATAAAAACTTTCTGCTAAGTGCCTAAAATATATAGGGTCAACTAGGTTGACCTACTAGTTTGAAATGGAAGCTTAAAAATGTATAGGGTCTACTAGGTTGACCTAGTAGTCTAGACTAGATGTATATAAATCTAAAGAATTATACTGGGATGATAAGATTGATCCAATAACATGTACCTAAAAACTTGTGCATAAAAGTTAGATACTGGGTCAACAGAGTCAATGTAGTATAGAACATATATGATAAAAATAATGATGAAAGAATGAAATAAATTAAATAAGATGAACAAATCCTACAAAGGTTAGTTCACATTGGGTTCACTACATATAGTGGTAAAGCTTTTCAGTTGTAAAATACATGGCAAGGCAAACATGCTCAATTTTATTATAATGTGTTTCATAATAGATGAGGCCTTAGCTGATGTAGTAGATAACATACTCTCTTCTTGTATCATCTTATTGGGAAAGTATTTCCCCAACTGAAATAGGTGTGGAAGAACTATATAGAATCAAGGGTTTATTATTGAAAGGAGGACAAAGTATAGGTAGATGAAACAATGACTCTTTCATATTATCAAAGGCTTTTTGACATGGATCCATCCATTCTAAAGGAGTACCTTTCTTGAGAAGGCAATTGATAGAGTGAATTCTATATTCCATTTCAAGGATAAATCATCTAATCTCCCCAATTTTGCCTAAATAAGTTTTAATGTTGGGAATAAAATGAGGAATGGGCATGTTGATGATAGCACTAATTTTGGTAGGTTTAACATTTATGTTATAAAGAGAGACTAAGAATCCTAAAAATTTAGTAGATGTGACTCCAAAGACACATTTTTAAGGATTAACTCTGACTTTATATTTAAGGAGATGGTCAAAGATGATAGTGAGATTAGAAAGATGATAATGAGATCAGAAAGATGATTCTTATGATGTTTAGATTTATAAATAAGATCATCCACATAGTTTTCAACAATTTTATGAATGAGATCATGAAAGATGTGAATCATCACTTTTTGGTAAGTGGATCCAACATTTTTAAGACTGACAGACATTTTTACATAATAATAGGTGCCCCATTTCATGGTGAAATTAGTCTTATGTTGGTCCTTGGGGGTAATATGAATGTGATTGTATCTCAAAAAGCCATCCATAAGAGATAAAATTTTGTAACTAGCCATGGGATTAAGATTATAGAAATCAATTCAAATGCAAATGACCATAGTTAATTTATTTTAAATGCGAATAATGTTGGAGACCTATTCAAAATAATCCACTGGTTTGATAAATTTAGCATCAAGTAATTTGATGATTTCTTTATGACATATAGTGGAAATTCTAGGTGGAAATTTTATTTATTTTTGACACATAATCTTGGAATTAGGATAAGTAATAATGTAATGCACCACAATACTAGGTTCAATACCATACATGCCCTCATAGGACCCATCAAAATCTTGATGATACTTATCAAATAATAAGCCAGAATTATCATGTTCGGTAGTTGAAAGCTCTCAATAAACTATAATTAGTCAAGGATATGATGGATTACCATATTTGATGTGAGTAGTCTCTTCAATAATCATATCATTAACATATTTAAACTAGTATGGTGTATTGGGTAAGGCAAAAATTGGATTAGTTTTAGGATTAATACTAGCAATGAAGTTGTTGTAGCAAAGAATTTTATTCTTAAAATTTCCAATTTTATGATGCTACCAAGGAAGTTCAGGTTCTTCAGCATAAAGTAACTCAAGGATAACTTCATCACTAGGTAAGGTAGGAAGAGAGCCATAATACCTGATATCTACTTCAAGATCTAGAATTTGAATACCATGGTGATCATAATTAGAATATATTTGACAAATGCCATTTACCTTGGCATCTAGTATAATTTTAGGAGTAGAAAAATTAGATGGATTAGAAGGGGTTAGAATATCAGTGGGTTCAATGATGGGAGAAGGATTAGATGCAATTATTGGATTGATAGGTTTTAAAGGAGATGTATTAATTTTTATAGGTTCGGAAGGTATAATTTGCTCTACCACCCAAGGAGTATCGATAAGAGGGAATTGGTAGAGTGACATGAACTTCAGGATCTAAGGTATGATCCATAAAAATGGTGTGAACATCCTTATTAAAAGCATAAATTTGGGCTAAGGTTTCCTGATAGTGCTAGACATCCATGTCTTGAGATTGAGCTTGGGCTACAATATAGTTATCATCATATGTTGGAGATATTATACATGCTTGAGAATTAGGGGTAGTTTCAGAGGGTGAAATTCCAATATTACTGATTGTATGAGGAGACATGATGAGAGTATCTTGAAATAATTTGGCCACTCCAAAATCATTACAAGTAAAGGCATCTTCTATTAAAGAAGGCTCTTGAGCATTACATAGAGGGGAAAATAGGTAATCTCATCAATAAGAGGAAAAATATGATCCTTGGGTAATAGAGAAGGAGGAAGCCATTATGAAATGTAGGGAGGTAACTTAGTAGTATTGGAAATATGTTGCAAATCATTGAGATCATCATCATCGAAATCCATAAGAGTAACTTGTAAATCAAGATTCATGTTTATGAAATTGGGTAAAGGAGCACTATTGATCTTAGTAATGGTAAGAATATGGTATTTTTATTTAGGATTAGGAAGCTAGATTCTCTATGGGTTAGGATCAGCTTCATGTTTATACCATTTTCCATTATATAATAATTTAATGTATTGGATACTAGAAGAAGCAATGACCCTCATTTGATGAGCCCATGGACAACAAAGGTGTATGTTTTAAGATAAAATAAGATCAAGGACCTTAAGCTTGGTTTGTATAGTCTTAGGTCTAATGGTTAATGGAATCCAAATACAACCACGTGGTTTTTGATTGGTCTTGTCAAAACCATGACAATTAAGATGGGTTTACTTGAGATGATCCTTGCTATAATTAGGTTGTTAGATGAGCCATAAAGTTATCACATTAATACCAAAACCTTCATCAACTAGAAATTTATGGATAAGAGTGGTATTAATGGCTAATTTGATAAAAAGTGGTGGATCATGAGCATGAAAGAGAATTTCATCATTGATCATGTCCTTTTCAAATAATTCAATAGAAGGTTTGGAAGAAAGACACATAGTCTCAATGGTATTTATGTTGGTAGGTTAATAATCAATAGAAGGTGGTTATTCATCTATGGAAGATAGTTATTCAACCTCTTGAATATGTTTCATAAGGAATTTACCATGATAGGGTGAAGTACAAACCAACTCCATAAGTGGAATCTTACAAGGCATAGAGTTGAGTTCTTCAAGAAAGTTCTAATGAAACTTAAAAGAACTAATATGAGGTTTAAAAGGTAAATTAGACTTTGGAGGAATAATTGAAGTAGAGGATCAGAAGGAGGATATGGTTTCTCTTGGGCTTTTAAAGTAACATTAGTATTGGTATTATCTTTAATAAGTTGTTCTTCCAAATATGGCTTCTTAGGCTTGGTAACATGATTTTTGTGAGTTGGTTAAGTATATAATTAACCCTAGTTATATTGACATATTGACAGTTGTTTAAATATTAGTCATAATTAATGTCAATGGCATAAACATCCTTGGTATTTAGTTTATTATTGGATGAATATTTTTGGTTATTTGAAGTAGAAAATTTAGAAGTTTGTTGTTTTTGAAAAACAACCATGTATACTTGATGATGAAGATTGATCATAACTTCATGATTGAATGAGTCACCAAGAATATAAGAGAAAAAAATTTAGTGATCCCTCGACAAGATTCAAGAGAAAGACCAATGTTGTCATGGAACCAACAAAATGGATTGGGGTCATACCACTTAGGAGGAATATTGGGATAGATGAAAGGTTTTGAGGGTGGTAAAAAGTATTTCATTTGCTGAACTAAAAGAGGTGCATGAGAAGGTAAAGGAACATCATTTTTGGCAACTCCTTGTTTGGTTTTAAGAGTATTACTATTGATAGAATTAGATGTTTGGCAAGATCCTTTAAGAATTTTATGATTAGGTTTGAATTGCTTCATGAGAACTTCTTGATGTTTAGCTTTATCAAGAGATTCATTAAGTGTTTGGGGAACAAAAGTTTGAACCTTATATTGAAGAGTGGAAATCAAACATCTGATAAAGAGTTTGAATAAGTTATCATCATTCATGGTATAATCAAATTTATGGGCCAATTATTTCAATATTTTGATAAAGTCATGAACTGATTGAGTGGGATATTTCTTAGCATTGATGAAGTGGTTAAGATAAATTTTGGGAAGATCATCATGTTGAAATTCTTTAACCAAAATATTAACTAGATCTTTAAGCTACCAAATAGAATGTTGGGGAAATTGATTATACCATTCTAATACATTGTTAAATAAAATTTTCACTAAGAGTTTAGTTGTGGTGAATGTATTAGTTTAGATCACCTCCTTGGAAAGGTTACTAAAGGCTTTGAGAAATGAGGAAAGGTATTTAGTCCCATCATATTTGATAGTTGAATATATGTTACCAATATCAATAGATATAATGAAGGGGGATAAAGGCTCATTTTTAATAGTTTGAAGAATATTTTTATTCATTATAGGTTGAGGAATAACATTTCCTAAGGCATATCAAAGAGGTGGATGAATTAAATTGGGATTAGCTTGAGGATGCATAGTTGGAGGTTGATTAGCCACATTGATTAAATGTTATTGAAGTTTCATCATTTGGTTGGTGTTATAATTTTACATTATATTCATTTATTGGTTAACATGGGATAAAATTTGAGTTGTATCAAGTGGTGGGTTGGTCTTGATAAGAGCACTCCCCAAATTGGTGTTATGGGGAGGGTTACTAGAGGAAGGATTATTAGTGGGATTGTTAAGTAAACTTATATCAACTAATCCAACATTAGTTTGAATATTTTAAAGATAAGAAGTTTCTTGGTAGGTATAGAAAGGACAAGATCCATCAACTTCATCTCAAGGTGTTATTTAAACCACATTATAGGTTATAGATGAAGAAGGAGATGAGGTGACCCAAGAGTGATGGTGCTCTTGGGAGGAAAAGAAAGGAAGAAATGAACATCCTATATAGTATCTAAATGGATTCAAGCTATCCAAGAAGATTTTTATAGGATATTTCATTCTAAATGAATAAATATGAACAAAATGCAAATGAGGAAAGATAGAGAACTAGAGTGGTAAACAAGGTAGGCAAAAAGTAGTACAAGGTTGATTGGGTTGACCTAGCACAAAAATAATGTCTATAAACTATACAAGGTTGACTGGGTCAATCTAGTATAGTGAACAAAGGCTAGAAAAGGAAAAAATAGATTCTAAAAATAGTATAGGGTCAATTGGGTCAATCCATTGTAGTGAACATTAGCTAAAAAGATATAGGGTTGACTGGGTTGACCCAGTACAATAGATAGGGAAAGTTAAGAGGCTTATAATAGGTTTTAACTAAAACAAGATAAATTTTTGCAAGAAATTTGAAAATGAATGACAAAAAGGAAAAAAATAATTAATTGGATTAATGCTAGCCAATCTAACTAAGGCACACATCACAAAACCTTGCACCAACACTAGCTAATGTAAATTTTTACAATACAAAATAAAATTGTGAAAATATCAAGTAATGAACTTGGAAAGTAAAGAGTTAACTAATTGGTCAACCTAAATGTTTATTGTATTATTAAGATATGATTTTAAATGTAATGGGAATTTGGCTATAAGTAAGAAACTAGAATGGAAATTTAAGGATGGTTTTATGTAGTTTTGGATAAAAGGGATTATAGTGGTAATGATACAAGCTTGGTATTGGGGCTTATGCCCTCACTTAACACATTGAAATGATAATGGTTTCAAGTTCTTAGCTATAATATACCATTAACCATGATTTATACTTAACTAGAGTATCAGGTTGACTTCCCCCTTAGTGATGAAATCTAAATAGGTTGGCCTTGGGTAGATAAATGTTAAAATGATTATTAAATTATGTTATTTGGTCATGTGTGAATAATATAGAAAATAGTGAACTAAATGATTAATTAAAAAATACCTAATTAAACTATGTGATCTATTCTAAGAATACAAGCAACATGAAAAGAAATTGTGAACTGATTACTAACATATAAGGTTAATTCTAATTTTGAAACAAGCTACAACATTGATATGGTAAAAAAATTATACATAAAATATCAAACATGTTCAATAGGGTTGAACCTATACTATAGAATTAGGGTCTAAAAATAAATAGGGTCAATAGAGTCAACCTAGTTACTAGATAGTACACAAAACACATAACTAGGTCGATAGGGTTGATCTAGTTGACTATGAAAAGGTAGTTTTATAGAATATAAATTATGAAAGGAAAGACTATAAAGAAAAAGATAGAGAAATAGAATGTAACCTTGGTGGATCAAAGATGTAGAGAATGAAGATTTTTATTCAAGAACCTTTATTTAGGATTAAAAATTTTACTAACTGGGTCGATTGGGGTCGATCAAGCTTTATAGAAACTTGTTATTGAGTTCTTGAAATGTAAAGGGTTGATTGGATCAATCTAGTAGTATGTACTAGATGTCTATAAATATAAAAAACTATACTAGGTTGATAGGATCAATTTAGTAACCTGTACCTAAAAATCTATGCACAAAAGCTAGATATTGGGTTGATAGAGTCGATCTAGTATAACAAATATATGATAAAAATAATGATGAAATAATGAAATAAGATGAAAAATTCCTATAAGGTTTGGTTCATGGTAGCTTGACCAGAATTTATGTAATCAAAAATAGATCATATTTATAAATCAATCCTATTTTAAAGAAGGTAGAAAATACCTACACTTTTGATTGTGGATACATTTGTTAAGTGGGGTCATGACCAATATGGGGATATACTAGACCTGATTAGGGGATCATTTTTTATAATATAACATGCTAGGAAGGGTTCCTAATCTTAGAATCTAACACAATCATGCAACAACCCTAAAACAGTCTTAGGTTTAATGTTCACTCTATTCTAATAAACAAGAAAGTAAATCTAATATAGTACACACTAAAGCTTGTGGCACAATATGAGGGGTTAGTAAAGAAACAAAAACATATATAAGATAATCTCAATTAATTTAAGTATGATTAATACCCTAATACATGGAATATAAAGAGAAATATATTATTTGAGCCAATACTTATGTTAATTTTATCTACTAAAGAGAGGAGAACAAAGTTAGAATATACTTACCTGAATGTGAACCCATCAAGACTCAATCTCTCCCTTGGCCAATGGTGATTCAAAAAAGGTTGTTGTGGTTTTTAAAGATAAATAAGAAAGATTATATCATCCAAGACTTGTCCACAAGACTAGATTATCCAAGTAGAAACCTTAAGCTAAGACTCCTCAAGTAGAATAGTGGAAGAGTAGATCATATTGAAGAATGAACAAATAGTAACTCTTGATTACCTGTTTAAATAATGTTGAAATGATATTGTATTTATAGGTGGATCTTACCCTAAATCATCCTAGAAATGTTGGTTGTATAAGGTCGACCTAGTCAGCCCTATATGTTTTTGGGGACAATTCACTAGGTCTGAGCTAGGTTAGTCAAAAGGCTAACAAACCTACAAAGTGATAAATAACCCTAGATAGTATAAGGTTGACCCAGTCGAGCTAGTATCATTGACTATCCAAAAGGGAATTAAATTAAGAAAAAGAGGATAAAAATATTAAAAATATTGGAGGGGTGTACAAGGGAGGAGTAATAGCTTAGGGAATGGTTTTAAGAGCTGGTTGGATTGGTAATAATGTAGCAATAAGGGATAAAAATCTTGCAAAGCACCAAAGTTGTACTCACCCCTTTCCTAATGCACCCTTTATGGTATGCACTAAAAAATATTGAGTCTTGATGGGTTCTTATAAGATATAAACCATCAATAATTGATAAAAGGTTAAAAATATTGTGTATATAGATGACTCTTCTTCTTGCCATTGACATCTCCAAAGTGTTTCCTCATGGTATAAACTATTTGGCCAATAAATATATGGTTGTGAAATAATGATATTTTCTTTTTCCTAGATAGATCCTCCTCTATACTCCACCATAATTGAAAATAATTTTCTTGCTTGACCAATTTATTAGGTATGTAATTTGGTAGGCATAGGGGATGAACCTTATTTCCCTAGATAATAATGATAGTGAAATATGGATATAGGAAGTAATCATCTCTTGAAGAAAGTGTCTTCATAATGTTGGCCCCAAATTTGGGCATTAGTGAACCATGGATATCCTACCAAACTTGAGGATAAACATCCTCAACAATCCTCACCATATTATTCCTATAAACATAAATGTGAATGAATTGAAAATTATCAAAGATTCTATTTTTAATTCAATCAATGGTTGTGCTTCATATCTCATCAAGAAATTTGTAAATTGTTCCCATAATAGAATATAATAAATAAAACATCATGTAAAAATGACCTACAAGAGTGGGTTGTTTATCCTTATGGATGACCTACTCTCTCAAATGGAAGCTAGCTATCTCTCCCAATTTGAATGTGGCATCATTGGTTAGCATCATGTGTAATAGTGGCACCTAGTCCAAATGGATGAAATGGATGTTAGGCATGTCATAAAGTTTGTTGAGTAGTGCCATGCCTATACGTACCCCCATCTTGAACTTGTTAATGGGAATAGGACCCTTTAGATTATTTCCTTTTAATGTGACATTTGCATTGGGGAAAAGCCATGAAGATAAAACCTTCTCCATTAAATTCTATGAATTCCCTTTTACTATCTTATGATTATCAAAATAATCATCTAGTGTGGGTAATGACAAGTATCTTTGGAAATCATCTCCTCTGATGCATGTTACAAATATTAGATTACTAATATGATGTAGGAAAGAATCTTACATGACTTTGCCTGCAAATAAAAATTCATAAAATAGGTCAATGTATGGCATCACCTCAGGATTGGTAGTAGTAAAATGAAATCCTTATCTTTTTAGCGCCATAAAATCCTTGATGAATAGTCACTCCAAGGGAGAGATTTTTTTATCCAATTAAAATATATGCATAAAGTCAACAATGTCCCATAATTCTAAATAATTCATGTACCTATTATCGAATATGGTAACATCTAAGACTGTATCCATAAACTTCATTAAATCCTTGATTTAATAAGGTGATGGTGGAATTGCTCCCCTGAGTGTCCTAGATGAATATTCCACTGTTCTTTACATGCAATTAGATTTTCTTATAGTCTTCTTTTATGGTTTTTGCATGCTCTATGAATAATTCACACTCACACTTAGTCACTAGATTTTTACATAGTATTCTCACAGGTGGATTAGGGATTTTATAATGTAGGATAGTAGTAGCCTAAAAGTAAAAGTTTATTCTTAATAAATAATGGCTTTAATGGTTATACATTGTGTATATAGATTTTAGCATTGAGTACCAATTTGTTTGATATAAATGCCCAATGTTCACCTATTTTATACTTTTTACATAGTTTAGAAGTCATTAGTTCTATTTGATAGGTGACTTTAGAAAACTAATAAGAAGTATTTTGTCTTTATTATACTAAGTATAACAAGTCTTTTGGCATTTGGGAGTTAGGTATTTGTGTTTTGTGTTGGGATCAATCTTTACAAAAGACCTAAAAAAAATCCTAGAGACCTAATTCGCATTGGACAAAATGGTCAAACAAAATGCCCAAATGATATAGATAAAGCTTTATGGTCTATCAAATAAAATGTTTGAAGCATAAAAATCAAATGATAAAAAGTTTGTCAAAAAAAGTGTCTAAAGAAAAAGTTTCTTAAAGATAAATCTATTACAAGATAATTATTTCAGATAAAATGTTTGATGCAAAAACCCTAAAGACCAAATCTATTTGTAACAAAAGTTCCAAAGACTAAGAAAAGTAACGAATGAGTAAAATATTGAATGAATAAATTCTAAATGAAACAAGTGACAAAAAAGTTTCTAAACAAAAAACCCAAAAACCAAACCTGTTAGACAAAATATCCAAAAAAAATGTCCAAACAAAAATCCTAAAGAATAAGTCTTTGAATTAATTTCTTCAAATAAACTAAGTCCCAAAAACTTGTATAATTAAACAAACTCTTGAAATGCAATGATAGATTTAGTCCAAAAAATATATAATACCATGGTAAAATACTAAACTATTTTAAGTATAAATACTAAAAATCAATCTACTCAAAAATTTACCCTAGTACATAGAGTAAAGGCTCAACAATAAAGTCTATAATATAAAAAAAGTGGGTGCCCATCTCTCCTTAAAGAGAAGGGGGATGTTGGGAAGAATAAATGGTAACTTATAGAGGTGAATATTCTTGAAAATTCAATATCCTAAAACATTAGTCAATGACCTTGAATCAAACATGAACCATGTCACAAGAAAAATACTTAAATAAATAATATGAGAGGGACTCATAAGCAAATTCACACAATACACTTGCCTTCTTACCCGTGAATCTATGTGTGTTGAATGTGTAGTTCCATTAACCCTTAATCTGATCAATTTTTCAAAGGCTTGATGGAGTTTTAGGTTTCATTTTAGTTTCTATTTAAATCTCATTAAAAAGAGGGGAAGCTCATGCATTTCTCTACTACCAACAAAGAATCTATATCCCCTACTGAGATACCTTGGACTCCCTCTCTTCCCTTTCCTTCATTTTATTAATCATGATGTGTGGTACATTGACTTTATTTCACCATGTGAGAATTTTGATTTTATTTAGATATTATTTTGTCTTGATTTATATTTTTAAATTCACTGGTTCTTTTCTTCTTTTCTTTTGTTATGGAAAGGGGAGAGTTGGAACCCTAGTCAGCCGGTATAGTTATAAAATAAATCTTTACTAGAATGTCCCTACCAGCTACATCTATACCAAGAATTATCACTTCCAACAAGTATTTAATGTAGTAAGTTTGCTTGATCCAAATGGAATAAGAAAAATTTCTAAATTTATGTGAATTAATTTGAGATCAACTTCTACATACATGCTAAAAGTATTCAATTGTGACACAAGCTAGAATGGTTCAGGATTACCTACCTTCATCTTGAAGACTCAAAACATATGAACATACCTAATTTGTGAACAAGTCCTAAGTTGCAACACTTTTTTCAAATTTACCCTTTTCCATTAGTCTATTTAATTCTAATCTCATTTGGTTTGAATTTTTAGCTTGGTTACATTAGAGTAAACATAATTTGGCTTGTCATAGGAAGTAACAAAACAACTAACCTAGAAAGCATTAAACTCTAATCTAATAAAATAGGAAATCTAATCTAGAAAGAATTGAACTCTAATCTAATAAAATAGTAAATATAATATAGTCCTACCTCTACCATGTTCTTTCATTAGTCAGTGGTACCTTCAGATGGCACAACCATGAATTAGTGCTTTAGGAATTATCTATTGAATGGTTATGTGAGTTCATTGCCTTACAAGTCCTTTAGATGGAATACATTAATGCCCAAGATATTTGAAATTTGATATGGTCCAATCCTTAGTGGGTCAACTTTGTCATGTTGTCCTATATTTTAATGAGCTTTATACCAAAGAAGTACTAGACCTAAGATCCTAAATTCTTTGACATTTTATATCTTATCAAACCATATCTTGACTATGTCCTAGTGTTTTTTGAAGGTTTGTAAGGCTTCAGTCCCTAAATATTTCATTTCTCTTATGTCTAGTAGTTAATACTCTACATTATGATTTGGTTCCATGTAGTCCTACATAAATTGATAAGTCAATAGTTTTAGCATGTTTGGGACTACTAACCTGCATCCATACACAAACAAATAGGGTGAAACTTTAAGGGCTTGCTTGCATCTTGTTTGGTCTAGCCAAAGATCATACTTTAATATATTGTTCTAGTCCTTAGGCTTATCCCTAGCTAATTTCTTGATTGCATCTATCAGGTTCTTATTCATTGATTATACCAAACCATTTCCTTGGGGATAATGGTTAAAAGATGACATGTTAGTGATCTAGTTATCATGTGACCACTCAGTGAATTTTACCAATATGAAAATTGGTCCATTGTCACAAACTAAAGAAATGGGGGTAACAAATCTAGTTGTGATGTGTTCCTCCAAGAATTGAATCACATTATATGATTTTAATTTCTTTATGGCTATGGATTCTATCCATCCAGTGCAATAGTCTAGAGCAGTGACTACAAAATTATGGCCTACTAAGGAATTTGGGTTAATGACACCAATGAAGTGTAAATCCCATTGAGAAAATGGTCTTCCTTCAATAAGTTGTAAGGGAATTTATGTGTGTACTTATTTTTTAGCTAAAGATTAGCATTCATGGCATGTTCTTACATGAGCATGAGCATACTTGATAATTATTATCCAGTAGTAGCCCATTCCTAAGATCTTGTTGGTTGTGGTATTATTAGATGGATGATCATTTCTTATCTTCTAGTGCAAGTTATCAAAAACATCTCTAGTTTCCTCTATAAATACACACCTAAGATAAATGCCTTCATAGTTTCTTATGTAGAGAACTCCCTTCTTGATAATGTAATGAGAATATTTAAACCTCACATCTCTCCTTATTTATCCATTGATTTATGGGAAACAAATACCTGTAATTATTATATTATATTAGTATACCATTACCCAATAAATACTTGAGATTCACATACCTCTTCAATAGTGATATATAGATTAGGCTTGGTCATGATTTAAATGATGCCTTAACCCTAAATGATCTTTGTAGGATTGATTTTTATGTTGAACTCTTATAGCTTTGACATTTGTTTGCCTTGATGCTCTTAAAATTAATTTTTTAATAAGGTGAGCTTGATAGTAGGATCAAGCATGATGGATATGGTCTTATTCCTCAAGATGTAGTGTTAAAATTTCTTCATTGGTTTGACAAGAGAAAATATTTGTTTATCAATCATGGAGTACCTAAGTTTTTCATCTTTCAAACATGTTCTCATAAATGCAATTAGATGCTCAATCTCATCTTTATTTTATGTTATAATAGTATTAATTATATGTTCTGAATAAAATCAGTACAAGTATAAATCCTTCATGAAACATGGACTAATTAGCACTGTGGCTAGAGATATTTCATCTTTAATGTATTGAAAAGACTTTTATGCTTTAGTTGTCCATTCTATTTTGGCATATTACTTAAGCATTGCATTTAGAGGTCTAACAATCTTGACAAACCCTGAGATGAATTTTCTCATGAATTAAATCTTCCCAAATAATGATTGGAGGTCCTTCTTGTCGTTTGGTGGTGTAATCTTTGAAATTGCTTAAATTTTGTCTGGATTAATAATGATCCCATCCTTGGTGATGATGTGCCCCAAAAACTTACCTTTGGTCACTTTGAATATAATTTTTTTTGGTTTAGTAAAATACCAAACCTTTTGCATCTCTTGAATATTAATTAGAGGTGTCCTATTTGGTCATTCCTATTCTTTGAAAACACCATAAGATCATCCATATAGATGATTATGAATTTTTTGGTTAACCCCTTGAATGCATGATCCATGAAACATTGAAAGGTAGCTCTTATGTTTATCATGCCAAACAACATCCTCTTATATGCATAAGTTCACCACTTTATAGTAAACATGGTCTTCATCCCATCCTAATATTATACCAATACTTGATTATAGCGTGAAAATCCATTGAATAAGGACAACATTTTAGAACCACTTATTATTTGTATCATTTCATTAAAATAAGGTAGGGGATAGTCATACTTCTCAAATTCCTTATTCAAGTTCCTTAAATTAACACATAATCTGATCCCACCATTATTATTTCTAACTAGAACAAAATTTGCCATCCAAGTGGAATGTATGATTGGGAAGACTATGTCTGCACTTAGTAACTTCTCCACTTCTCTTTGAATGAGGGGCTCCAAAATAGGATTGATTAGTCTCTACCTCTATCTGAATGACTTTTCATCTTATTTTATAAAAATCATATGAGTGATGACATGAGGGTCATAAACCTTAAAATATTTATAATTCCAAGCAATGACATCTCTATATCAAGTGATTAAATCCTTCACTCATCCTTCTTCTAGGCTATAGTTGAGGCCAATATTAACATAGTGTGGGCTATGTTCAATTCCTAGATTTTCTCACTTAAAGATAGATTCTTTGACCTTAGGTTACCTAAGTTACTGAGCTTGAGGATCTATGTCAAATGGTATTTCTAAAGAGACCAACCCAATTGGAATATGATTTTCCTTAAGCTAGAGAATACCTTCCTTGTCTAACTCCTCTTGACAAAGCTGATTGACTTTCTTATCATCAATTATTTGGGACTCAAATTCCCTTGAATTAGTTATAAATTGAATAATCTATTGGTCATCATCAAATACTTGGAAATATTATGTATTATCAAGAACAAAGGGGCAAGTCACTGGTTTAATATAGAATATTTTTACCTTGGATTCTTAGAGAGGCTCCAAATTATCCATAATAGTATCTAGTGAATCTATAGATTGATTTTGCTCTCTAGAAATGGCTACTATGTTGAAATCTTCAAATCTCACAATTAGGTCCCATACTCTATGTTTTTACCTTCTTAAATAATATACCTTACACTGATACTTGTTTCTAACTTGGTTGACCATCAGATCTCAATCACCAAATACTATCACCTACTTTACATTATTCTTGAATGAAAATTGTAATCCCATAGTTAAATCCTCAAACTCAACCCTATTATTACTGCATGGAAATTATAATCGATATGCTAACAAGAAGTTTTATCTTTGTGGATCAATCAATTCAATTCCTATGCATGATCCTTGCTTGGATCTAGAACCATCAAAATGTAAGGTCCATAGCTGATTGGAACCTTTAGATTCTAGATCTTGTACTTGATTTTGCATAGTGAAAGTGTAAATACCAAGGCTAGGAGATTCATAATTTACCTCTTCATTCTTAACATTATATTTTATAATGGGATATTTCATCCTCAGTTCTCAGTCGATCTTGATTTTATTTGTAATGCCCCTTCATGATAACCAAATGTGAGAGAATTCTATAGAAGGATATCCATTGAGCATTTTAAACCAATCCCTAATTATCAACAACTGATAGCCTTTACATATATCTACTATAAGAATATCAATGGTCATCTAGACTCATGGTTCATATGCTATTTGAATGCGTACATTGGTCAATTTACCAACTATTGGTACCACTATTTTATCTAGTTGTGAAACTATTATCTTTTAAGGGCTTGGAGTTAGACCAAGATTTTGACATATGAAAGTAGGCATAATAATTTTCAAAGATCCAAAATCAACTAAATAATTATGAATATTCCTACCAAATACTCTAATAGTCAACAAGAAGGGTGTAACTTATGGATTGATTTTGTATATGACATTGGTGTTAGCAAATTTTGATTTATCTATAGATGCTTTGGTTATTTCCATAAGGTTATTCCTAGTAATAGACTTCCATACCAGTTCCTTCTATTTAGTGATCTGAGCTAACTCATGAAGATTTATATTTTCTTTGATCTTTTTCATGTCTTCAATATTTTATATCCTCCTTTGCTCTATTCTTCTTTATTGTAAGGTGATCATTACCTCTTGGGGGAGGCAGCTTGTTGTCAACTTTAGGAATAGGTAGAGTTATTACTCTATTTGGGAGAGTATACATTATGAATGGATGTTTATTCCTTAGATTATACCCACCTCTCTGAAACTAATGGAAAGTGTGGACTTTGTTAGAATTGTCCTCTGGTATGTTATCATTTTTTTTCAGATAGGGAAATTCATGAGTCTCAAAGAACATGGTAGTTCTTGAAGAGCTAGGTTCCTAGTGAGATTCTATTGGATTATGAATTTTGTCATATCTTAATACTTCTCTCTGAAAGATTTCAAATTATGCACAAAATTTAACACAATGAAAGTCACTGTGCTAAGAAGTATTATGAATTATGTACTAATTGGGTAGATTTGTCTCTATCATGTTGATTTATGGAAGTTTGATAGGATGCTCCATGTTATTCATAAGTCTATTGAATGGTATGGTATATCTCTCAAATCCAAAATATTAATTTCCACTTGGGGCATTAACATTACCCATCTTTATTTTCATACCAAGGAAGTCATTACTCATCTTTTGAACCATCTTATGAATATAATCTAGCTTTTCCTTTGTAGAATCAGTGCCTTTTAGAATAATAATAGAAGATGTGGCCAATTACTGATTATATTGATAGCCATTACCTTATGTATGATTATTCAATAAGTTGTATTTTATTTATGTTTCCTATGTCAATGAAGGTAGCATGTAGATCTGGTTATGATTAAATGCAAGAACATTCTGATTTACATGACGAACTAGATTCAAAACTAGGAAGTCATTATTGATGTTTGGTATGCCAAACACTTAGGGATTGAGTTTTCTATCAATGTTGATAACTTATTCATATGCAAATGTTAAATTATTGGTAATATATACTCTTCTTAAGAACTCAATAGTGATTGGGTAGAGTCTTCTTCTACATATCTAATGCTAATGTAACTTTTGTTTTATACCTTGGGCTTAACCATGTGTACATATTTTGAAACCTTACATTTAAAGTTTGGATTGGTTCATTAGGATCCCTCTTTTTGATGGTTAAGTTCTAATATATCAAATTGGGATTGGTGACCTATTCAAATTATTCAAGAAAATTTTCCTGGCATGCATCCCAAGAAGTGATGGAATTTTTCATTAGATTCAAATACTAATCATAAGCAACATCCATTAGTGTAAAATGGAATAACCTACTTCAAATATCTTCATTAATAACATTAATTAATTTCAAATCATATTTAAAGTATTTAATATGTTCGTATGTTATCATTGCTCTTGAAGGAAAAAAAGGATGATAGCTACTTTTCAAGATTCCTAGGTAAATCATGCATGTCTCTTGGGATGGCAATAAAATATATAACTAACTAGGGTGGATGAGTCATTAGATGATTAATAGGAAATAAGTTTCGTTATTGGAGAAGGAGTCTTAGGTCTTTTAGGGATAGTTGGTACAACTCTAGGTCTCCTTTGATTTGACAAGGGTGAGACTAGAATTCTAGACTTGGAATTAGATCTAGTCATTCTCTTAGGTGACTCTAATGCATCTCTATATAGAAACTAACCTCTTATATATGAGGTAAATTCCCTCCTTATAAAACTAGAAATAATATGTTGATGAGGTTTTTAACCACACCAATCTCATAATAGGTAGCCTCTAACATTTGAGGATCTCAATGAATGTGAACTCCACTCCAAGGCACAAGTTACAGGTATGTAGTCTTAACAACCTCTTGATAGAATAGTTGGTTGGGCATGAAGGTTGTTGATAAGGTTTTTAGATAGAGGGGTAGTATCTCAAAAATGAGGATAAAATATATATGAGTTATATGTATGGTTGGTTGTTAATCTAAAGTGGGTAGGTCTCAAAATAAACTCAAAAAAGAATGAAGGGTAAGGCAAAAAATAAAGGTTTTATGGTCTTTAAGAATCACTTCCCTGGCTAGTTACTAAGTGGACAAGTACTTTCAAAACCTATGCAATGTGATATCAATTATTGAACACACACAATTAAACATAGCTAATAAGTCTAAGGGGATATTGATATAGGAAACTCACAGGGCTTAGTCAAAGGTTTCTCATTTTAGGGTAGTTATTACACACTCTTACTTAGGAGATTATGACTTGGGATTAGTGAGGAATCTGAGGTATTTGTTACAAACTCATATGAGAATATATAAAAATAAAGGACTTATGCACACTCAAAATTATGAATTAATCAACCTAACCATCCTAACCAATGTAATTTTACCAAAAATTCAATAGTTGTAGGATATCTAAGACTAGTATATCAATCATGATAATCAAGAACCCATTCACAACTCTTACACACTAAGGGTTATTGAATCATACAACCAAAGAAATAAAATCTAATTACATAAATAATGGAAAGAAAATACACAAACACATGAGTAGATAACCAAAATTCATTTGCTCTTGTATATTGAAAATTCTCTGACAAATCCAAATTATAGATTATAATTGTTTAAATTGACTTGGAAAAGGGGTCACCTCATCCTCCAAGTTCATTCAAAATTCATTACATGTCACAATTACAAGTTGAGTTCTTATTATGGTCCAAACCATATATATTTTACTTACTATTGTTAAATAGTCTAAGTTATCCTTTATAAAAACCATGTAAAGTGTGCATGTGTACAAAGATAAATAGGCAAATTTACAATAATAGCTCAAACTATAAATATATATAAAATATATATACATCATTACAAAATGTCCATATAATAAATATTATCCCCTCAAGGTTGTGTTGTCTAAATATCTACATGAACCTTATTTGGGGTAGTGGCAGAGGTTGTAGATGTGGAATCTATTAATGTTAATGTGGCACTAGAAGTAACAACTTGAGCTTTCTTCTTCTTTTATTCAATCTCTTTCCAACACTTATGAGAAGCATCATGTTGATACTGAATGATCTCTAAGTTCAATAGAGGTGTTTTATGTACTCTACTGACTTGGCCCAAGAGTTTTACATGTTCTATTTTGGTTGCCTAGAAGTTGATCTTGAAGATATCCACTTTAGTGACCTTCTTCCTAGTGAAGCTCAATTGAGCCTCTATGTCCTATAATAGTAGCCCCTATAGAATTTTATTGAAATTATCCATGGCCTCCTGCATGAGTTGATAAAAATTGATCTTACTGATCAATTTATTTATAGTGTCCTTAACCTTGGATAATTTCAAATCATTCATACTTTGAAGAATGATAGCATCATGTTCTTGGTAGTCAGGGAGTAAAGCCACTAATGTTGATAATTACTCCTAAGATTCATCTATTCTAATGATTTGAAATTTGAGGTTGTTGGATGCCTCTAGTAGTGTCATGAGTTCTAAATTTCTATAAACCTTATTACCTATATAAACAATAAACATATTTATTTTATTTCCATCACTCTTTATATAATTAAAAAATTCATTAGTTTTATTAATATGTCAATCTAACTTAGCCCACATTAATTTTAATACTTCCAATGAATTATAAAACTTGGAGGTTGCATTTTGAACCTCAACCTCAGTACCATCTAGTATGTGGATAGTCTTTCCTTATTCCTTCAACTATTCTAATTCTACCTCTAGCTCCTACCTTGCAATCTATGTACCCTCATGGATTTCCCCCATGTCATCCTTTTGTGCCTCAGAAAGAGATCTCAAGTATTCCACATAAGGGTATTAACATACTTACCTATTATGTCTCTTTATGAGGGAAAATACCTATTGTCTATCCTCAAATATCAACTCTCTACCTACATCATCCTCTAGCTTCCTTTTCTTCACCATCTAAATGTTTCTAGATGGTTTGTCAAGTAAGGTGGTAATAGAGGAAGCTCTGTGATTTTGAAACTAGGAAATTGATAGGTCTTGGTCCTTAAATGCATGGCCCAAGGAGGAAGTTTCAATTGATTTACATCTATTTCCTATGAATTCATGACTACAACCTCCTCCTCAACTACTTGTTGCTTCTTGGATGCTTTAATAATGGTATTAGGCAAGGAGGGCTAGATAATTTTATACCAATCCACTCCTCCGAATTGAGGGAGTGGATGGAATATGACTATTTTATTTTTTCCCTTTTACCCTAGATTTTACTAGTAGAAATGGCCTCATGTGATGGAGTGGTGGATGTCATGGGTAGTGTGATTTGGGTGGACTAGATATAGAGCAATGGGGTGGCGAAGGCTATTTCTATCTTCCTACATGATATTTTATTTTTCATTGATCTAATAGTGGTAGTTATATAAGGAATATAAATAGATGCCATGATTTATGTGGATGGTATGGAGGTGGAAAGTAGATCAATAGTGGGGGATAAAGCAATATTAAAAAAACATCCTTCTCAACCTTTAGGATGAGTAAGGGGAACTAAATGAAAGAATTAGTGGTAAATGGATAATTAGAGGTAGAAGTGGGAACATAAACCTTAGGGGTTATCAACACATAAAAAATAGACATAGCATAAAAAATAAGAATAAAAGCATAAGACAAAGAGGTGGTCTCAAAAAATTGGGTACCTATGGTATCTCCCACAACTAGCTCTTTACCTTTGTCTAATTCAAGTATCAAGGCCTTAGCTTTCTCCAATTTAGTTTCTTCATAAAAATCCTCTTCTTGTTCTTATAATTTAACTTCTTACCCCTCTACCACCTCTATTTATTATGTAACTATAGGTAATCCTTGAGATTGTTCAATTATAAGTCTGCCTGGGAGTCCTGGGCTTCCTTAGATATAAAATGGTGGTCTTTGGCTATGAGGAGGAGCCTTAATAGGATGATATAGTTGCTTCATGTGTTACTACCCATACATATATATAATCTTGTGCCTAGTAAATAGTTATAGGCATCTAAATTATGCAAGTAGTTGGTTATTTTTGCACTTGCTCTTCCTTATCAAAATCTAAATTGATGAGGTCTCTTAGTTTTGCTCCTCTAGGGTAAGTTTCAGTTACCCCAAGTTCCTTTTTAAGATCCTCTATCTTCATATTGATTCCTTGTGATGATGAACCTCCTTGGTCCTTCAATTGCTCCATAGACTGGCCCTTCTAGAAGCTTGAATATGTCCACACTTTAAATAGTGACTTTCTACTATCTAATTGCCTCATAGATATTGCAAGATCCTATTGGATCAATCTCAAATGATCTTCCTTAAATCCAAAAATTCTTTCCCTCTCCAAAACATCCTCATAAATATGTGTATTTATAAACAAGAAGTCATAAGGATAATGGACATGGTTGTAAGGGATATTAAAGCCCTATATGTGTTTTTGAATTGCTCCATGGGGATCCCAATCCCTGTGTGGAAGTGTGGGGAAGTGATATCTCTTCCTCTTGCCACCAAAATATTTGAAGTTTTTCCTCGTGCTATAAACCATTCAACCAATAATTATATGGTTTACAAAGATTGAGATTTTTCTTGTCCTAGATAGATCCTCCTCTATGATCCACCATAATTAGAAAGTAATTTCTTGCTTGGCCAACTTATTAGTTACATACTTTAGGATTCATATGGGATGAATTTTGTTTCCTAAAATCATAATGACAACGAAATTTAGATATAAAAAGTAATCACCTCTTGAATAAAGTGTCTTCATAATGTTGGCCCCAAATTTAGGCATTGGTGAACCATAGATAACTTTCCAAATGTAAGGTTAAACATCCTTGACAATCCTCACCATATTCTTCATGTAAGCATAAATTTTCATGAATTTAAAATGATCATAGGTTCTATTTTTAATACAATTGATGGCTAGACTCCATATCTCACTGAGAACTTTGTAAATTATTCCCATAACAACATCTAACAAATATGAAATCATGTAAAAATTGCCTATAGGAGTGGGTTACTTATCCTTTTGGATGACCTACTCTCTTAAATGGAAGTTGACTATCTTTCCCAATGAAAATGTGGCATCACTGGTTAGAATCATGTGTAATAGTGTCACCCAGTCTAAATGGAGAAAATTGACATTGGACATGTTGTAAAGTTTGGTGAGTAGTGCCATGACTATACACACCCCCATCCTAAACTTGTTAATGGAAATAAGACCCTTCAAATTCTTTCCTTTTAACGTGATTATTTTATTGAGTAGAATCAATGAAGATATAACCTTCTCCATTGTATTCTCTTGATTTTATTATACTAGCCTATGCTTATCAAAATAAGCATCTAATGTGGGTAATGAAAAATATCTTTGGAAATCTGCTCCTATGATGTATGCTACAACTATAAAATTTCCAATATGATGTAGGAAAGCATATTTCATTACTTTCCCTTTGAAGAACAAGTCAAGAAGGAGGTTGATGTATGGCATCACCTCAAGCTTGGTAGTATCAAAATGTAATCCTTATCTTTTTAGGGATAGAAAAACCTTGATAAATAGTCATTTCAAGGGAGAGATGTTTCCATCTAATGAGAATATATCCATAGAGTCAACAACATCCCATAGTTCTAAATATTTCACATATATAGTGTCAAATATGGTAACATTGAAGACTGTATCCATAAACTCTAGTGAATCCTTGATTGAATAAGTTGATGATGTAACTCTACCCTTGAATATCTTGGATGAAGATGCCATTTTTCTTTACGTGCAACTATATGTATTTATAATATTATTCTACATGTTCTATGTTCTTTATGAACAATTCATGCTCTCACTTAGTCACTAGATTTTTACACAATACTCTCATAAGTGGATTAGGGATTTTATCATGTAGGATAGTAGTTTCAAGTGAAATTTTGTTTTTAAGTAATGAAGGCTTCAATGGATTCACATTGCATATATATATTTTAGCATTCAATACCAATTTGTATGATATAAATTCCCAATGTTCACCTATTTTATATTTTTTGCATAGTTTGAAATTTTTTAGTTCTATTTGGTGGGTGACTTTAGCGAACTAATATGAAGTATTTTGGATTTATCCAGCTAAATATAAAAATTCTTATGGTATTCGAGATTTATGTATTTGGGTTATTTGTTGGGACCCATCTTTACAAAATATTTGAATAAAAATATCAAAGTCCTAATTCTCACTAGACAAAATGCCTAAACAAAATTCCCTAAGCATATAGATAAAGATTTATGGTCTATTATCAAAAATGTATATATCATAAAACCTAAATGATAAAAATTCCATAAGATAAAATGTCTAAATAAAAATTTTGAACAAAAATTTTAATAAAGATAAGTCCATTTTGGGATAATTATTTTGGGCAAAATGTTTGATGCAAAAACCTTGAAGGCCAAATCTATTTGGAATAAAATATTTGAAGATAAAAAAAATTCTTGAATGAGTAAAATCCTAAATGAAATAAGGGTGGATAAACAAGTTCCAAATATTTTTTTGAACAAAAAACCTGAAAAACAAACCTGTCAGATAAAATGTCCAAAAAAATGCCTAAAGAATAAGTCTCTGAATGTATTTCTTTGAATAAACTAATTCCAAAAAACCTACATAATTCAATAAACTCCTAAAATTCATTAATATAATTAGTCCAAAAAATACATAATACCATGTTAAAATTATAAATTCTTCTAAGTATAAATACTAAGAATCAATCTCCTCAAGAATTTGCCCTAGCACATAGAGGAAAGGCTCAACAAACAAGGCCAAAATGTAAAAAAAATAGGTCCCCATATCTACTTGAAGAGAAGGAGGATGTTGGGCATAACAAGATAGACAAGTGATTGTAAACTAATGCCTACTATAACTTACTATCAATTAAAACAAACATACAAACACAAATAAGAATTAAAGGAAACTGATACAATAAATTCAATGTCCATAATCAAAGGTTACTTCCAATACTAGATTATTATTCCACATACTCTATTAGTGGGGGATTATAATTAATGAAAAAACAACATTTAAACTAGTTAATAGCATAGTATGAATAAAAATATTAAATTCACTTTGACATAACCCAAACAACTAAGAATACTAGAGTGATGCAACTTATTCAATGAGACACAAGATTTGGAAGAGAAAAGCACATCAAGATAAACTTGTAGAACAATCCTCATAATTTATTTTTCACCTTAATTTTAAAATTGTTTTCCCTTTATAATGGATAGGATGTAAGAATAAATAACCTTGGAATGGGGATGCCTCACCCTTCAAACAAAGTCTAAATTTACATTTTCTATAATAAGACCATGTTAAGAATTCATGCATCCCATGCTTATTTATAATGTGTAATATAAATAATATTCTTTTATAAAATAACAACTCTCAAATATAAAAATAGCCCAAAATACTTGAGTTACAACTAAGGCAGGAAATGATACTCAAATACTACATATGGTGTTGATGTGGCACTACTCAAAGATGAAACTTTCATGTTCATAACATAGGTTGTTATCACTATAGTTTAAAATGGATTTTATTCCATTTTTACATTTGTTTCTATTAGACTTATAATTTTAGTGAATAGAGGTACTAGTGGCACTATGACTGGAAGTGTGACAAAAGTGGGCCCCTTTAGTGTTTTCACCACTTTATACCTTGGAAACTAAGAATGAGTAGTCAGTTGATGGGAAGTGATATATGGTGTACCCAGTAGAATATTTTCATGATTTAGTGAATTAAACTTATGATTTGGATTATAGCTTAAGTCAAAATATATTTTGATTGTGTCATAATTAATGATAGACCTTCTAAATAGTTTGGAAAACTTAGACATTAGTTTTATAAGGCTAACCACAGAGGCCTTAAATGTTACATTGTGTGTATTTATGTGGTCCACTTTATATTTTACAAAATTTATTAATTGAATTATTTTTTCATTTGTCTTATACACATACCCTTCTATTTCAACCCAAAAAACATATGTAGTTACCTAGAGAAAATTCTAAAAAAAATGGCCTTGTGACTAACTATCCCAAAGGCATGTAAAGGCCAATTACTCTCATATCCTTCAAAATATATACTAACCATTTCTCATGACTAATTCATTTTTACACTAGGGCATGCATCTACTTGTGAATCTCTAATAACATATCCCTTATTTTGGCTATATGGTCAATGCCTAGTGTGACATCTAGTGCCAACATTAGATTCAAATTTGTATAAAACTTATTTATTTTAACCTTTCCTATAAAATTAAGTTTGGATTTTATATTATTTATAGTTTCATAATCCTAAGATACAATTCCCCATTCAATGTTTGTTTCTTCTTGGATCTGTTATCATAGCAATTATGTTATACAAGGTCTTGGCTGCACCGTACACATTTTACAAAATGTCCCATTGGATATATAATAGTAATTATTTATTGAAACTTCTTATTTAGGTTGTCATAGATCTAGAACATTACTTAAGAGTTCCCTGGGTCACATCTATAAATCTATAGGTATCCTTTTTATATTCATCTAATTTTCTTGGATGATTCTTCCTTTTCTTTGTTAATGAGAATATATCTTCACTTTATTCTACTTCCATAACTTCATCTTTATCCAACAAAGTTTTCTTATATTTTTCTATATATCAAAATGGAGAGTCACCTTAGGTATCTCAGTGATGATAAATTTTTGCCTATCTATTTATTCTTCATACAACTTATAGATCTAAGGAGGAATGTTCACTATAACTTGATCTCTATCTTGATTAGTAGGTATTGAAGTGGAAAGTGGGTAATTTCATAGTTGAAACATTTTTGTCGAAGGAGAATGAATTGATGGCTTAGGAAGGGAAAGAATAACTTTCTTCCACCTTGTGAATTTCCTTATGAGTATGTATCAATTATATACTTAGTTTTTTCTGAGGTGTTATATACTAAGATTCTAAAATAATCTATGGAAGTCACCTAGAAAATTGACATATGCAATTGGGTATATGGCCTTCATGGTAAATAATATATGTCAAAAATAGAGGAGGACACTAATTCTTCAAAATGTGGTTTTGTTCTAGAAACTTATGGATAAGTAATACTAAAAAATCAATGTATAATTAGGGTTGAGGCAAAATTAGCTAAATATTCTATAATGAAATAATAATAAGCCTTAGTATCAATAGTAGAAGAAATATAAATAACCTTAGTGGAAGTATTATTAACATTTCCACCATGAATAACAGTTGATATTATTGATGCTGACATATGAATACTTTTTCTAGTGTCAACTATTGCAACCACCTTAGTAGTTGGTTTTTATTCTATTATTTTTTCTCTTTATTCATATCCCTCTCATCCTTATTTATATATTTATTAAAAAATTTCCTCCAACTAGCCACTTATTTATTATTCCTACCCTATATTTGTATATAAAGGGTACTAGCTATAACACCTAAGTATATTATAGGTCTCTCTTCTTGTTATGCATTTTAGGGATTTGAGGAAATATTGGTGGAATCATTCCTTTTCTATTGTAAGTCAATACATAGGACTTGAAAAAAATAGTGGAAACTAGTCTTAAATTGGTTGTAGAGGGCCCAACAAAACTAGAAATTGGATACATGGATGTTGATGGAGTAGTGAATGATGGTGGAGGCATAAGGACTATGCATGGTAACTCATTGGTGGTAGTAGTGGTAGGTAATGGTGAGGGATTAATAATTGCAGGAGTAACTAACATGGGTGTCAAGTAGTGGGTAGTGAAGATAGTGTTGTAAGAATAAGAGTAGTTAGTGATGGCAAGTGAAAACAACAAGAATTTGTAAAAAAATAAGAAGGAATACTTATTTTACTATTCTTAATGTAGGTAAGGGTGAAAAAGAGTGATCCCACAAGCCTACCAAGAGCTATGGATATTCTTATGTTACCTTATAGTGAGGGATGGTAGCACTTGGAGGTCTGATAAACCCTTGATATGTTAGATCTTATTTACTGATCAGTCTCCACATATGTGATCATTTCCATTAGACAAGGAATATGTTTAAACTGTGGTGGAGTTATCTACTCATTATATATCTTGTTCACATCTTGTTTAGTAATACTATGATCATATAGGACCATTTATGCCACTATAATTGACATGCCTACCTTTATCATATTTATTATGACATTAGTTTCAAATTTAACATTCAAAAATATGGGGTCATGTTAAAACATTGATGTCCATATGTAATGTGAATTTTTTTTTAGTCTCTCAAGATTACTCATAATGGTCTTCTTGAGATTCTAGTACCAGAATGGATCCTTTCTTAGGCTATAATGAACCATGACATCGCCCACTAATTTTAGATGTTTCCATTTTGTGTATTGTAGGTATCCAATGCTCAAAGGGATATTATGAAAGATCCCCTACCTAGATTTCTTTAAATCAACATTTAAACTATCAAATAATTGGAAAGGAATTTATTACTTAGCCAAATTATTAGGGACTTAATTTAATAGATATAATGGATTTGCATAGGCCCCTTATATTATTATCATTGTATGATCAAAGTAGAACCTATAGTCCCTCATCTTTTTTATGCTCTTCTTAATTGGTTCTGATAAGCTAGGCATAACCTATACATAAATGGACTTCTACACCATTGGGTAAAACATGCATGTAATTAAAGTAATTTTATTTTTTAATCTATTTATATTCATGTGACTAAAATCATAGCAAATAATTGTTTTTAGGTATTTCTATGATGGCTACCAAAGCTCATTTTTTGACATACTCATTATGGCATTCATGACATCCACCATATATGAAATAATATAGAAGTTTCCATATGGTAATTCTATAGCTTAGACATTTGAAACTTTAAATTGGCACTAATAATCTTCCTAAGAATTATAAGTTTATCATAACTCAAGATAATGTCCAACAAAGTAATACATATCTCATGGATATAAGAAATGTTAAGGAAGCCATTTAATAAATTCATTATAACCAAAACTACTCTTATCCTTGGTCTAAAATCAATTATGGGAATATATGAAATAGGGCCATAACATTCCAAACTACACCCTAGGATGAGGTTGTTTAGTCCTACCTCTATGTTTTGGGTAACATGAAAATAGGCCAAGGCTATGGGTGACCTATGACTAGGCTAGACTTCTAGATTATGGGGCTAAGTCCTTTAGTGAATATATTTATCTCAAATCATTAATACCTAAAAATTTTGGGGTGAAAATGGATATAAATAAAACATGTGAAATAAACCTATACTACTAGAGGTGAAGCACCAATATCATTCATCCACTCTATTTGATCTTAAACAACACTAATGAAATAGACAAACAACTAAAGTACTATCTCGAAGAGATACTATGCAACATTGTTTCACATGGAGTCTATGTTAGGTGGCTAGAACATGAGGGATATGAAAGGGAAGTTTTATCCTAGACACTTACCAATTATCTTCCACTTCAAGTTCAATCACCAACACCTTTTGCACATCATGTGACCTACATAGGAAAACCTAATAGCATCTAGGTGAGACAAGGACCTAAAATGGGAGAGAAACCTACCACATATGCATATGAACAATTAAATAAAACACTAAATACCCACATGAAGGAGATTAAATAATTCATTTATTAGTCTAAGAGATCTAAAAGATACAAATCTAGGTAGAGTTTCCTCATACCCACATGAAGGATTTATATAATGGCCTTAAATCATCAATATATATAACAATGATCAAGAGAAAAGAGAAATTGGAATGAAAATATGAATAATAGGTAATAAACACCATATTTTAGTCCATAATAGTAAAAAATAGCTATAATAGTCCTCGTACTCCCTTTCCATGTGTTAGTCATTTACAATGGGTAACTTGGGCATTGATGTGGAGTGATGGGGGATGGTGTAGAATTTATTGAGCCATTAGGCATAGAACTACGTAAATATTATAAAACATATCTCCTTTTATAATTACAAACATTAAATTGGCCCAATTAAGTTCCCCATGAAGCATCTAATAACCCTTCTTCCCTTGCATGTTGACTAGGTTCAAGAAACTACCCAAATACTTTGGTTTGGCCATGGATGTTGAGCATTATTTCCTTAATGAATTAGTTGTGTAATGAACTTTAATTGACCCTCCTATCATCCCCTCTATGCTATTATTCCTCCTCTTATTTGACTAAGTAGGTCACTTACACCATTAGACCTAGTGGCTTAGTGTCACCTATTTGGATGGACATAGAACCTAAGTATATCCTTAAGGATTGTTAATTTATTATGTTTGAATTCAATAAAACCACACCTAACCATAACTTAGGCCTTTATAATCAATAAACACCTAAAACCTTACCCAACTAGGTGATTAGATTTGCTTGTACCAACCTTTTTAGACTGTTTGTTGGCACATATTTGTATGGACACTTTTAGGAATGATTGTAAGTGTTTCATGATTTTGGAAGGTGAAACAAGTCTCATATTACCTATTCCAATGATTTTTAGCCTTTTACCAAGTTATACACCTTATTTTATACTTAAATCCTTATAGTAACATAATTTTTTTCAAGTTCATACAATAGTCTGTATAGACCAGTACCACAAGTAGGACATCCTTTGATTGTAATATGTGATTAAAGTGTTTTAAAATAAAATATATGGTTTTTTATTGAAAATATACCATGTTTTCCAAAATTGGGTCTATCTTAGGGTTTAAGGAGGGTTTTGGAGGCCCACCATCTTAACGATGGATCATAGAGTATAGAACTCCAAACTAAAAATTATTTTCATGAAAATCTATCCCACAAACCTATTAAAATATCCTAAAAATATTTGGGTCCATGCATCTTGTATGGATAGTTATGATAAAAAGATGTGCTACAAGATCATTTCTAAGTAGTTTATGTAGGTTAAAGCATTAATCTTTGTTCATAGAGTTGTGCCTCTAAATCCCACTCTCTGCTCTATGGATCTTGAGTCCATAAGGGTGCCCAACTTCCCCTAAGATCCCCACATCTGAGTCCTTATGTGATGAAATATATGAATGCTTGAATAGATAGCTCGAGGTTACTGCTTAGGACTATGGATCTTGAGAGGGGTCTTAAGACCAAATTTGACCTCTAATTAATTTCCTCTTCTTTAAAAATTCTCCATATGACCTATAACATCACTATATACCTATTAAAGATACTATATATGATTGGGGGGTCTAATATGCCACAAGGTGGAGGTGGGGTCTTGAGGCCTTAAGAATGGCTTTAGGAATAATAGGCCTAAACTAAGTCTCAGGAGTCTAAGTTACCTTTAGGTAGTCACAACTGATTGTAGTGCCCTTGTGGCCTCCATTTACAAAATTTTCCACTCTATATAATTGTCTTCAACTACTTTAATCACCATTTCAACCACTTTATCATGGTCTGCCTTGATCCACTATCACCATTATACTTAAATGCCTATCTAGTTAGTGTTAGGGACCTTTGTAGGACCTATACTCTTCATGTTTACTATTTAAAGGATTGGAACTTATGTTTTATGGTTTAGGGTTTTACAACACTACATTTTTAATTATTAATTCTTTGTATTCTACTTTCTACATACCTTATTTAACTCTTATTTGGGGTTTATGAGAAACCAGATTTGTGTAACCCTGAATGCTTAGTCTGGGTGTCCTCCCACTTCTAATTAAGACTCTAATACTTTTATAACCATTTTTATGTCTCTTTTAATTTTATTTTATGTGTTTTAAATTTTATAATATCCCTTAAAATTGCATATTTCTTCAATTTTAGTACAAGCTTGTAGGTACTAGTTTAGGCCTATTAGGCCTAATCAGGTTATTAGGCTCCTTTGATCTATCTTAGAGTGCCAAGATATTAAATATATTTAAGAGATTAATTTATGGGATATCATTATATTATCTACACCTTATGATGTTTCCATACCTACAATAGCCTCCAAACTTATATACCTTTAACTTTTACACATTATCCCGTTTCGGCCTATCTAGGCCTGTTTAGGCCATTAGACTTCTTGCTTAAAGGATTAGAGTGTCTTGATGGATAATAATTTGATATTTTATGTATAAAATCAAATAATTATCTTTTCCTCTTTCTAATTCACCTTTATAAATCGGTCCTTGTGTTGTCACTCTTTACTAAGGGCCCTACCTATAAATGACAATCTTACAAATTTGACTATGTTGTTCAATGAGAGAGAAGATCTCTTACTTCATGAAAAATCTCCCCTAATTACAAAAATAAATCATTATCTCCATTTTTTTTAGTCTCAATACACTCTCCTCACCTTGAAGACACTCTAAAATAAGGTTGATGCTCAAATTGTCATTCTCTTTCATTCAAGCCTATAGATGTAATTTTGGGATTTTGGACTGTTGGTGAGAAAGGAAGAGGTGAGGCATACTCTTGAAACAAGTGATATAAAAATATTTTTAAATTGTATTATCATGTTATTGTGTTTATTTTTTATCTTTTATGCCATTAAAACCTCAAAATAGGGCTTCTTAGACCAACTATGTTCCTCACCTATAGTCAGGCTAGTAGTTACACAATACTAAATTTATTATGATTATGTGAACCTAATTGAGGGGTTCTTTGGTGTTTAAATATCCCTTAGGTGTTTTAATTATATTTATTATGTTTATTTTATATTTTATAACCATCTAATCCCTTTAAACCTCATCATACCCTCCATATTTCTTCTATCTTACCACCGTAACCTTATGTGTGCACTTTAGGTGTCTTGACTGAGTTTAATATTGCTTGAACCTGATTTATTCCCTCCATAATTATTCATATTTCATATTAAAATTTAATATTCATTAATTTCTTAAAAACCTTCCTCATATGTCTTCTTCAGTCAACACTCCATATTATTAGCTTGCACAAAGGCTTGTAGATGTTAAAATGAAGGGTAGTCTCTCAAGGGTTGAGGATGAGAGTGAATCTCAGTGTAGGGAAGTGATAGGTATTATGGTAACATAAAATTGAGTGACCATAACATAAATTATATTATTTTTATCTTTAATATAACCAAAATACTCTTTATAGCTACTTTGTCCTCACTTTGCAAAGGAGATCACATCAATGAATGATAGTTACATTAGGTAGAATATTATGGAGTTATTTGACCTGATGACTAAACTAATATTTGTTGGATAATAAGTATTTAATTTCCTTAAGGAACTCATCATTACAAATAAAACCACCAAATACTTCCATCTTGTGCACTAAAAATCTCCACAACATGAAGAAATTTGTCTGCAAATGGAGAGAACCTAAATGTTTACTTACTTCTCAGGGATCACACATGTGAATCATGGGTTAAGAGTGATGGATATGGATATCTAAGACTCCTAGAATGTACATAAATAATTTATTTTAAAAAACATTCCAAGAATGCATTAGAACTAATGCAAATTTGATCCTTACATAGATGATAAAGGCAACCCTAAATACTTAATTTATTAGAAATTGTTCATAAAGAACAAGGGATAAATCTTGAAACCAATGATTAATATTGGAAGCTAATTATACCACTTTAATTTTTACAATATCTTAGACCCTCAATTTCTCTCTCTTGTATATACTAAGTATAAACCTAAAGGGCTCTACAAACCTACTAAAGATCTCGATAGAAAAAAGGAGAAATGGTTTTTGGCTTTTTTGGCCTTGAAACTCATGGATATCTTCATGTGATGTCTAATATAAACCCCATTTCCATATTTTTGACTCCATCTAACCAAATACATACCATATGGATCTTTATAACCCTACAAATCATGTAAAATAGCTTATTTTCCTCATTTTCTCATGATTCAAACTTTGAAATTCCATTGGTGGGTATGAAGAGGTATAATAGAAGTCACATAACATTTTAAAAACATGTGGTATAACTATGTAAGTTGAAAGGACATTGATCCCACGTGTGGGGCCCACTTAATGGACTAAAAATGGGTTTAACTACTACAAGGAGACCTTTTACAACATGAACCATATTGTTATGACCATAGGATGGAAATGAGACCCATATTGAGACCTCTTAATAAAATGTGACATTAAAATACTACCTATTTCCATAGGTTTTTAATCCAATTTGACTAATACAACATGTTTTAAGGGTTATAATGGCTTAAAGGGTGAATCAAGTTTTGAAATAGGTTTGGATAAGTACACCACAGGACATGACCTTAAACACATTATTAGACTTTACATTATGAACCAAATGAGGATTAGACACCATTTACATTTATATCAAGGTCTCTTTCACAATAAATGGCTTGAAACAAGTCTCAATACTTTTAGGACTAATAACCTTAACTTTTTCAAATAGGGAACATATCACTCTCTTAACTTTAGAAGACATTTGACACACTCTTACTCACTCAATTACCACCATGACTATTTAATGAATCATCCAAAAACCTCAAAATAACTATGAGATATGATGATCTCTGTAATTATTTACTAACACAAACCGTGATACCATAATCAATGTTAAAAATCCCTTTCAATGAGTATTTTGGAGATCATGACAAATTTCGAACACCATAAACAATCTTATAGGGGTTCTCATGAAAGTTTTTTGATTTAGGAGTTGAAATTTGGCTTAGGAGGACAAATTATCAACATATTTGGTGACTCATAAGTTTCACCAGCCTATTGATTAATAAAACCCACTAACTCTTCATGATAATGACAAGACTCATACATGCCATCTTCATTTGGGTGATTATCTTCTTACTACCAATCAGGTATACTACCTTATAGCACCTCTAGGACTAAAACAACAACCTCAAAAGACACAATGACACTAAAAAAATAACACCTATGAACCAAATAATCTAAGACACCAAAGCAACAAGGTAGCAAACTACACTTGAGACATGTGTTGACACACTTATTAAGAGCAAGACAACTATTACTAAAAACAACTAGCTTGAACCAAACTTATCTCTCCTTCAGGATAAAATGGAATGTTCCTTTGATCACCATGGTACCATAAGGTTATATTATCATATGTTAGTCAAAGTCTAATCAGGTAATACTCATTGAATGAGAACTCCCACTTCTAGTTGGAGGCATTGGCATGCTCATAGCTTCTTATGAGAGCAATTGGATATTATTGATCCATTATTAGGTGCATAAGATGATTTAGTGGACAAATTAACCAATCATATTCATCCCAAAATCATCTATTCTACATCAACACTCTCATTTCTACCTTAGTCATGGGCTAATCCTAATTTTCCATGCCTAGATAAATTGATTCTCATGATGATCCAATTGGTATGCCCTAGATTGTGTCTTCATTCTAATCTATCTTAGTTTTTGACTTATTAAGACATTCATAATGTGCATCTTGAGTGTCATGAGACATATTAAAGGTAAATGTGTATTCAATTGTCTCAACTCTAAGTACTACTATAGTAAACATTTTGACCTTCCTTTCATCATTTTGATTTTATTCCTCTTATGAATGAATCTTGATAAAGTTAGCGGATAAAGTATCCTCAATCTACTCTACATGATATGTAAGTCTTTTAAGAGACTCATGTTAATTAAACATGTATATGTACTATATCCAAAGATGCTCACCATCTTCATGGTATTCTATGTGGTCGTGATCATGCTCTAATGCTTCATCCACTATTAGGATCCCATGATTATCAATAAAATAAATTTGGAAACTAATAATATGTCCTTCATATTAAATACAACTAGAAACTTCAACACCAACAAATACGTTTCCTTAAACATTTAAAAACTCTTAAAGGTTGTCTTCTTGTCTTATAGCTACTACAATTTAAGTGAATGTCTCACTCTCACACTCCTCAGGACTATGATGACAAAGAGTGGATTCCATGTCATAAAGAATATCTTGGAAAAAATCATGTTCTTATCCAAATAAAACATATTTTTCTTGTGAATTATCTTGCATCCAAGAAACTTCTTAAAATTCACCCTCTCTTACATTATGGAAGACTGATTCATATCTCTCATTGCCAAGAGGGGTCCTAATGGTGATTTATTATTCTTTTCCACTTTAATTACCTTTACCATTTGTCACTACATCTAGATATCCTTCACTTATCTCACAAAGGTTAGGCTCTTTATCAAGATGTGGAATAAAATATCCTTGAAATATTTTAATAAGAGAAGTCAAATCTAGTGGTGTTATAGATGCTTCATTATGCTCATTCAGCTACTCGCCTTTGACAACCATCACCTCATCTTTAATTTACACATTGTCTTAAATAGACCTCCATGATGAGAATTCCTTGGGTTATTGAGGAGGAAGGGATGGGAGTTGAATGGTTTTAGATTTGTCTTTAGTTCCAACACTTTGATGTAATCTTGGCTCATCATCTTTTACCTTTGATTGTACTACTTATTTCCAAGTTGGAAACTTGGATTTAGGAGATTCCTATACTTTTTATGTTACAACTTGGGACAATAATGAAGGTACATTATATTTATATGGGATTGATTCATTTTCCACCACTAATTGAGGTAAATGTTTTTTTGTAAGCTCAACTTGTCTAGCAAGTTGAGCCTCAAAGTCAAGTTTAGTCTGATCAATATTCTCCTAAAACTGAATGGGAAGGGAGTAAACCTAAAAAATATAATCTAAAACATAAAAATCATCCCTCTAAACATGCACTTTTCCCCCCTAAGCATAGTTTTTTATATGGCCTTCTAGGTAGGGAAGGCTTAAGGAACTTATGAGGGACTTAGAATATTTTGACAATCACTTGTTTTGGACTCTTGAGTGAGGATGGGATACATAGTAGAGGAAATATGTGGGAATGGAAGAGGGCACATGAGGCTAGTAGAATTAGATCTATTATCCCTCATGGACTATTAGCTTCTCCTCTATAGCTACAATTAGACTACCTACATCTAACATGTCACTAGTTAGATTTTATTGATTAACCTTCATGGTAGATGCCAACTCACTCTTAGCTTACTAAAATGAGGCCCTCACACTCTTGATAAGGTGACTAAGGACTTTTTGACCATCAATACTTTGTGTGTTAATCTTCACCATGTGTCTCTCATAACCTAATAGGGTTTGACTTAGGCTTGAAATAGATTGTCTTGAGACATGGATAGATTGACTAGACTAATTAAGAGGATAAGTGGGATACCAAGAGTGATCAGTGGGATAGGTGGGATGACATGGGGGTTGATAAGTCTCATAATGGGATTGATAATATTGGTAGTAAGGGGGGTCATAAGACTGAGGTAAGCCATCATCTTGTTAGTATGGGTTAATGTATGATTGATAAGGATCATAGGGTTGTTGATAAGGAGGCGTATAATATAAATATTATCTATATTAATCCATAAATCATCATGATACAACCAAAAATCAAGGAAAACTACCAACAATAGTTGTTCTTTCCCCTAAGATGATGACTTTATGACATCTTTCAATATGAAGTCTGACTACAAATATGCTTCTAAAATTCTTATGATCACAAAAATTATATAAATGAGTGATAAAACTACTTTAATATAGTCCCATCAAGCATGCAAAACTATTACCACTCCAAACTACACCCTAAAATAAGGTTGTTTAGGCCTATCTCTAAGTTTGGGGTAATATTGGAATATCTTAAGGTTATGGGTGATCTATGGTTGGGTTAAACCTCTAAATTATGGAGCTAGCTCCCTGGTATATCGATTTATCTTAATTTACTAATATCTACTAATGTTGGTGTGAAAATTGATACAATGAAAACATGTAAAATAAACTTATACTATTAGAGGTGATGCACCAATACCATTCATCCACTTTATTTGATCTTAAACAACACTAATAAACTAGACAACTAATTAAACTACTATCTCCATGAGTTCTTATCAAATAATGTTTCACATGAAGGTTTTGTTAGGTGATTATAACATGAGGTCCATGAAATGGAGATTTGATTCTAGACACTTACCAATCAGCTTCCACTTCAAGTTCATTTACAAACACCTTTTGCACATCATGTGCCCTACATAAAACACCTACTAGCATCTAAGTGAGATAAGGATTTAAAATTGGAGATAAAACTACCAAATATGTATATAAAAAACCAAATAACACACTAGATACCAACATGAAGGAGTTACAATAATTTATTTATCAATCCAAGAGGTCTAAAAGATGCAAATCTAGGCAAAGTTTCCTCATACCCAAGTGAAGGATATGTATAATGGCCTTAATGCCTCAATATATAGAAAAATGATAAATAATAAATATAAATTGGAATTTAAATATGAATAATATCTCTTAAATGACCATCATTTACTCAATAATAATCACAAGCATCCATAACAATTCTCATACTCCCTTTTCATCCATTGGTGGTCTTTAATGGGCAACTTGGGCATTGAAGTGGAGTGACGAGGGTTAGTACAGACTTGGTTGACTAATTAAAGGAATTTAAATGCATAAATATGGTAAATAATCTCTCTTTTAATAGTTATAAACATTAAAGTGTCTTCATTAATTTCCCCATGAAGCATCTAGTAGCCCATCTTCCCTTACAGTTGACTAGGTTCAAGAAACTACCAAAATCCTCCATAGTGGCCATGGATGTTGAGCATAATAACATTCATTCATTAGTTACCATGATGTAATGAACTTTAATTGACCCTCATATCATCCCTTATATGCTATTAAGCCTCCTCTTCTTTGACTAGGTAGGTCACTTAGGCCATTAAGCCTAATGGATTAGTGTCATCTATTTGGATGGCCATATAACTTAAGTATAGACTTAAGGATTGTTAATTGATAATGTTTCAAGTCCATAAAACCATAAAACACCATGAATTAGGAATTTTTAAGAACTATACACCTTCAACGCTATTCAACTAGGTAATTAGGTCACCTTGTACCAACTTTTATAGGCTGCCTATTTGACACATATCTATATGAACACTTTCAGGTAGGATTGTAAGTTTTTCATGATTTTTGAAAATGAAATAAGTCTCATAGTACCTCCTCTAATGATTTTAAAATTTAACCAAGTCTTGTGCCTTGTTCTCTACTTAAACCCTTACAAAAACATAGTATTTAACATGTTCATACAATAGTCTTTATGGACGAGTACCATGATTAGGACCTCCTTTGAGTGTAATATGTTATTAAAGTTTTTTCCAATTCAATATAAGGTGTTTTATTTAAAATATAGCAAGTTCTCCCAAATTGGGCATGTTTAGGGTTTAAGGAGGGTTTTGGAGGTCCACCATCTTAATGATTGTTCATAGAGTATGAACCTCCAAATAAAAAAATATTACAATGAACATATATCCCATTGATCTCCTCAAATGTCCTAAAAATCTTTGGGTCCCATTCATCTTATATGGAGAGGTATGATCAAAACATGGTGTGCTTCAATCTCCTTTTTAGGAAATTTATGTAGGTTATAGTGTTAACATTTATTCATAGATTTGGGCCCCCAAATACCACACTCTCCCCCATGGATATTGAGTAAATATGGGTTCCCAACTTCCCCTAAGATCCCTAGGTCTGAGTCCTTCTGTGATGAAATATATGAATGTTTGAATAGACAACTCAAGGTGACTACTTAGGACCAAGGAGCTTGAGAGGGGTCTTAATACCAAATTTGACCTTTAATAGCTTTCCTTTACATGAACCACTTTTGACCTATGACATCAATATATACCTATTAAAGGCCCTAAGTATACTTGGGGAATATAATATGCCACAAGGTAGAAGTGGGATCTTGAGGCCTTAAGAATGGATTTAGGCCTAATAGGCCTAGAATGAGTCTCAGGGGTCTGATTTTCCTATAGGTAGTCAATGTTGATTTCAATGCCCTTATGGCCTCCCATTCCACTTTTTTCCTCTCTCTATAATTGTCTTCAACTACTATAATCACCATCTCAATCTCTTTCTCATGGTCTACCTTGAGCAATTATCATTGTTATACCTTTTGTATTAGTCCTTATTTGAATTATTCTTTATACATACCTTATTTAACTCTTTCTTAGGGTTTGAGAGAAACCAAGTCTATGCAACCCTAAATGTCTAGTTTGGGTTGCTCCCACTTCAACTTAATACACTCATTATATTATAACCCTTGTTATGTCTCTTTATTTTCCATCAAAATTTTTCAGTTTTCCAACATCCCCTAAAATTAAATATGTCTTCAATTTTATTAGAATCATATGGGTACCAATTTAGGCCTATTAGGCCTAATTAGGTTATTAGGCTCTTTTGGTCTATCTTAGAGTGTCATTATATTGATTGGATTTAATAAAACAAGTTATGGGATCTCATTTACTTCTCTACACATTAGGATTTTTTCATACCCATAATAGCCTCCAGAATTGAATATACCTTCAACTTTTACACATAATCCTATTTAGGACTATCTAGGCCTAATAAGCTTGTTTAGGCCTTTAGGATCCTTCTAGATTATATGAATGGAGAATACTATGAGATTTTAGGGAGTATATAAAATAATTTTATTTTCCTCTTTTTAATTCACCTTTATGAATGGATCCTTGTGTTCTCACTCTTTACTAAGGACCTTGCTTGTAAGAGGTAGTCCTACACCTTTGACTGTGTTGTTATATGAGAGATAGAATATATACCTTCTTGACAACTCTACCCCACTTAATAATGTCAATCATCCTCTCCATGGTGTTTTTTAGTCTCAATACACTCTCCTCACCTTGAAGGCACTCTAAATTAAGGTTGATGCTCAAGTTATCCTTCTCTTTCATTCAAGCCTGCACATATAATTTTGGGCTTGGGTGAGAAGGAAAGAGGTGAGGCATCTTCTTAAAATAAGTACTCTATTGTTGATTTAGACTTGTTTTATCAATTTATTATGTTCCTTTTGTCTCTCTTATTCAATTAAAATATCAAAATGGGTCTTGTTAGACCAACTCTACTCCTCACCTACAATCAGGCCAGTAGGCACTCAATATTGAGCTTGTTATGACTATGTGAGCCTACTTGAGGGGTGGTTTGGTGTTTCACTATCCCTTAGGTGATATTAATATATTTATGCATTATAATTTATTTTTTAACTCTCTAATCAATTTAAAACTCATCATACCCTCCATATTTATTCTATCTTACCACTACAACCTTGTGTTTATACTTTGGGTATCTTGATTGAGTTTATACTTTTAGGACTACATTAAAGTTAATAATCTTGATTGACTATTCTTTTATCTCTCCATAATTATTCATATGTCCTATTACTTTTAAATATTACTTAATTTATTAAAAACCTTTCTCATATATCTTATTTAGTCAACACTACATCTTCTTAGCTTGCCCAAAGGCCTTTAGGTACCTAAATGAAGGGTAGTCTCTCAAAGTTTGAGGATGAGAGTGGATCTGAGTGTAAGGAAGTGATGGGTATGAGTTTAAAATAATAGGGAGTTAAAATAACATAAATTAAATTATTTTTATCTTTAATACAACTAAAAGACTCTTTGTAGCTATTATATCCTCACTTTGCAAAGTAGATCACATCCATGAATGACAGTTACATTGGGTATAATATAATGAAGGTGTTTTACCTGATGAATCAAATAATATATAGGGTAAATAAGGCTTTAATTTCCTCAATTAACTCTTAATTGAACCTAAAACCACCAAATACTTCCATATCATGTACTGAAAAACTTTACAACATGAAAAAACTTGTCTACATTCTACAAATAGAGAGAACCTAAATGTGTCCTTACTTATAAGGGATCATACATGTGAACCAAGGGTGAAGAGTGATGGATATGGATATTGAGGACTAATATAACACACATCAATAATTTATTTTCAAAACCATTCCCATAATTCACTAAAACTTATGCAAATTTGGTCCTTGCATAGATGAGGAAGGCAACCTTGACCTGCTTAACTTCATAGACATTATTCATAAAGCACAAGGTATTAATCTTGAAACCAATACTCAAGATTGGAAGGGTGATATATCCATTTCCTATGTCCAATATATTTTACTCTCACATTCTCTCTCTTTTATGGATTGAGTACAAACATGAAGGGCTCTATAAAGCTACCAAAGAGATCAGTGGTGAAGAAGAAATAGTTTTTGGCTTTTCTGACCTTGAAACTCATGGATATCTTCACTTTATATCTAAGATAAATCCCATTTGAATATTTTTTACTCCATTTGACCAAATACATAATGAAAAATTTGATAAAACCCTAAAACTCTTGTAAAATAGCTTATTTTTCTTTATTTTGTCATGATTCAAACTTTGAAATGTCATTGGTGGGTAGGACGAGGAAAAATAGAAGTCACATAACATTTTCAAAACATGGTATGACAATGGAATTTGAAAGGACATTTCTCCCATGTGTGGGATCCATTTGATAGACTAAAGATGGGTTTGGCTACTAAAAGGAGACCTTTTACAACATAAACCATATTTTTATGACTATTGAATGTAAATGATACCTATTTTGATACCTCTTAGTACAATGTGACATTAAAACACTACCCCTTTACAAAGGTTTTCAATCTAATTTGACTAATACAACATGTTTTAAAGGTCATAATAGCTTAAAGGGTGAATCAAGGTTTGAAATAGGTTTGGATAAGTACACCATGGGACATGAACTTGAACACATTATCAGACTTCACATTATGAACCAAATGAGACTTGGACACCCTTCACATTGCTACCGAGGTCTCTTCCATAAGAAATGGCTTGAAATAGGCTTGAATGTAAAGAGCATTAATAACCTTAACTTTGTTAAATAGGGAACAAATGACTCTTTTGAATTCATCAGACATTTTGACACTCTTACTCACTCAATGACCACCATTACAATTTAGTGTATCAGCCAAAAGCCTCAAAATAGTTATGACATATGATTATGTCTTCAAGTAATGAATAGAACAAACCATGACACCTTAATCAATGTTAAAAATCACTTTCAAGGAGTATTTAGGAGATCATGACAAGTTTTAGACACCATGAACAAGATTAGAGGGGTTCTCAGGAATTTTTTTTATTGTATGGGTTGACATTTGGCTAAGGAGGCCAAAGTATCAACAATATTCTTATCATTTTATGATCAAGGTAGAATCGATAGTCCCCCATCTTTCTAGTGATTCTCTTAATTGGTTTTGATAACATAGGCATAAATTATAAATAAATAGACTTGTAAACCATTGGGTAAAACAACTGTAATTAACTTCATTTAATATTTGAATCTATATATATTCATGAGGCTAAAATAATTACAAATCATTATTTTTTGGTATTCCTTTTATGGCTACCAGATCTTATTTTATGACATAGTCATTGTGGCATTCATGGCATCCACCAGATATGAAATCATATAGAATTTGCCATGTGATAATTCTCTAGATTAGATATTTGAAACTTCAAATTGGCACTAATAATCTCCCCAAGGCTTACAATTTTATCATAATTTAGGGTAATGTCAAATAAAGGAACCCATATCTCATGGATATATAAAATGTTAGGGAGGCTATATAATAAATTTATTAGATCCATAACTACTCTTATCCTTCGTCTAAACTTGGTTATGAGAATAAATGAAATAGGGCCCTTGATTACAAAATTCTCTAGGTTTAAGGTCCAATATTTTAACTTATCCTAAACTATATTGGCTGACAAGCATTTATTTATGATAAGCTAGATATAGTTCATTTTAAGGATTGGAAGTCTATAGCATTTCTCAAATGCATTCCTAGAAATATATTTCAGAGGGATCATGTTGCATCTGTAATACATTGTATTTCATAAAATTTAACCATTGGTAAATAAATCACATAGTAAGTTTATGTAAGGAATTACCTCTTTTTTATTTAGATGTAATGAAAGCCTACTATTTTGATTAGTTGTATATCATCAATGTATCTCTTAATTACCTTAGATAGCTTGTCTTCTACCCTATAAGGATTGACTATATCAAACTTGTCCCAAATGTCTGAATAATGTTGAAATTGACATTATAACATGGCTGGGTCTAACACCATGTCCATAAACTTTGTTCTTACATAAAAATAATATGTATATAAGAAACATGAGATGAGAATGCCATTGGAGTTGTATAAAATTACTATAAAACTAGATCCATTAGTCACTTGGCAGCTAAAATTTGTAATTTTCACAAGATATTTTGATAAAAATGTAGTTGAATTTTACATTGAGATAAAAATATACCAAACATATTTCATTGGGTTTGAAACTTGGATGAATTGAGGAATTGAGTTGCCAATTCATTCCAATTAATTATACACAATGATTACTAATTTATTACCCATTTATTCCTCTTTCATTTGATTTTTTTTATAACATTGGCTTTGGTAGGTCTAAATACCATGTGGTGTATTTACATTAATTTAGATGCTTAATCATCTTAATTTGATAATTTTATCTTTCTCATTCTTTTGGGGATTGATTTCACATCTTTAAACTCAATTTATTTATAAAGGGACATGCAACACCTTTTCACTCACTCACTAGTTATGGGGATCTAATATGTATACTTTGGTATTTCAATAATGGGCTACTGAGATTGTGATTCCTAGCAAGATCTCACTTATTCATATGGACTTTTAATTCTGACTATGTACCTTTGTTTGACTTTCTATGAGTCTCTATAATTAGACCATGTGGATGGTTGTCACTTTCTTAGGCTCTGAATGTGTACTTAGTTTTGGAAGATCAAAATTTCTTAGGATGGTGAAAAGTAGATGGTTATCACTTATTCAAATGTGTTATACCCTTAACCATTAGTATGTCTAGGGATATGTGTGTCTGACTTATGGCTTGCATACCTCTTTTATTTACTTACATTTATCTATGTTCGTAGATAGGTCATCCTAGGGAATAACCTTGGCTAAGTAGAATATATATAAGAGGTAGTAGTTAGTGTTTAATAATCATGTTAAGCATTTTGGTATTAGTGCATTGTTGTGGAGGTTTCCCCTAGAAGTGGTTTTTCTATATTATCCAATATTCTATTCTATTGTTAATTACATGGTGTAATCTCTCATATTTTTTTATTTTGTGTAATAAAAAATCATTCTATGTGAATATCTAAGTAATTTCATTAAAAGTGGTATCAGAGCTTTGATTTGGGTAAGTTTCATGTGACATTTTTTTAGATCTAGTACAGGGTGGCTTTTGGGAGTAGTGAAAGCAAAAAAACATAACTTGTAATTTGAGAAGAACTATTTTTTTTGCCAATGTAGTATTGCTCAAAATGCTTTTAAAGAAAAAAAATTAAAAAAAAGTATAGAATTATTTTTCCCTTACACACTTATAGTCATTGGATTCATCTTGGTGAGATGATCACAATGGTATATTCTCTCAGTACACTTTTTGGTATTGAAAATGTTACTCTAATGCACAAAGGTAATCATTGGATTCATCTTCACAAGGTGATCACAATGGTACCATTTCTTGGTAAATTTTTTTATGTCAAAACCCTTATAGGGTTTGTTTATGGTAGGTACTTCAACTTAGGGAAGAAAAGGGGCTCCATAAACTCCTAAGACTCCTATCAATGACATGGAATCTGGAACTTTAGATTTGATGATTTCTCAGCTTCAAGAGGACATAAAAAACTTGGTGAGGCATGATGAATTTATTTCATTCCAAGCTAATGTTTCAAGGATACATGGAGAGATTAATGGAGTTCACAATGAATTATATCATATCACTATGAAATTAGTGGCCCTCACATCTCCTTTTTAGCCTAATAACCCTCCACTTTAGCATTCAAATCCTTCTCTCAACAACTCCCATGCTTGAATGAAACTAATGTTGCCAAAAGTGGACATGTGTAAGTTTGATGGTAAGGATCCTCTCACTTGGATTAACCAAATTTAGAGTTTATTTGAGCTACATCAAACCCCTAGTTCTTAGAGGGTGATTGTGGCATCCCTATATATGAAACCTAAGCAATTCATTTGGTATCACCAGTTATGTGCTCAAAAGAAAAAGAATGGTGCTCTTGTTACATGGACTATTTTTGTTGAGGATTTGATATCTTATTATCAAAATAATGTCTCTAAGAACTATTTCAACAAATTAACTAAGCTATGTTAAATAAGATCTATGAAGGATTATATTCATCAATTTTAGAATCTCTCTTTATGGGTGGAAAATATCACTGAAAGAAATTTGATGGATCTATTTTTGGGTGGCCTCAAAGATAAAATCCAATATGAAGTTTGAATTCTTATCCCAACATATGTATCAAAAGTTATCCCTAAGGCATGCATGATAGAATAAAAAAAGATGGTCAAAAGGAAAACTTTCACTACTTGTCGTGATGATAACTTTTTAGAACCATCATTTCCATAGCCCACCAGATTAACACAACAAAAAATTAAAGAGAAATGTGCCAAAGGGATGTGTTATGGTTGTGATATAAAATGGAGGAAAGACCATCATTATGCTAAAAATGAATTATTTTACAGTGAAGGGGGTAATGATGATGAAGATGATTCAGAAGTACATGATATAGATTCATAAGTTCCTAAGGAGGAATCTAAAGAATCTCAGCCTACTATTTCATGCCATGCCCTATTAGGAATTATTAATCCCAAAACTCTTAAGGTGATGGGTTTTCTTAATAAATATAATGCCACTATCTTGATTGATTTTGGGAGCACACACAACTTTATCCACAGTAAGTTGGCTACTCATTTAAACTATTTCATTTATCTAACTCTAGAATGTTAGGTTATGATTATAGATGGTGGTATTGTTAGCTATTAAAAAAATGTCATAGTATTAAGTTGTCCATGGGAGTACTTTTTGGATTCTCCTATGTTTTTTATTTTTATGGGTGGAGTTGATATTATTATAGGAGTCTAGTGGATCACCACTTTGGGCACTAGTGAGATGAATTTTCAAGAATTATTCATGAATTTTCATTCTAAAGAAAGTACATTTGAGATAAGAGTATTAAAGGATAAATCTCCCCAACTTATTAGTTCCCATAAAATGACAAAGATTCTTCATAAGGGTACTAAGGGATTTGTAGCTCACTTGTTCACTATGGTAGTATAACCAATTTAGCCATCTCCACCTATTGATCTACAACAAATAATTGATGCTCATTCCATTATTTTGTAGACATTCCAAAAGGACTTCCACCTAGCCACACGCATGATCATTCTATCAAACTTATTCTTGGTAGTACACCACCCAACATTAGGCCATATAGGTATCCCTATACCTAAAAAAGTGAAATTGAAAATATGGTACAAGAGATGTTGTATGCAAGAATCATTTTCCATATCTAAATTGAATACTCTTCACCAATTGTCATGGTGAGAAATAAATATGCCACTTGGAGGATGTGCCCTAACTAGAGAGAACTCAATAACTAAACTATCAAAGATAAGTTTCCAATTCTTGTCATTGATGATTTTCTAGATGAATTGAATGGTGCTATTTAGTTTACCAATTAGATCTACATTTTGGGTATCATCAAATCAATAACTCTAATGTAGACATACCCAAAACCACTTTCAAGACTCATAAGGGCCATTATGAGTTTTTGGTTATCCCTTTTGGCCTAACAAATGCACCATATAATTTTTAGATTTTGATGAATGCTAATTTTAAGCCATTTTTGAGGAAATTTGTTTTGGTATTCTTTGATGATATCCTCATTTATAGTAAAAATTAGATAGACCAATTACAACATGTGAAATAAGTACTCTCCATTTTGGAGTGAAATAAATTATATGCCAAACCTTCCAAATGTACTTTTGGGGTTGGCGAGGTTGAATATTTGGGTCATTTGGTGTCTTATGAAGGAGTGAAAGTGGATCCTAAAAAAATCTAAGCCATGATGTACTAGCCAATTCCTACTTAATCAAATTCAAGGATTTTTGGGGCTTACTAGTTAATATCATATATTTGTCAAAAATTATGGTAGTATTATAGCCCCACTTACTTCTTTGTTAAAGAAATACTCCTTTTAGTGGACTGATGTAGCTACCTAGGCATTTGAACAATTGAAATTGGCTATATGCACTACTCTAGTATTGGCCACTCTTAATTTTTTTAAGACTTTTGTGTTTGAATGTGATGCATCTGAGTATGGTATGTGTGATGTACTCATGCAAGAAGGTAGACCAATGGCATTTGAAAGTCATAAAATCAAGGGTAAAAATCAGCACAAGCCCATCTATGACAAGAAAATGATGGCCATTTTACATGTAGTCAAACAATAGAGACCTTATTTGATGGGTCATCACATTCAGGTAAAAATTGATCATGATAGTCTTAAATATTTTTTAGAATAAATGTTTTCATCTGAATAACAATAGAAATGGGTAACTAAGATGTTAGGCTATGATTTTGAAATAGTCTAAAAAAAGGGCAAGGATAATGTCATGGAAGATGCACTATTCAGAAAAGATGAATCAGTTGAGGCATTGCTATGTGCCAGAACCAATTTATAGGTAAATTATCTAGAGGAAGCATGATCAGAATGGGAACATGATATTACTACTTATGATTTGATTCAAAATATTGAGCAAGGTTTAGGTGGATTTGAAAAAATCACATGGAAAAGTAATGAATTATGGTATAAAAATAGATTGTACCTATGTAAGAATTCTCTTCATAAACCATAAAATCCTTCAAGAACTTCAAGCAACTCCAATTGGGGACCATTTAGGATTATTGAAACCCTATCACAAGATCAAGTAGGATTTTTTTTGGGAAGGTCTCAAGGAGGATGTCAATAAATATGTGGTTAAGTGTATGATCTATCAACAAAACAAAGGTGAAACCATCAAAACTCTAGGTATTTTATAGCCTTTATCTATCCCTATCCAGTGTTGGGAAGAGGTATCTATGGATTTAATTATAGGGTTACCAAGATTTGATGGTCAAAATGTTATCATGGTTGTTGTATATCATCTCAATAAGTATGCTCATTTTTGTTCATTATCTTAGCCATTTGTTGCTAGTAGAGTAGCTTCTGCTTTTCTCAATATAATTTTGAAACTAAATGGGAACCCTAAGATCATTATTAGTGATAGAGATCACGTTTTTACTAATAATTTTTGGACTAAGCTATTTACATGTTTAGGCACCCAATTTGATCATAGTTCATCCTATCATCCTTAATCTAATAGACAAAAGGAGGTAGTCAATAAATGTCTAAAAGGATATCTCTATTGTGTTTCTAATAAGAAGGATAAATGGGTTCATTGGATGCCACTTATTAAAAGGTGGTATAATACTTCTATTCATAGTTCTTCTAAAATGTCTCCTTTTGTGGAACTGTAACTAAGATGTTAGGCTATGATTTTGAAATAGTCTAAAAAAAGGGAAAGGATAATGTGGTGGAAGATGCACTATCCAGAAAAGATGAATCAGTTGAGGCATTGCTATGTGCTAGAACCTTTTTATAGGTAGATTAGCTAGAGGAAGCATAATCAGAATGGGAACATGATATTACTACTTATGATTTGATTCAAAATATTGAGCAAGGTTTAGGTGGATTTGAAAAATTCACATGGAAAAGTAATGAATTATGGTATAAAAATATATTGTACCTATGTAAGAATTCTCTTCATAAACAAAAAATCCTTCAAGAACTTCAAGCAACTCTAATTGGGGCTCATTTAGGATTATTGAAACCCTATCACAAGATCAAGTAGTTTTTTTTTGGGAAGGTCTCAAGGAGGATGTCACTAAATATATGGTTAAGTGTATGATCTGTCAACAAAACAAAGGTGAAATCATCGAAACTCTAGGTCTTTTATAGCCTTTATCTATCCCTATCTAGTGTTGGGAAGAGGTATATATGGATTTAATTATAGGGTTACCAAGATTTGATGTTAAAAATGTTATCATGGTTGTTGTAGATCATCTCAATAAGTATGCTCATTTTTGTTTATTATCCTAGCCATTTGTTGCTAGTAGAGTAGCTTCTGCTTTTCTCAATATAGTTGAGAAATTGCATGGGAACCCTAAGATCATTATTAGTGATAGAGATCCCATTTTTACTAATAATTTTTGGACTAAGCTATTTACATGTTTAGGCACCCAATTGGATCATAGTTCATCCTATCATCCTTAATCTAATAGATAAAAGGAGGTAGTCAATAAATGTCTAAAATGATATCTCTGTTGTTTTATTTCTAATAAGAAGGATAAATGGGTTCATTGGATGCCACTTACTAAAAGGTGGTATAATACTTCTATTCATAGTTCTTATAAAATGTCTCCTTTTGTGGAACTATATGGATACCACCCTCTATCCATCAATTCAACCTTGAAGGTCCATCTTAAGGTTCATGCAGTTGAATAACATATTCACCATCAATAGGAGGTCCTTGCAAGTTTTCATGAAAATTTAGCTATGGCCCAGAATCACATGAAACAATAAGCAGATCAACATAGCAGTGAGAGGTATTTTGTCATTATTGATTGTGTATTTATTCCCTTAAAACCATATAAATATATGTCATTAAAGAAACAAAAATAGGATAAAAAGTTATCCCCTAAGTATTATGGGCCTTATCAAATCTTGCAAAAAATTGGTAGTGTGGCTTAAAAGTTAGATTTTCCTTCATCCACTTGCATACATCTAGTATTTCATGTATCATGCCTAAAGAAAGTCATTAAACATAGAGTTACCATTCAAATAGATTTACTAGAATTGGATGAGGAAGGTAGAGTTATTCTTGATCCTAAGGTGACCTTTTAATGATGCACCAAGTAACTACATTCTAGAGTAATTATAAAATACCTAATCAAATGGAAGAATATGACATGTGAAGATACCACTTGGTAAGATGAAACATTTTTACAACAACATCCAAAGTTGCCATAACATTGAGGACAATGTTTTTTGAAGGTGAAGGGCTTGTTATTCCCTTAACTATTGGTGTGTCTAAAGATATGTTTGCCTGACTTGTGGCTTACATACCTCTTTTATTTACTTGTTACATTTCTCTATGTTCTTAGATAGGTCAGAATATGGAAAACCTTGGATAAGTAGACTATATATAGTAGGTATTGTTTAGTATTTAATCATCATGTTAAGTATTCTACTATTAGTGCATTATTGTGGAGGTTGACCCCTCAAAGTGGTTTTGCTATATTATCCAGTATTCTATTTTGATGTCAATTATCATAGTTTAATCTCTCATATTTTCTTATTCTATGTAATACAAAATCATTTTATGCATAATTTCATTGCAAAATAACTACCAAGATTTATATAATGTATGATTTTCCAAAGGGACTTAAAATGAATGGTATCATTCCATGTGGATGGCCCATGTTACTTTGGGTGATCTTCAGGTTTTTTCTATGTATTTTTGTCCTAAATGCCACAAATCATTGAGATTACATGTGGATCAATCTCACTCATTTATAAGGTATCAAATATTTGGAAATAGTGTAAGGAAATGTCAATTGTGGAAAAATAATATTATTCTAAATGGATAGTCCATATTTCTTCATATATTAGATAACTTCATTCAGTGGTAAATAACTATTGGTTACGAATCTGTAGGATGAAGACACATGGCATGATCTTCTTAATTAATTCCCTAGATGATTTTATAGATTATTTATTAGACCTATAGGACATATATAATTAGTATTGATACGCATGGAGTAATTCATGGACCTAGATGAAGATTATACTTAAAACTTTTGAAATTCATGGGTGAGGAGTTTGGGTGAAGACATGTGTCAAAATATCGTAATTTTGGTGATAGCATACATATTTATACATAAAAAATATTTAGAATAAGACATTATATTAGTCAATTAATAAAATAAATAATAACCATATCTAGTTATCCTTGACTATTGGCATTTAAAGGGCATTAACTATTTATAAAATATTTTGATTGCAAACACATTTTATCCTTCTAATGGTCATATTTCAAGAATTTAAAACTTGAGGTATAAAAAATCAATACGGAACATATTATAAACCAAATTCAACATTATATAAAATAAATAAATAGACCTTGAAAACCTTAACATTGTAATAGAGTCTTGTTCATAAAAATTGTAAAAAACCAAATACCCATTGAGAAGATAGCCATTTTCATGCAAGCTAGACCTAAACATGCAACACATAAGACATGATCATGAATATTCGAATGGAAAGTGGGTACTTATATGAAAAAAATGAATTTGGGGTGTGTTAGCCACAACATAATGGAAATTCATGTAATGATCTATCTTTTGTACATGATATTCATATCATGTTATTGTTAAACTAGTTTAGCATCAAAATGATCCATTGGAATTCATACATGGATTCCAAGATACTTAATTACCTTGAGTTGTGTGATGATGGAGTCAAACACATATTTATTTATGAATCACATTCTCCTAAAAATGAGGATTAAGTCATGAATAATCCAATCCAATATATCAACAAAAATAAATCTCCAAGGGTCCTACCTTATCTACTCATTACTTTTTATAACAAAAAAACACAAAGATTTGCATATATGAAAATATGGATTAATTAATTTTTAATTGATCTATAAGTTTATTGTCTTCACTTTCAAATTTTAATTCTAAGTAAGGATTTATTTATACATGTTTCATTTCATGTTTTTATGGAGCATAGTTCAATTTGTGGTATACATCTAGGCCTACTCAATATAGGTAAGCTCATGTATAACTCTCTTTTAATCTATTACTTCCAATTTTTTGAATTAATAAAATAAAAAGAGCATAAATTCAGTCATTAAAATCAACATTTAATTCTAAAAAATTCACTTTTGACCACTCCTTATGCATATTTAGCCTATTCTCAATTACACGATTCTAAACCACTATTATTTTACTTCTATACAAATGATCCTATCCTTATGAAATTTAGATACTTGATATTTATATTATTAATTCCAAACAACCTAAAACCATTCTTGGACTACTCAAAACTTCTATTTTAGTTATCTATACTCCTTATATAAGGCTTCTCATTTAGGATAATCCTACTTATTAGTAGTGTCTAAAGTTAATGCTCTAGTTCTCCTAACAAAAATGGTTAATTTATCAAATTTATATTCACTTAATGAGTCATAAAAAATGTTTCATAAGTCCCATCTAAGAAAAATCTTAAAATATTTCTATATAAGCACATTTTTAATTCATTTTTTCACTATATGGGAATAATATTTTATATTAAAAATACTAGAATTCTTTTAACTACACATTAAGAGGATAGCACCCATTATTACCAATTATGAATCAACACATCCCAAGTAGCCTTGATATAGGTAAGAATATACCTCGAGGGCCACAAATAATTTTTAAAGCACATAATTTATCTGGGACTTCACTATATTATAACATTACATCATCAATATTTCACACACACCACTGTAGCATGGGAGAAAAAAATAGAACTTCATCTGTCTTTGTAGTATTGATAAGTATTCAATGCTCAAAACAGGGGGTGTTGAGGCCATATATAGATTCAGCCCCTATCCCATTTTTACCATTTATTTTAGCCCTTTATTCTTGTCTATTTATCTATGGTTCCAAGTTAATAATAAGGCACACAATATCCCCCACAATAAATCAAATAGTTCTGATCACACACATGGGGCCTACATATAAAGGTGCATCGATCTAATTTCACACATAGTGAAAAATCCCACTATATGTTAGTGTACCCCACATATGACAACATAAGTTAGCCTTGTTTGAATAGCATGGAATTATATTAGATATATATAGATCCATGTTTTTAATTCAAAATGACCTTATAGAGTCCCACACTCGATCACATAGTATTTGTTACAATCCATTCGATTTGAGTGGCAACTAAGTTATTTATGTTTAGTATTTTATCCTTCTAGAATTTTCCCATAAATATTAAATTCTAAAAAAATCTTATGTGATTTACTAAATATATTACACATTCTAACCTTAGAAATTTTTCATAATTAGAATTAATAGTTATTTATTTCACTAGTTTTTATAAAAACAAAATGTATATGTGGATCCCACTAGTATTCTATTTTTATGTCTTCATCAATTATGTTAAAATTAGCTTATCCATATTTTATTATATTTTAAATTATTTATTTATAATTAATATTTAATTAATATTTATATCTTATTAAGTGTAACACTTTAAAATTATACATTTATGAAACGTTAAAGAATAGAAGGATGGTGAGAGTAAGTGTTCAAAATAAATATTTAATACATAGGTTTGAAATGAATTTTATGGTTGAATAAGTATTACATTTTTAGAAGACTTCCACACTAATATAAATTACTATCTGCTTCTTCACTCTTTATTTATTTTTTTAAATTTTTATGTTTTTGTTTAGGGGTTAGTTTTGCTAATTTATCCATAGTATATGGTTAATGTGTTAGTGATTTAAATTATATGTATTTATTTTTTATTTATTTATATGATGGATGAGGTACCCTTATAGCCCTCATTTACCTACCTAATTCTCTCTATCTATCTCTCTCTCTCTCTCTCTCTCTCTCTCTCTCTCTCTCTCTCTCTCTCTCTCTCTCTCTCTCTCTCTCTCTCTCTCTCCTCTCTCTCTCATCTCTCTCTCTCTCTCTCTCTCTCTCTCTCTCTCTCTCTCTCTCTCTCTCTCTCTCTCTCTCTCTCTCTCTCTCTCTCTCTCTCTCTCTCTCTCTCTCTCTCTCTCTCTCTCTCTCTCCTCTCTCTCTCTCTCTCTCTCTCTCTCTCTCTCTCTCTCTCTCTCTCTGTGTGTGTGTGTGTGTGTGTGTGTGTGTGTGTGTGTGTGTGTACACGTATGTGCACGTGCATGCACACATGCACGTGTTTTTTTATTTTTGTATTGAATGTATTTGAAAACCATAATAAATTATAAATTAATTACTATATTTATTATTTAATTACATATTTAAAAAAAAAAGCTATATCTTCATATTTAATTATACAACATATTTCTAATTTCATTAGTTCCATTTTAGTTTATAATATAAAAGTGTTGATGTTAACTACCCTAATTTAAAATACATTGATTGTTCATAAATATTTTTTCCATGTTCTATCCTAGTCATATTATTTAGTTTGATTAAATAGGTTGATGTCATATACAACACTTAAATAAAACTCTAAAACATGAAAATAATTACTTGTTTTTGTTTACCTAGCTTCATATCCACTTACTTTGATTATGTGAATAAAAATTAGATGCAAACATATGCATATTCCAAGTCCATTTTATTTATTTATATCATCACATCTATTATCAATCTCATTAATTTTACTTATTTTTATTTGCTAGTAATGATCATGCTTTAAAATAATCTTTGATTTCTCCAAAAATATGTTGTTATTTATGTTTTTTTTTATTGTTATATTAGAGAAAATTCATTTATGTGAGATCCCATAATGTATTTCATATATAATTTAAGTTAATTTTTAGATATCTCCCATACCCTCCAACATATAGTTTCCTGCATGAGTAAAGGACCATGTTAAACCATTTCTATAAGTTTGAAACAATAGTTTTTTTTGAGTCTAGACTTATGCATAGGGTATTTTGGGGTTTAAAGTTGGTTGGATATGAGACTTTTTAAATATCACAACTAATTTATTTTAAACTTATTTTACGTTATGGATGGAAGTTATGGATCCATATATGTCATTAATTTTCTTATTTCACTTTTATTGATTTTCTCTATGGAATTTTATTTCAATGCCCCTTTTCTTGTACCCATTTTAAGGATATATTTATATTTATAATTATTTTAAGGGTATAAGATACTAATTTCACATTTTTCCAATTTATTAATGATAATATCTTTGAGTTACAAATGGTTATTAGACTCTAATTGTAAATATAGGTTTGTGTGAGTTTGATTTTTGTAAACTACATTTGTTAAGGGTATATCTCATTGTTTCTCCATGGTGAACAGTAAAAATATTAGTACATATTGGAAATATATTTAATATTTTTAATGAGACTTGTGAAAATGATAATAAATAATCCTTTTATAGTAATTTAGTAAGAACTTCACTTTGTAAAGTCACATAGACTATAAAAATAATGTGGAATGCTACTTTAGTATTGATGGACTTGGTATGGACTTGAAAGTTATATTTTAAGGTCAATAATTACTGCAATTTCACTAAAATTAAAAAAATTAAATTTTATAATATTTTATTTTTTCTATATATTCCCTTTATTTTTTAAATACAAAGTCCACACACAAGCTAGGATAGCCTACAACTATCCTCTTTCTCTCAATAGACTAGGATTTAAAAAATTTCAATCAAATAGATCATATTTATAATTGGAAAATAAATTAACAGCCAAAAATTATTTTTAGATCTGGTGGAGGGTAACTTAGAACTCAAGTTTAAAGAGGAAAGGGTTACAAAGTTTAAACATATGACACAAGGATATAATTCTCACTACACCTCAACAAAGGTAAATTTTTGTAACTATGGTTGTAAATATTCAAGTAAAGTAAATTATTGTAAAAGGGTAAAAAAAAATTAAATGATGGGTTAAATGAATGTAAAATGGGTAAGGTGAAATGTTCAACCAAATGGGGGTCTATGTAACCTAAAGTGATTAATAGAAAGATAAGTATATTATCTATACCAACTTATTTGGAATAAGGAAGATCCTAATAAATGATATAAACATACATCAAAATAATAATAAACAACATATAATATATTAAATGAATAAAATAGTATAGGGATATAAATACATCAATATAAAGATCTAAGGAAGCATATAAAAAAGGAAAATTAGTAAGCCAAAATACTAAGTTTATGTATGAATAAAAACCTAAAATACATATAAAGTAATATTAAGTAACAATCAAAATTAAAAAAGGACATAAATAATTTATATATGACTAAAAACATCAATTTAAGAGGAGTAATAAACCAAACTCAAACAAATATGAAAACAAGAAATGGAAATTTGTGAACAAATGGCCACCAAAAATCAAATATAAAACTTAAAGTCCCAAACATAACTAATATAAATCCTAGAAAGATAAGTCAATAATTAGGAGAACATCTCACAATAACTCAAAGTTCAAATTCTATTGCAGGGGTGAAAAACATAAAATTATTGTATTGCTACCATGTCTAAAAGAGGAGAATATGAAGTTAAGAAGATTAGAAATATTTAGAAATATATTATCATGTAAAGTGGGAAATATGGAAGGATGTAAAATAAGGTGTCACCAAGTCAAAAACATGATCCTTACAATAAACAAGGCACTCATATCAAGTTGGCAAGAAATAAAGTGTTTAACATCAACAACCTTGGAGAACCCTACCTAGCAATGTAAGCTTGGGAAAACTAATGAAGTATAAATAGCATATCATGAAGTTTGGCATGCATAAAAAGTAAAAGGATCCTCCATTCCAAAACATGTTACTCACCCTTTATGACACCTTATATATCCATTAGTTTACTATGAATATTGGTTAATTGTGTGAGAAATTATGTGGCACTAAAATGTAAGAATATAGGTAATGATGAAATAAGACCTCCTACCCCAGTCTACTATCCTAGTGTACCCTAATGGATTTCAACTCTATTATGAGACCAAATATAGAATTTTATATTCAACTAAAATAGGATATGTGCAACAAATAAAATATTAAAGATGATGGTTATTTATGGTGAAGGTCTAGTTTTATTACATAGGTCTTACAATACAACTCAAAAATTGAAGATAAAGAGGTGTAAAAATAGACAAAACACCTAAGGACCAATTATAGGTACTAGGTCTAGTGTGAAAGGAAAACCTAGAGGTGTGTAGAGAAAGTAGTGTTAAGCTATAAAATAAGATATTCAAAGTAAAACCTATAATAAATTTTAGCTTCCTAACATGTGTGTGTGTGTGTGTGTGTGTGTGTGTGTGTGTGTGTGTGTGTGTGTGTGTGTGTGTGTGTGTGTGTGTGTGTGTGTGTGTGTGTGTGTGTGTGTGTGTGTGTGTGTGTTCGTGTGTATGCATGAAAATGTGTGTGTGTGTGTGTGTGTGTGTGTGTGTGTGTGTGTGTGTGTGTGTGTGTGTGTGTGTGTGTGTGTGTGTGTGTGTGTGTGTGTGTGTGTGTGTGTGTGTGTGTGTGTGTGTGTGTGTGTGTGTGTGTCTGTGTGTGTGTGTGTGTGTGTGTGTGTGTGTGTGTGTGTGTGTGTGTGTGTGTGTGTTCATGTACATGTGTGTATGTAAGTAAAATGTATTGGTAATCATAATAATACATAAAATGAAACTAGGGAGAACATAACTTAATAAAAATACATATTTAAAAAGTGAGGATTAGTTGGTTCCTTTAAAATACATCCTTCATTTTTTAACAATCTATAAATGTTAAATCCATGGATTTCTTTAACTAGGTATTGTCCCCACATCTTTGGATGTAATTTCCTTCTTTTTTTGGGTGTAATCCAGTTTCAATACTATATATTTGATATCAAAAGTATAGATTTTGACTTTTTTTTAATGTTGTTTGAATATATAATTTTTATATTGACTGTTGAGTTGTAAGGTAATCATACATCTCTCATAAATTATTTCTAAAGCATGAATGCATGATTCAAGAATCTCCTCATCAATAATGATTGCATGAAGAGAGATGAAATAATAGGGTAACTCTACTTCATTTGGTAAGACAACTTCTAAGCCATAAACTAAATATAATGGATTTACCTTGGTAGAAGTATGCATGCTAGTAAGATCATCCCAAAGTGTGGTTTATAACTTGATATTATAATAAAAATGAGAACACCTAATAATGTTTTTTAGTATTTTGTTAAGTATTTTTTGGTGCCTTTTACTTGGCCATTGCACTGAGGGTGTAGTAAATTTGTGTGTAATTTTTAATTTGACACACAATTGCTTAATATATTTATTTGGTAACTCCCACCATTTTAATAAATTATGGAGTGAGTAATCCAAAAGTGAAATTATTTTATTGAGGATGAATTTTAATATAGTGACATCATAAACATTAAAAAGGGTAATAAATTCTACCCACTTAGTAAAGTATTATATGCTGGTAATAATGAAGATGTGGGTATATTACTACCAAGGAAATTTATTGATTAATTATAATCCCCACATAGATAATGGCCAAGGACATTCAAGAGTATTAAGATCATCTAAAGGATAGTGGATAAGGTCATCATGAAATTAACAAGGATTACTCTTCTTTGTAATTATGATGGTATATTTTTCTAGAGTGGGCCAGTAGTATCCTATATGTATGAATTTTTAGGTTATAACATGTCTAACCATAAATTCCCCCATGCATTTGGTCAAGGATATAGATTAATTATTATTGAGTGACACAACATAGTATGGTACCTTCAAAATTGTGAGAATAAATAATGTTGTCTAAGAATGAATTTTCAAGCTTGCTTACAAGGTTTGGTTTTTTCAAGAGAATCAGCCTTGGGAAGATAAGTATGGTGCTCAATGAATTGGATGATTTATTTTTACCATAGAAATTTCTGAGTGATGATCATTTAGATGTAAAAATAAGAGACTAATCATTAGGTGATACAATATATGTATATTTAATCATATGGATGAGGAACTATAATTCATGTAGTACTTAATAAGGATGAAAGAGAGAGAAAGAGGTTTAAGAAGAAATAGTCTACAATAGAATTTTACTCTCTTAGAATTTTTAAAATTGTGATAGATGTAAACTATTTCGAAAGATTAGAGGTGAGTTGATGATATGAAATAAGATTTTTTATTTTTCATCGATAGCTACCACTTATTTTAGGATATATAATCTATGAAAATCCTAAGGCATGTAAGTATGGAATGTCTAATCTATGGTTTCTTTAATCCCAATTATTACAAATTCGTATTCATCCATTTTATTAGTGATATCAAAGTTTAATAAAAAATATTGAAGAATGTTTTTGTTTATATGAGTCAACTAAAACACATATTGTTTTAGCTACTTGAAGGCACTTAGCTCCATCAAAGTGGAGTGTCTAAGTTTCCTCATCTAGGTTGATAGTAACTTTAGGTAATTCTTTTAAGTTAGATTTTTTAGATGATTTAGGAAAAGAGACTACTAGTTATAGTTATTTTAGGTTTGTACCTTAAGGTTAATCATTAAATTATGAAATTAGTCTTTAACGAAAATAACTTGATTTATACCTTTGATTTAGATAACATATTCATCGATAAGAATATCTTAAAGGGGTTGCATAAATGGTATCATTATGATAATAAGTTGATTTGAGATCACTTGGAATTTGAATAGTTTTTAAGTGTTGATTTTAAGATAAAAAATACATAAAGAGAACCATCTATTTGTTGATGAAATCTATAGGAAATAAATATTTAGATAGGAAATGGTGAAGAAAATAAGAATGGACAATGGCAATAGTGGTACAATGAAGCATATAATGTTAAAAAATAATTAGAGGCTAAATATATTTCAATAAAGTCTTGCTCCACCTTTATGTAGTTTGTCTCATAATATATCAAAACACAAATGATATATTCAATTGCATACTCATTTCCTGAATTATATTTATATGCAAGCATTTCCCCTACTAATATGGGGGTAGATAAGGTATACAAGATGAGAGGGTAATAATATAAAGGCTATGTTAGAGTTGTAAGATGGAATAAGTATTTAATCATTTTATCAAATTATTATTAATAATAACTAGTCCATTTGAATGAAACACTTTTATTACGAAGGAAGTGTATCGAGTATATATGGTAAGGTAAATCAGGAAAAAATATTAGATTACCTCAAATTTCCCACGTTATGTAAAGATGTAAAAAATAGATTAAGGTATAGGAATTTTTATAATAAAATTGATTTTGGAGAGACCACATTAATCCCTCAAAATAAGACCAAGAATACTAAGAATTCTTTGAAGGTGACACCAAAAGCACACTTGTGATGATTGAGATTAACTTTATACTTGGTGAGATGGTATAAAATGATAGCCAAGTCATGAATATGGGTTTCACAATGTTTTTATTTTGATATAATGTCATACATATAATTTTTTTGAATTTATGGATGTGATTGTTAATATGTGGGTTGTTGCATGTTGATAAGTATCTCCAATATTTTAAAGGTTGAAATAAATATTAACATAGTAATAGGTCACCCACATGGTAGCAAAGGTGATTTTATCCTAGTACTCAAGGTAAATATCAATCCTATTATACCCCTAAAAACTAGCTATGAAGGGTATCATCTCATAGAAAACTATGGAATAAATAGTAGCACCAATTTATGGTAAAGCAAATTTGTCCTTAGGACATGCTAAGATAATGTTACAAAAGTTGTTACATATGTGAATGACCATAGATAATTTATTTCTAACAGGTACTATGTCGGATACCCATTTTGATTAATCTACGAGTTAGATGAATTTAACATCTAAGATTTTGATAACTTATATGTGGCATAAGATGGAAACCTCAAGCAGTGAACCTTCATTTATTTTGGTGCATAGATTTCACATCTGGATATGTCACTATGTCATGGAAAGCATGATAGGGTCATCATTAGGCATGCCCTCATATGACCATATAAATAATTCATAATGTTTTTCTTAAAATAGGCTATAATTATCTTTCTCTTAAGGGATAGGTTTCTCAAAGGTAAGAACTGACTTTATATTTATAGTTGTACCAAAGTTAATTACTTGAGTTTCTTCAATAAGCATTACATTTCTTTCTTGAAAATGGTATGGAGTTAAAGGAAGATTATAAATGGTATTAGTTATAGCATCAAAAATAGTGATGAAATTATTAAAGAATGGAGACTTTTTATTAAAATGGCCAAGCTTATTATGGTTGTAAGGAAGTTGAAACTCTCTAGAATGGTTTAAATCTAATATAACTTCATTACTAGGGAGTATAGGTAATGGGCCATTATATTCAATTTTTACCTCAAGATATATAATCTAATTACCATTACTATCAAATTTAGAATGGAATTTTATTACGTTGGTGGATTTAGCATCCAAGATAATATCAAGATCTAGAAGAGAGGTTGATGATATTTTATTTATAATATTAGCCTAACTGATATAGTTTGGTATAGAAGAGCAAAATTAATTTGTATTGTAATGGTTAGTATAATTAGTAAAAGCAATATTAATTTTCATTATATCTACCTAGTTAGTAAAATTAGTTTGATCTGGGATGATACAATTGCATTTTAACTAAGTAATGACTAGTTAGTGTAGTTATGAATGGAGATCTAAACTATATTAGGTTAACCAGTACAATTATAATAATTTTTAATGGGTTGAATTATATTGGGTAGGTTGATATAATTAGTGGGGTTGAAATAATTATGGATTGCATCAGGATGGACATTACCATCAAATTTCCTAGGAAATTCAAAACGTTTATGGAGAACACATAAAACATTTTTACTATTGTGGGTTGATAGGATAAACATTCCCTTGAAGTTCATGGCCATCCTCATCATCACTAAAATCAAAAGAGATATGAAATATATGGATGTATTGATTAAATGAATGTATTTTATTAAGGCTTTTATAATAATTAACTACATCCAAGTTTTATTATTGGGATTTGGAAACTATATATTCATCTTCAAATGATGGAGATATGTTACAAGCATGAATATTTTGTTGTGAATTTTCACTGGAGTTATATTTAGTAGAAACCCCAATGTTGATAATTTTTTAGGGGATAATGATATAGGATCCTAAAATAGTTTTTTGACACCAAAATCATTACATATTAATTCATATTATGTGTAATAAACATCATTGTAATTACATGGGGGATCAATTTCAATATTGCCATAGATCAAAGGAATAATAATCTCATGGTAACATAGATGGAGGGAGTCATTTGGATATATAAGGGTTATTATATTGGTATGGAAAAGAGTTTTTAACTCATTTAGTTAATCATCATTAGACTCTACAAGATTAAGTTGGAGGTTGGGATGCATATTGACAAACTTGGGTTGAGGAGGATAATTGTTATGAGAAATGGTAGAGATATGATATTGTGTTTTTGGATTAGGTAGGTTGAGACATAATGTGTTGGGATATACTTCATGTTTGTAAAATTTTACATCGTGATTAAAATAGACTACCTAAATATATGATATTTCTCATGTGATGAGACCAAGGAAGACATAAAAGGGTATTATAAGAGATTAGAAGATATAAAACCATCAGTTTGGTGCATATTTTTTGGGTCCAATAGTGAGAGTGACCCAAATGTATCCATGAGTCTTATTATTTTTTTCAAATCCATGGCATGTGATTTGTGTTTCATTAAGTTAATTTTTGGAATATATAAGTTATTAGATTAATCAAATTGAAGTAATGTTAATTCTAGAGCCTTCATCCCTTATACAGTTTATTATTAAAGTATTTTTATAAAAATATTAGTAATTAAATGTGGGTCATCAACTTGAAATATGATTTCATCATTAATCATGTCATCTTTAGGAAAATATTTGGATATTTTAATATAAGAATAAGACTAAAAAACATTTCAATGTTATAACATTATGTAGGTGAAAGGCCTTCAAAAGGATGGGGAGGTAGTTCAATTTTTATACATGGGTATTATTCAATGTCTTGGAATTTTTGCATGAGGAAATTTTGATGATAAGGTGATATTATAATGAGTTCCATTAGAGAAATTTTTCAAGGCATAAAATTAAATTCATCTAAAAAATCCATTATGATTCAGTTTTATATCCATAACAGTTTTTAAATTGATTGGTGATAGTGACTTTAGGAAGGATGGCAGTAGAATGATTGGATGAACTAGATTGAGGCTCCTGTGGTAGATCAAGTTCATTGTTATGTTGCAAATAGGAAATAGTTTTTGTAGTAGTATTTATTTTTCAAGGGAAGGATCTTTGGGTTTAGTGATGGGATATTTGTGAGTGAGATTAAAATGGTAATTAACCTTTTCCACATTAACAAATTCAAAATTAGTGTAATAATTATTATAGTCAACATCAATGGCACAAGTGAATTCATTGGAGTGTTATGTATTGGGATCAAATGGTTGAGATTATATTTTAGGTTTTTATTTTATATATTTAAGATTAAAATATATGTTTTTAGATGGTTTAATGTATTCATTACGATACTCTTAGGTGATGAGATCATGATTAAATTTTTCCAAAAATATGGTAATTATCAAGTTTTTGGAGTGCATGATAGGTTTCATGAGAGTTAGCAATGTCAACATGGAACCAAAAAAACTTGTTAGGATCATACCATGATTGAGGGGTATATATATAGATATATGGATTCAATGGAGATAAAAATAAAATATTAATCTCCTTCATAATGAATGGAGGGTGGGAATTAATTTGGCTATTTAATTTATATGTTCATGCTTTGGGTTGGGAAGGCTTATTTTAAGAAGGATTAGTGGTGATTATGTTGGTTTTAATTTAGACAGATTTATTTTTAGTAATTTTGATATGATTCAAATTAATCCATTAGGAAATATTGTATTTTTTCTTAAGGTTTAAGGAAAACAAATCCTAAAATTTATTAAATAGGGAATTGAATATCAATAATAAAGAGTTTTAAGAGGTTTCCATAACTCATGTTATGATTTTATTTATGTGCTAATGACTTTCATTGCTTGATAAAAGCATGGATAGATTCAATATGGATTTGATTATTGTTGAAAAAATTGCTAAGGATAATTTCAAGAAGATTTTTATGTTGGAATTACTTACATAGAGCATTGAATAAGTCTTATAGTTATGTTATGGAATGTTAAGGAAGTTGATTACACCATTCTAGAGCATATCCAACAAAAGTTTTGGATAAAATTTTGGTAGTAGCATAAGTGTTGGTTTGAACCATCTTATTATAGAGATTACCAAAGGCTTTGATGTGTAAGGCAGGATGTTTAGTCCCATCATATATGATAGTTGGATAAATGTTTATGGAAATAATGAATGGAGCTAAAGGTTTATTTTAAATATTTTAAAGCATCTTGGTATGAATTAGTGGTTAAGGAAAGTTGTTTCCATTGGCATATCTAAGAGGAGGATGGATATAATTTATTATTTTAATGGTTCATGTTAATTTGAGAAAGTTGATTATCCATTTAAAAAATATTATTTTGCATTCAAAGCATTTAATTACTATTAAAATATTTCATATGGGCCATATTTTGAACCATTTTTGATGGATATAGAGGTGGGTTAGGATTGTGATTTTTATTATAATTCATTGGAGGATTGGAAGATAAATTAGGATTAGATGGGGATTCCCAACATTATTATTGAGATTAAATTCCCAATGTTGGTAATGTTTTCCCCAACTACTGTATAAAATGAGGGAAGATTATTAAGACTTCCATTATTATATGGATTATATAGGGTATTGTCATAAATATAATTAATAAGTTAGGTAAGGTCCTCTAGATTATTAGTTTGGTTGATTTTGACCATGTTACATTTGATATATCGAGAGTGATGTTGAAATAAATTTTAGAATAATGAATTTTCCTCAATGGTGGTCAAGTCAAAAATGAGAGAGTAACCCATATAGAATATAAATGGGTTAAGTATTAAAAGGAAAATGATAAGAAGTGAAATCATGGTGAAGGATATTAGAAATTTAATGTGGAAAAAGGGATGGGCATAAGAAACCAATAGTATAAAATAGGCCAATATAATTAGTTATTAGATCATAATAATAAACTAGACTGAGTTGGCTGATATAGCTCTTTATTGATCTACAAAATTAGACTATATCAAGATAACCAATATATTATAGTAAAGAGGTGGTGCTAATGGTGTCTATAAAAAATATTATATCAGATGGTTGATACAATAGAAAATAAACTAGTTAAAATTTGTCTATGTACTTAGGAAATTTTTTTAAAACTATATTGAGATGGATAATGCAATTTGGAAGAGAGATAAAAATTTAATATCATAGTTGATGCAAGTAATGAATAATATTGAGTTGGATGATATAGTATAGAAGACAATGAAGTTAAAAATGTAACTAGCAACAAAATCAAAGAAATGAAGTAAGATAAATGTGTGAATAATTTGTAGGATCTCATATATACTAATCATAGTCATAAATAATGAACATGATCATGAAGGTATTGACTATAGAGGATTGAACCATCCTATACTTACACTAACTTATATCTAAGGTACATTGAGAGTAACATCCTAAGGATACATACTTATAAATTCACTATAGAATCAAATGTATAAAAGGATTACTAAAGGTAAAAAATAAAAACCCTAGATGGTTTGATAAACTGTGAGGTATATAGAAACTAAATTCTATATATAGTTTTTCCTAATGGATTGAGTATTGGGTAAATACCCATCACACCATATCTTAGGTAAAATGTATGACCACTTGGCCTAAATTGATAACTCATATTAGTTTTAAAACATCTAAAACATAATTAATAAGAAGAAAATAAAAATGATAAAAAATGATATATGTCAAAATCCAAATTTGTAACATGCTATGAATTAAATAATAAAATAGAATGTTATCCTGATTTTTGATATGGTAAAAATTAGAAGTGAATAAAAAAATATATATTAGGTTATAAAATATAAGTGAAAACACATATGGAATTGTATTGGTTTGGTCGATATAGTCTATAAAAATATAAAATGATATCAAGTTTTCTAATACATTTAGTAGACACATAAGAAATGGTATCAATATGGGAAATATAGTTGGACATTAAAATGTATTATGGTTTAGAAGACATTTCTAGTCATCTATAAGGACAAACATGAAATTAATACAACTAAAGGTTAGATAAGATTTGTGTTGGGTCCACTAGAATGTATGCATAGGTTAGGATGACTTGAAATTGTCCTCTTGTTCTCAATAGGAAATGAATTGAATAAGGTCAATATAATAGAGTCTATCTATACTTGGATGATCAACTAAGGAAAAATGACATCTCTAGATCTAGTAAAGGGTATCCAATAACTCAAATGCCAATATAAAAGGATTAAAAATGCTAGCCTATAACATGAATATAATTATCAATTTACCTCAAAAAAGGTAAATGATTTTAACTATGGTTTTTAATATAAAATAAAAATAAATTATTTTAAAGGGTTACAAATAAAATAAATGATGGGTTAAATTATTATAAAATGGGTAAGGTAAAATCATAAAAAAATAGGGGCTTATGGAAACTAAGGTTATTAATGGAGAACTATTAAATATTACATCTATAATAACTTATTCAAGATAAGAAATAAACTAATCAAGGATAAACACATACATCAACAAATCAATAAACAACATCTAATATATTAAGTATGTACCAGAAAGAGTAACAGGATAAAAATACTTATCTTCGGGTAGACCTGTTAATGTTTCAATCTCCATGTTGGCTCAAATAGAGCTTTGAAAAAGATTTTTAGGTTAAATACCTCATATGGTTGGGTTAAGGCCTCCATATATTTAGTTAGGAAGTCCCAATGACTCCTCATATTGATCTTTAATGACACCATAGTAAAAATACCTCCAAGATAAGGTTATAAATGACTAACTTTCTTAATTAATTGATTATGAAATAAATAAGAGTATATTAATATGATATATATTATTATAAATTAAGTATGAAACCTATATATAAAGTTTTAATACCTAAAACCATTCCTAGAATCTAAGCCATTGCTATCAACTAAGCGAATATAACTAAAATATATCACTTGGTGTAGTATGGTATTAGTTAAAATGGCATAGTATAAATGTCAGATTATAGACTAAAAACTATATTAGGTTGATTTATATATTACATGAAGTATAAATGAACAAAATAGATACTATCATCTAAGTTGATGTCAAAGGATAGAGGGAAGCTAGTAAATTTGGATAAGAAGTAGATGAAAAGGTTATAAAAATAGAGGCTTGGAGGAGGTCAAACTAATAATAGTGATATTTGAATAGGATATAATGCCAAAATATCTCATAAATTACCACAAAATAATCCCAACACATTATTGATGCACCCTTAAGGATTTCACTTATGGATATTGATGCATCAATAAGCTACTACAAGAGAAATATTTTATAAATGATAACAATGAAAATTATGTGTATACACAAATTTATTTGAATTTATTTATATTTTATGTTGGGAATTAAATAAATAATTATTTATATTTTAAAATTTCATTTATTCTTTGGATACAAAATGTATACCCCAAACTAAGCCTCAATTCTCACCCCACTAAAAATATAACCAACTCATCAAATATGTTAATTTGATCATTGAGGCAAAATTAAATAATCATATTAACCTTATCAATTATAATAATAATTTATCACATATAAACCATATATATATATATATATATATATATATATATATATATATATATATATATATATATATATATATATATATATATATATATATATATATATATATATATCAACAAGTTATCACCAATACTAAGCTCATAGTCAAGATCAACTAAACCAAAACTATCCATTAGTTCACTAACTATTCTGGTTTGACCATGTTCTAGTTCAATTACTCAATTTAGAGTCCATGCATCACCTAGTTAGGGCATGAGTGAATATATTCACACCAACTTTATAAAATATCTTATATTAATTAACTCTTTATTTCATTAGGAAAGCTATCCCTTGAGTTATGACATCACATATAGAGTCTAAGTAGTGATTTTATTAATGTGGATGTGAGTCCACTAAAAAATACAAATGATTCTAGTAACAAATTAATCCATAATTTAATTAATTTCTTCCAATAGGTTATATAGGGTACTTTATATTGACTTATTACATTTAATATTATGCAAAACCAAATTTAAAATTACATATTTAGGAGTATGAACCTACAAGTTTCTTATAGTTTGTTTACGAATTAGACCTAAAAAAATTATAGTTAACATTAAGGCCTTCCTCAAGGAGATATCACTTTTATTAGCCTCATTAATTATTCCACTTGTTTATATATTTCACCTTTTAAATATAAACTAAAATATTATAACATGTGTTTTAACTTTATAATATTACTTCACTAATTGTTCATTAAGGAGACTCAACATAGTATAAGCCTTAATACATGACAAATAATTAATATCAAAATGTAATACACACACATGTGAGTAAATATAATCTTATTATCAATTAAAAGTTACAACATGATCCATTTACATCATATGTCTATGTGTTAATCATGGCATTACAAGACTTCCTAGAGTCAAAGTACATGTTTTAAAAATTCAACAAATACAATAGTATGTTATAATATTAAAAAAATAATACATTATCTTGTGGTAGATATCCAACCAAGAAAACAAGTCAATAGTAAGAACTGGAGTTCTATCAAACTCTTCGGTCTTGCATACCAAAGTGTAAATATAACCCCTACTAAAAGAAACTTTTTCCTATGCCTAATAGTTTTCATACATACATGTAACAAGGATCAGATCCCAATATAGTTCTATGGCACATAAATAATACTTTACATAGAAATCCAACCTCTTTTATTCATGTCTTAGTGACTAATAAAATTATCAAGGGCCTTCTAAGTAATTCTACCATAATTACTTATTGTACCCTCACCAACATTGATGATTCACATGAATAAATACATAAAGGACTAATTCCTTATACAACATATCATATGTTATGAAATTATAACATGTAATAACTACATCCTAAGTCCATTAAAATAAATTTTAAAAAATTACATGTCATATTGATTGATATAAGTATCCATAGATCATAATTTCATCATTCCATGATTTAATGAGATAACTCTAATTTTAACAACTATCTACTCATTAAATCAGTTGGTACAAGCATGCACATAAATACAGATGTAATCATTTTCACATATATACCTACCTATTTTTATGTGTCTATTCCAACCACATTTATCATAATCCATCATGATAATGACACATAAAAATCATGCATAACCTATTATATTTAATCAACTCTTAACATTCAAATCTGCATTCAATAAGATAATAATATCATGATTTCTTATATAGAGTCATAAATGCATAAAATTATGAATAGAAAAAAATAATATAATAATAATAGATAATTTATGACCTCATTGAATCATCCAAAAACCATTAATGTCATAGAATGATTTGATAAATATCTCTTTCGATATTTAATATAACTCAACTATACCAACATAAATAATTCAATATCGATTTAACATAACCACACTCAGATGGTTTAACCATAAATCAATTTTTCATGGTCATTTTCATAGTAAGACAAATATACTAGTTAGAAACAACCATTCCAATTCAAAGAGTAAACTGAATATACCTAATCATATAAATTCACACAAGTATATACCAAATGCATATTGTTTCAATAATCCATATGAATGCATAAGATATAGAAATTATTCAATGCACATGATAATATAATAAGTCTATGAATCCTTATGATGTTTATAATTTTACAACTTCATAATTCATTCATATACACAAGAGTCAATAAAATATACACAGTTCATTATTTCTTCACAAGCTTACAAAATTACACATAACCATTTAAAATCAACAATAAACTTGGACATCTAAAAAAGACCAAGCATACTAGATAAAATCAACCTTCTAATTTATCATGTGCATACACAAATAAATAAATGTTTAGTTCATAATGATTATACTTAATATATGAATAGACATCAATTATATAATGAGTATACAAAACTTATGATCAGCCATCAAATTTCATAAACAACAATAATCCAAAAATATACATGGTTGGAAATAACATTATAATTCATAAGCAAGAGTATGTCAAACATACATGGATGGAAATAATATTACATAAATCATAAAAAAAGTATGATGAAAAATTATGTATGGATGGAAACAACATTCCATAACTCAAAACCAAGATTTCATAGTGGTTTAACTACACACAAAGTGTATACAACAACTAAAAAATGCATACAATATATACTTGGCCATTTAGTATGTACCTTAGTACATTGATATGTACACCTCCATTGAAATAAGAAACAATGTTTTTAACATGTATATTATACCAAAAATCATACAAAATGAAGTCAATCATTTAATACCTTGTATTCAATATATTTCTACACTATTATTTTTAAATAGGAATAATCTATTCAACATAAAAATATATGTAAGATGTTTATATATGGTTGTTCAAAATACACCAAACATATAAAAATAAACATGCATGTAAGACATTTACACTCAAATATGAATATTATGCATGTATGAAATATATACACACTTAGATATAATATTAAGCATGTATGTAATAAATACACTTAGCTATAATAATAAATAAGTACACAACAAAATGACACATAACTATTTGAATTCAAGTATGTAAGATATTCCCACACATCTGTTAAAAAATGTGTATCCCAATATTCCCACAAAACCATTAGAAAATATGTATGCAAACACTATCACTGGGATATTATAATAAGAAAAATATATGTTAGATATTCACACACAACCATCATTATAAACATGTATGTAAATATTCCATATAGTTCAAATACTTAAATGTAAATGTTCAGACATAGTCCTTTGGAATATATAGATGTGTAAGACATTAAAAAACATACATATGAAAAACCATCAACTTGGGCAAAATTTCAAAACCCACAAATTCCATTTACAAATTTCAAAATAATCATACTTAGAAAATGTTTCAAAGGAAAGAAAAATGTCTCAAAAAAAAAAATCTAAAATTCACAATGCCAATCCCCTTCCTCATTGCATAATGCATTTTTTTCCTTTTCCTCTTACTAAAAAAATTGTCCCCATCAAGGTGGAAATGGATAAGTTTTTATGGTAAACCCTAACCATATTTTTCTCCCAAAATAACATGCATACATCCCATAAAAGTGCCATAATTATTTATGCCATCAATAACCAAATACGATAGAAAAATAAAAATAATTACTTTAGGAATTTGCATGCTCACATCCCTTAAATAACCAAGAAAACCCAAAAAAACCATGTTTTTATTACTTATTAGTTTGCATGCCTAGTTTTATGGTAATCATGTTGAATGAACTCTTGTTGAAAATAGAAAAACACAATGCAAACAAGTTTGCCCAGAATGGGAATATTACATCATACCCATCATAAAAATATAACTGACTTGGTGATTCATTCAAATAAGTGAGGGTAAGTGTCATGCATGATGTTTTCATCCTTCCACATAGCACTTCCTTCACTCATGGGATCCCATGGATCATTACTTGTTGAATATCTATGTTTCATAGTTTAATATTTACTCTGTTTCAGCACATCTATTAGTTCTAGTTACAAGGTACCATCATCTTCCATCTAATACTTTTTGCAATCATTTACATGAAAAGGATCAATGAAATATTTTTTAAGAATATAATTGTGAAATACATCATGAATTATTCAAAGAGGGGGGAAGTTCTAAGTTATAGGCCACAAGATTAATTACTTCAATCACATCAAAAGTCTCAACAAATATTATAGCCAACTTAGTTACTTTACCAAATTTAATGTATATTTTTATCAAGTGAACTCTCACAAAAACCTTATTTCCAATCCAAAATTATTGATAGGTTCTTTTAAATTCATCATAACCCTTTTGCCAATCTGAGGTTGCCTTCATATTTTACCTTATAATTTGTATTTGATTCTCATAGTCTCGAAATAATTTAGGTATGGGATTGAATCTATTATCTGAACTATCACAACCTAAAGGAATTCTACATTTTTTTACCATAAAGTGTTTCAAAAGGTGTCATTCCATTGAATAATGATATGTGTTATTGTAATAAAATTATACTAGTTGAAGGTAATCTTCCCATTTAGTAAGTTGATCTATTGCATACATACATAACATATCTTCTATAACTAGGTTGACATGCTTTGTTTGACCATATTTTATAGATGGTAAGGTGAACTAAAATTCAACTTCATACCATACACAAAAGTCAATGTCTACTGAAAAAAAGATGTAAACAAACTTATCATAGTCTAATATTATCACTTTTTCCATACCATGAAGTCTTAAAATCTCATGGACAAATCTTATCATAATTGTAGAAGCATCATCCTTTATATTTATAGGGATAAAGGGTGATATCTTAGTAATATTATCGACCATGACCATAATTGTATCATGTCGATTCTAAGAGTTAGGTAGTCTTGCATAAATCCATGGACAATACTACCCATTTCTCATTAGGAATATCATGTGGATACAACTTTATTCCCAAGTGGCAATTTTCAAGTTTTATGAATTAACACTTAAGTCATTTTGTCACAAAAAATTCTCTATCATTTTTCATTCCATGTCAAAGATAAAAGGGTTTTTACTCATGTACTATCTTAGTTACACTTGGATGCACACAATAAGGTGCATTATGTACTTCATTTAGTAATTTGATCCTAAATTTAATTATTTTAGTCACATAAATAATTCCTTGGTACTTTAGGAGGCCAAAATTATCTAATGTAAAATTAAAATTTTTACATTCATCCACATTTATAGCCTTTTTAGACTATATTTTTACATAAAATGGGTCATTGAACTATTATGCATGGACTGCATCCTTGAAATTGAATATGATTCATGAAAGGGTAATGATATATGGTCACTTATGAGTGCATCTACCACTCTATTTTCATTGCCTTTAAAGTACTCAATGTCAACATCATATTCACTAACAAATTTAATCCAGCTTAATTCCTAGCATTTAAGTTATCTTGAGAAAATATATGAGTAAGTTCTCTATGATCTAATTTTATCATAAAGTGTTTCTCAGGAAGGTAGTGACACCATATATTTAATTAATGAACAAATACAAGTTTTAGATCATGCATAGGGTAGTTTAACTCATGATATTTTAATTTATTTGACTCAAAGATCACCACACGCCTATTATAGGAAAGTAATCCACCTAATTTATGATTAGAAGCATCAAACCATGATAAAAAAATCCTCATTTGGATTAGTAATCAACAAGGTAGGTGTTTTAGTTAGCAATTCTTTGACATTATGAAAATTTGATTCGCATTCAACTATCCATACAAACTTTTTACCTTTACATTATTATGAAGTGATTGGGTTAGAAACCTTAAGAACATTTTCTATGAACCTTATGTAGTATATGGTAAGCCCCATAAATCTTCTAACTTCATGCATGGTTTTCAAAGCAGGCCATTCCATGATGGATTTGTTTTTTTTAGATTGAATGAAACTCCATCTTTTGAGATCATATGTCCCAAATAGTGAAGTTTATCTTGAAATAAATAACATAGATAATTTTCCATAAATTTATTGTTCATAAATCCTTTGTAATACAATACATAGGTGTTGGTCATGTTCTTTATTATTTATTGATTAAACCATGATATCATCAATAAATATTAACCTAATTTGTTCTAAGAAAACTCTAAATACATTGATCATGAGATTCATGAACGTTGTAGGTGCATTTATTAACCCAAAGGATAACCCTATGAACTTAATGCCCATACCTTGTTATTTTTTTTTTTTATGGATGTCATCTTCCTTAATATAAAATACATGGTATTTAGATCTAAATCAATCTTGGGAAACATTTTTTATTGTTTAATTTGAGAAATGAGTACCAATTTTTAATAGTAACTTTATTGAGCATTTGGTAATTGATGCACAAGTACAAGGTTCCATAATGTTTTTTTATGAATAGAATTGGTGCTCCCCACATGGACACACTTGGTATTATTGATCTTTTAATATCTCTTGAAGCTACATTTTCAACTCCTAAAAATATGTAGTATTCATATAATAATGTGCTTTGGAAGTTGATGCTGACCTATGTAGAATGTTGATGGAAAAGTCAAATCATGGTGGCATGCCTAATAGGTATTCTATAAACACATATAAATATTATTGTATCAATATATGGTAATAAAAATTTGGTTTTTCCTCCTTATATATCTCTTCAACTTGGAATGCATATAACAAACACCCCCTTTTTGTTATTTTTTCAGCTACATAGTTGAAATAAGACATAAGTTGGTAAGTATGTTGGTACCTTGTAGCACCACAATATTCTTGTGGTCATATTTATAATGTATGGTGTTTTTGAATTAGTTTAAATTTTCATCAGGCTCTTTTAACTACTCCATTCTTAGGATATTATCAAAATCACATATAGGTTTAGGTTTCTAACCATTTCCCCTAGATCCAAACTAACATGGCTATCTATTTCTATAATTTTAATTTTTTTTAGCATGCCCACCTCAAATTATAAATTATATTTAAATAATTTATTTTTAAACAATTTATCCTTTATTACAACATGTGAAATAAAATTATATGTAGCACCAAAATAAACCAAAATTGATATTTGATGGTTAAGTATGTTACCTTTCAATTCCACCAAGGTTTACTTTTATTTTATAGGATTATTGTCTAGGACTAAATAAATACACCCAATATTTTTTTTAGGGTTTTTCCACTAATAATAATAACCCTTGTAGTTCCGAAGACCTCTAAAATGCCTTTAGGTAGTAATAGGTAATTTATTTTCCCTAGTAGATGGTGTAGCAGCTACTTCAACACCTTTATTTTGGTTCTAAAATTTATTTATAGACTTGTTTTTTATTAAATTAGGAGTGATTCCTAGGTTTTCCAATAGTCCACTTGGTTGGTAATGAATTTTTATTAAAACTTTGGTTTGTTAAAATAAGGTTATGATGCATGTTCTTACTTGTGAAGTCATGTTTGGATTTAAAATGGGCATTGTCCTTTTCTTTAGCCCTATAGGCTGATTCTACCACTTAATATAATGTTGAAAAATTTATGAGGCTAAGATCAAAATTAATCTTATCTCTAAAGCCAAGTTTAAATTTGTCACCTTGACCTCTTCATCATGCATGTGAGGGGAGTGACATAACCAACTCCTAAATTTATCTTCATAATCAGACACTAAGGAGGTTTCATGAGCAAGAAATTGAAACTCTAACCTCATTTTCTCCCTATGGGTATCAAAGAGGTATTTGTCATTGAATTCTCATTCAAATAATTCCCAAGAGTTAGTGTCATATAAGTAACATTTTTTTCATGTTAATGTTATCCCACCATAAGGATACTTGATCATTGATTTGAAAAATAAAAAATATGGCCTTTTCATTTGTGGTCATGGTTTTTAAAATAAATTACCTTCACAAGGTAATAAACCAAGCTTATGCAACATCATTAACAGCTACACCATAGAATCAAGGTGTTGGCTATTTCTTCATGTCACATAAAATTTGTAGTTACAACAACTCTTTCATGTTAGATTAGAGGATTTATTTTAAACAAAGGATGTTATTTCCTCATAGGTATTTCACCACATCCCCCATTTTGATTGAAATAATGTTGTATGAATTTTTATTGGGACACTAACCCAGATGTGAGATTGTCTAAGGATATTAAAATACCTTGCAGCACAACTACATTATTTGGTGGATTTTACACCCTTAGCTCTATATTTCCTTCTAGGTTACCCTGAAGATTGACCCAATGAGAAGTCTAATGCTAGTTTATTCATACATTATTACCTATGACCCTACCAAATCTATGGAGTAGACCCTGAAAATTGAACTCCCTAACCATGTCTATCTTGATTAACATATAATTTAAATTTTATCAAACATGGTAGTAAGGAAAGTGCACAAGTAAAACTATTTCCCTAAAGTTCCAGAGTGTTTTAAACCTACATTTGAGATTATATGTAGAGAATTAAAAATTAAGCCTCACTATTTTCCCCACTAAAAATATACACAACACATCAAACAAGTCAATTTGAGCATTCAGGTACTATTAAATAAGAATATTAACCTTGTCAATCATAATAGTAACTAATCAGGTCTAAATTGTAGATAGATCAATAAGTGATTATAAAGACTAAACAACTAGTCAGGATCAATCTACCATAGTTGTCCTTCAATTTAATTACTATTTAAGTTCAACCATGCTCTATTTTATTTATGAAATACCCATTAGGGCATGATAAAATAGCTTTTCAAAAGCTTGCTAAAATCTCCTAGAGTCATTAACTCCTACCCTAATTAGGGAAGCTACCACTTGAGTTGTGACATTCCAAAAAGAGATTCTTAGTATTGATAGTACTAATGCAAGTGTGAGTCCACTATAAATATAGATTACTCTAGTAACTTCTAAATATATAATTTAATTAATATCATCTATCATCTTGTATAGGGTTATTTATTTTAATAGATTGCAATTAATATTAGGTAACACCTGATTTAAAATTACATATTTATGATTATGAATCTATAAGTTTATTATAGCTTGTTGATGAATTAAACCCATATAAATTATATCCTACACTAAGGCCCTTTTCAAGGAGATATCACTTTTGTTAGCCTCATTACCTATTATAATTATATATTAATTTCATCCTTTAAATATAAAATAAAATATTATAATATGTGCTTTAAATTCATATTATTACTTCAATAATTATGGATTAAGGAGATTCAACATCTTATAGCCCTTAATACATTATAAATAATAGGTGAACTTGGAAGGAAATAAAATCTTTTATTGGAATTTGTTGAGGTGTGGAAAATTTGTTTCCATGGTTGGAAGTGTTGTTTTTCTTTGAAAGTCACGCTTATATGGGTGGCTGATTTTTTTTTTATAGTTTTCTTAGAACTATGTTAAAATGGTAGTATACCATTGGTATGTGTGTTGATTAAGTATAGATTTGTGGCTGTTAGACCCTTTTACCAAGGTTGTGATTACCTATTTTGACTAATAATATATGACTTGTGCAGGATAAACATGAAATTTTACCCTAAGTGAGGTATGTGTTTGAGCATTTAATGTTGTAATTATTTGTATTAGCTCTTATTATTATTCTAGTGTTGTAAAATGACACATGAGTCATTAAGAATTTTATTATGGTTGTATTTATGATTTATTATGTGAATAATAAATGTATTGTTTTTACCTGGATGATGAATTTCATCCTCTTACTTTACTATTATGTAAGTTGATTTTTTTTTCTAATTAATGTTATGGTAAGTAGATGAAACCTTTGTATAGAGAGTGATTGAGTCCCCAAGGATAATTGTGTCTTTATTTGTCAATATGGTCACCGGGATGGCTCCTCTCCAAGAGGGGGAGGATGTTATGATCTTACCATTGTGTAAATTTATATTACTATTTAAATATCTATATAGCATGTGTATTGTTATTATTGTAATCCCTTACTTGTTTGTGTTGTGCTATTGGATTATTATGTTGTGATATTTGACTACAAGTTGATGTAATTATCATGTTTATAGTTCTACATTAGTGATGTATGGATAATAGGATATACTTAAATGTTTGATTATATATCATTATTGATTATCATTTTATCAATTTTTGTATCATATACTACTAATGGATCCACTCGATGGTTGCAGGTACTGACTATGAGCTAGGCTAGATGCTAGCATTAGTTTTTGGGGTAATAGAGTGATTCTAAGTAGTTGGATGGATTATAATAGGTAACTTGGTATTATTATTTAGTTGTGTGCCTTTGGGTAGTTGAGTTATTTATTGTATAGTCTTATGTTATTTCTAGATTTGTTGTTTTTTACTCCTTACATCAAGTCATTTGGTTGTTGTCACTATGTGTTACTTGATGTTGCTTATATTATTTGGAATCCTTACTCTCTCTCCCCTATACGTACTCTCCACCTCCCCAATTCCACTTGAATCACCCTCACTTGTCTTAGACTCCCTAAGAAACCTACCTAGAACTACCTCCCACGACACCCCCTTTTGCATGATTTATTCTCTAGGTGACCTTATAATTATTAAAGGCCTAATTCATAGGTCTTGTGGTAATTAAACATTTAGTATCATTAAAATAATATATTTTATTATTAGTTTAATTATTATTGTGTTATAATTTTATTAATTAATTGGCATTTAAATAATATTGATATCATTATTTAAATTGATATCCTTTATTTTATTATTTCATTGGCTTTGGATTGAAAATTTGAATAAGTCCATTAATGCCTAGTGAGTTAGCATGGAGGTCACCTAAGAATGGGTCAACAACATGGGAAGGGAGAGACTTTCTCTCACTAATTCAATTCGAAAGGACATGGGAGGCATGTCATTGAGGAAAAGTGAGTATGATAGGTAGGTGGGGGATGCATTGGGAAGTCGAAGAAGGAGGAGTAGGTAGAAAGGGAAGGTAGGACACGTAGTAAGTGGATATTTGGTAAGGACTAAGAAATGAGATTAGGGATAGGCAGGGGGGTAAGTGCATGGCATGGAGTCAAAAAAAAAGAAGGAAGGTAGGAATAAAATATGCAGGCGTTAGCTAGAGGATATTTAAAGCATGGAAAATTGAGAAAGGGAAAATGCAAATGATGGAGGGGAAGAACTATGGGGGTGCAAGGAAGGAAAACAAAGCTAGAGAGAAGAGGAATGGAAAGGGAGAAATGAAAATGTAGGGGTAAGGGAAAGAAAATTGTAGAAAAGAATTGAGAATAAAAGAAAACACAGAGAGAGATAGAGAGAAAATAATATACAAAAAGGGGGTTTTCAGTGGGATGACTTGGGTGATTCATCTAATAAATATATATTATGGAAAGGCAAGGATAGTGGTTGGATTTTCACTAGTATTTTTAAAATTTCTTAGATGTCATTAGATTGGTAAGTGCCCTTTGACCATAGTTAAATTATTTCTTAAAATACAACAATTCTAATTGAACCACATACACATTCCACTTTTATTATTTGGGTACAAAACCTATATTATGTTAATTGTAGCATGTAACTAGGTCAAAATAATAATGGGTTTAGTTATATCCTTTAATCAGATAAATGCATAAATTGGTGGTATATCTTGGTTAACTTTTTCAACCAAAAGACTTCATAATATAAAGTAACATTTATATCAATTGGTTTTTGTTCAATCTATGAGTGCCACGATGTGGTTATGATAAATCAATCTGAGTATATTTATAAATCATCTAATTATGCAATAATGCATCTTGGCCCCACTTTATATTGACCATATATCTATATACATTTAAATATTGTTGGTAACATGTTTAATTACATTAGTTTGATATACATTTGCCATATAATCATTGTGCCTTGTTCTCACTAGATGCTTTATTAGTAGCTTGACCCATGAGTAACATTCAAAGGAATGATTTGAGATTTTCATTATATTTATGAGACAAACTATTCTTTTGATTGTATAATTATCGAATTTAAATTAAATAGACCTGAGGTATATAGAATTTGTGTGGGAATATTTTTTATTATATATATATATATATATATATATATATATATATATATATATATATTGAATTCAATAATTAGTTGGGTCCCCTTTCAAATTGTCACGAATATAATGTTTTGAATGTCATGATTTATACACATGAATAAAAATATTACTGAGAAGAGTTCTTGTATTTTATTTAATTTTGTGAACCCAGTTGGAATAAATAAATATGAGTCATTGATTGGACCTTCATTATTACAATTGATTACTTATATTACCTTGAATAATTTTGATTTGATTATAAAAGAAAATTATGTATGTGATTTATTTGAGATACATATGTTTATTGGCCAAATTCCAAATCATTGTGGCATAGACAAGTTCATTTGGATTTTCCTCTTAACATAATGACTACTATGAAACCTTACATAAGTAAACATAGGTTAAACATTCCATATATATGGCTATGGTTGGGATCTTCTATATGAAAATTAAATGATTAAACCTTGTTTTAGATTTATTTTGAATTGTGTATGATTGTGTATTGTTGAGCCATGGTAATTAGACAAAGACCCTATTAGAATCATATTTTTTATAAAGAGGGGTTTCATTTTATTAAAACCATTTAAATAGTCTATTATCCCACTAATTCATGTGACATGATTTTTAAGGTTCAAGGATTATATGAGGTCATGAGACCTCATGATGATCCCCCAAATTTCCATCATCAATAATTGTATTTAAAATTATTTTATCATTTGAAATGCTTATTGGATTTAATTATTACTTTTTAGGACTTGTTGGCATTTTTGGAATTAAAATGAATGCATGGACCAAGTGGTTTTTTATTTTTTATTTTTATTTTGGATCGATTATGATTTATAATACTTAATTGTTCCCTCAAAATGTGAGAAGGTTAAGTTTCATTATCATCATGCTTGGATGATTTTATATGTTTGTCCTTAACCTAGTTGAGTACAATGGTTAAGTTATGTGGAATTTCCTAGTCTACTTATGATTTCATGGAGTGCACCCTTGATGTTTATTATGCCTTGTTTGGGTGTATGCCATTTTGTTGTGATGCCCTTTGGTTTGAAATCCATATTACTTAAAACTTCCTCCTTGATCCTGATTACCAAAACCACCATCTAGTTCATGTTTGGGGTGGTGAGGGCCATCGATGTTGGGCTCATAGGGCTAGTTGGGAGGGTTTGTCTACTTGGTTCCACTGCTTCATTCTTGGATTATTTCATGAATAGGTATGATGTGAATGTTAATGTTATATTACATGTTATTTATTTCCTTCTTAACATAAGATGTTATAATGCCTTTATATATCATGCTTAGTAGCTATAGTTGTAATTACCTTATTTGGGTTTTAGTGAGTCATTTTTGGCTTATGGTATGCTAACATTGTTTTAGATAGGTATCATTATAGAACAATATTACATGATTATATTATTGGTTATGGTGTAATATGTTGGAGTTCATTTATAGATCTAAATGTAATCCTTTGGATACACTCGAGTTTTATCCTAGATCATTATTTGATTATTCTTGGTGAATGTCATAGTGATACACCTTACTATTATAATTCATGATTACTTATTATTATATTACACTGCTACCATTCATGTGGTAATAAAATGTATTTGTTTTTGGCACACTTAACATAAAAATATTTCATGGTGCCATTTTATAGAATGTCATTATGTTCACTTGATATAAAATTCCATGGTAATTTAACTTTATACTTTGGGTATCCTTGAAAGGATAGTTGATTATCAATACTATTGCTAACAGTGGCAATTGTTTTATGTCTTCTTTATGGGACATGTATGGGAATGATGTATGCACATTTAAAGTGACATTATTACTTATGTAGCCTTTTAAATCTTCTATATACTCTTTTTATTGAACCACTATGGTATTTTTATTATAAATATTACTTAGGTAAATGGTTTTTATTTAATATGGTAATTTGGCATGCTTGAATATACTAGTTTGGTTCATTAGTAAGCTAAACTATTAACTTGTTTGTTAGCTATTGTAAGATTCTTTAATAAACTCCCTACATATCTTATATATTCCTTTGGATCATTTATTTAATTTATGTTATGATTAACTCTTATGTTAATATGGGCATACAAAATAAATCTATAGTTGGTCTTCAGCTTATGTATGAAATATAAAGACTCATGTAAGATCTAGCTTGTATGTATGTAAGCAAACAAGTTTAGATGAGTTGGATTGATTATTGAGGATGCCTATTATTGGAGTAGGTATATTTTAATATGGAAAAAAATTGACCAAATTAATATTAAACCACTTCCAATGTGAAGTAAATGGAAATTTCCACATGAGACTTCCCCTTGCCTACTTAATTATATTGTTGGATATGGAAATTATTTTATTCCCCCAATGGTTGGAATTTGCTCATTATGAAAGCATGGTTTTTGGTAATAATTTATTATGTGTAAGTAACCATGTGTAAACCTTGATGATTATGTGGTTAGTAAATTTGTTCTTGATGGAATCTATTGTATGAGTAAATAACCTATTCTAGTGCATATATGAACCCTACTATTCCATCATGTTGGGTATGATTGGAAAAAGGATGTATGGATGTTTAATTCATTTTTATTATTATAAATTAAAATAATTACATAATCATGTTGAATATATATGTATTTTGATGTCATATGAAGTGATTTAATCCATTAATTAATTCCTTAAGAAGATGAAGAGGTTAGTGCAGTAAAATTTAATCATACATAATGCATTTCTGAGTATATGTAGGGGTAAAAAATGCCAAGGTAAACATGGAATTTAAATGGAATAACATGCCACCCTTACATGAAATCAAGGGTTAATAAAATATAATAAATTTTATGAGATTTATACATCTTATGTTTTAATGTGCCTTAATTATTCAGATCTCCATTTAGTTGGTATCACATTGGCCATTACTAATATGGAGTCAAATATAACAATTCAAGGATTTTTTCCACTATACCATTACTTGATAGATGAGGTAGGAAGTCATGATTGTATCTTATTCCATTTTATTAGATTGTGGAAAGCATGCATATACATTTTGATCATAATATCTTTTGAAATTTTTATTTTTTTGCATGCTCAAAGAGACTTAGCATCATCCATATGCACTCAAGCTGATAGCAGATTGCTATGTATGTTTAGAAGGATGAACATTATGCTTTATTGACATTAGGGATAATGTTCTCTTGATTCTCTAGCATGGTCTTGTTGTGACCATCAATGACATAGAGGCTTAAGATTAACCTTTATGGTTGTGCATATGTGAGTATGCTATGCTGGAACTGCTTCCTCCAAAAAGTGAGGTTTGGGTCTATTATGCATCCAATGTGTACTCTGATATGGAACTTCAAAAAAAAAATGTATGTTATAAAATATTATCTACTAATTTATATATTTCATTCCCCCTTTGCTTCCTGAAATCAATTGTTTTAAGGTATAACTTTAAATCTGCCCTTTTAGTGTGGAGAATCTTTTTCTCTTTTTCAATTTTATCTTGAGTATTAATTTCCTTCTCTTGTTTTACCCTGAATGTTTAGATATCAATACTAATTTTATAAGATTCAATAATTACTCAAGTTGGTTCTAATGTTTTTTATGGGTTGTAAAACTATTTTTTATCTTTAGGATAATCACTTCCATTTTAGGAAGTGGGAGTGTCAAAATCCTATTTTTAACTTCTCTAGTTGAATGACTATTATTTCTAACATGGCCTAGATTTCATATTTTTTATATATAGAATCCCTCAACCCTAAATTTTTATCATATTAATATAATAATCTCATAAACATGTTTCATGAATTGGGCCTTTAAATTATTCAAATTATGATAATTATATTCAACATAGTCCAAAGTGGTTTATATTACTCCCCATCTTTTATATCTCCCACCTTAAGTATGGTTAACTACCCTATAAATTATTGAGGGGTGATTTGATTTATCAGTTATGAGGTTGAGCAACACTAAAATATACTAATGTACTAGTATCTACATGCCACTCTATAATATTAAAAATTTTACAATTTGATGACACATCATTTAATATATAATAATTTCCTTGAAAATATCCCACCTAGGTAATAACAAGAAACCATTACTATTTGTGGCCTCTCCTTCCTAATAAAGAGTAATATTATCATAACCTAATATTTATTGAGGTTAAGGATTGAATCAAATGAAGTGATAATATAGTGTACCCTCATATTCTTTTTACAATTATTCTTCCTCAACCATAAATTCTTCCCCTTATCTTGTTTGTTGGTATAAGTAAAATTGGAGGTATGGAATTCCTTTATTTTGCTAAATTCACAATAATTTAGAAGTATGTTGTGTCATATAATTAATTTATTTTATAACTTATATTTCTCAAATTAATTAATTAACTCAATTTATTATTCTTTACCATTCTGAATAAATTTATGAATTTTATGGAACATAGGATCCCATTTTTTCCTTTGATAATAAATATGTTGCTATAGGTCACACTGTCTCCTTACATTGACTTGTCAACCTACTCCTTTTAATATCCTATCACCTCAATAATCATTTAAATATATTTTATCTATATTTATGTACCATGTTACTCATAATGCAAATGGAAATAGTTTCTCTTTCATGACTTGAGGTGGTTTTTCTACACACTTAAATTGAGTATTATTAATTTTTTCATAGGCTTTTCCTTATTAATATTCAAAAACTATGCTTCATATATTAGAGAGACACAAGTATTGAATAATATTCTTAATATTCACCTCCATGTTTGGACGCATGTTTATTCTCTTTTTTAGTAGGCTCAACCCAATTATGAATATTATTCAAAATATTTTTTTTGTATTTTTGTTAGGGTCTTATATATTTGGGTATTTTTAATTTTACTAAGGGTTTATTTTCCTACCTCTCTCTTCAACTATATCAAATATATTCCAATTTAATTTTCTCTCTTAAAATTATCCTTTATTCATGCAAGTCTTGTAAAAATCCTCTTGTTCAATATATTCATGAGAGTATCCGCTATTATTTATAACCTTTTTTTTAATTTAAATAAACCCTTTAGGATTTCACCTTATTTTACTTTCAATTATCATAAATAATATTAAAAATTAGTTTATGAAATTAAAAATGCATATCTATGGTAAAACTTTCAATCACCAATAGTGGCTATAAAGGTTAAGAGACTACTCTTCCCAATTTTACTAAAGTATAGTTTAGATGAATAATTATATCTAATTAACTATTTACACTTGACTCTCAAGTACACATTTTTAGGTAATATGAAAATAGGTATATCAAATCAATAAACCCAACTCCATAAACCCTGACATATATTGCATTCAATGTCAACCACCAACTGACCCAATTATGAGTGGAGGTTTATCTTGAAGTATTAAATTTCTACGGCTTTAAGACAATTGAAATATTTATCAGTATTGGCCTTTCTTAACCATAAAAAATATATTTAAGGTATACATGAAGTAATATTTTATATCATTCGAATATACAATAGTTTATATGTTCAAAATGTTTTTAAAGTTCCATGTCCAATCCTATACTAGTTTTTTCATGTTCATACCCATTTTAAAATCACATACTAATTATCTCAAATTTAATTACTTAGACATTTCCTTAATACATGTTATTTTATACATGTGGCATAAATTTAAATAATAAATAAACTTCTTAGGTCCAAATATTATCTTATAATTAATTAATTAATTTTCAATTTGTGACGATAAAACAATATCACAGTTATAGGTG